>JARHVA010000745.1:4470000-4597568 GCA_037957365.1 Torreya grandis
AAGAGCTTAATCACATTAGGGTGTCTTGAATAAGGGGAATTGTACAACTATTTCATCATAATACTTCTCATCATTTTCATGTTAGTCACATAATTTCTTCCATTATATCTCAAAATCCCATAATTTTCAAATTGGAATTCTTTTTATCTAAGATCTTGTGAAATATTAGCTAATGATTTATTTACCTAATCATATAATTCATCTATGAAACAACCAGCCCCCCCCCCCCCAAAAAAAAAAATGGAATTATATATTGGTGTACATTTTAGATGCATGTTGGACCCAATTATCTCGCTTGCTAATACAAGCAATAAATGTTTAGCAAACTCATGTATGCACAAATCAAATTGAAAGAGGTGAACTAAGGTAATTAACTAGAGGTAAATACATACAAAATGTTATATGGGGAAGCATGTTACTTTAATATATGCTTTATGGGGTTCATGGCATATCGGTGTACACATACATAGATAGGACCCAAGTGACATATATGACACTCATACTTCCATATATTACTATTTTTAGGTCTTTAACCCTAAGTAAATACCTCACTCTCCTAAGTGGGTTTAAATACCACTCAAGGATAGTTAAGTTTAAGGATTAATTTAATTGGTAAGGATAACTCTAACATCCTAAGTTATTGTTCAAGTTAACATAAGTTTATGTTAAAAGTATGGGTTACTATCCTTATATTTAAACATAATTCAGAGAAGTAAACATAATCAACAACCAAAAATAAATTCAACACATGAATATTTATAATCATTCATGTAGTAGAAAATATGGTTTCATAAAGAGAAAATAGGTTTAAGACTCAAAGTTTCATAGTACTACCAGACAAGGTCATAAATACTTCATGACCTTTGAGGTCATTATTGACCAAATTTGACCCCAAGTCAAATTGGGTCAACCCCTAATATTCTTAACTTTTTAATAAGGTTTCATGTGTCTTATTGGGTCTCTTATTATCCTATATGTCTCACTTATCCTTCCCCTAGTCCTTGTTGAAGTCCAACCTCCTTGAAATGGCCTAGTCAACCAAAGTCAAACATGGTTAAACATAGTAAAACATGGTCAAAGTCCCAAATTATTTTTAATAGGTATTAATATGGTCTTTGACATGTTTTAAAGTGTTTTCAAGTAATGAATTTATCATATGCTAGGTCTCATGTGCAAAAGGGAGCCTTTTGGTCGCATTTTAGCTCATTTGATGACCTATACAGACTTTAATGCAAGAAAATTTGTCACCAAGGTGAGTTTCAATGTATAATAGGTTAGGATCATGTCAGGAGTAGTCATATTTCAGCTAAGAGTTAGTTATATGTAGAGATGGGGAGTTTCTTCTTATTTTTAGGCCCTTTTGGGCACTTGTACAGAATGGATGATCTGACCATTAGCTAAAAACGTGAGTGGAGTTCCTCTTCACCTCCCCACACTATTTTCCATTCTTTTTTTAATGATAGTGTAAAAAATTATATCTACAACTTCTTTTCCTCCATTTTCTCTTGGCAAGCAAAAAAGGGTCATTTTCAAGTGCTTGGCATGGGTCATAAGAGTAGAGTTGGGAAGAGATATTATAGGGGTGGATATTAATATGAGTGAAATTAATTTTCATAAAAATAACTTTCAATTTTTTTCCTACTCTTTTATGAACAATTGCTAACACTCTAGGCAGCTTCTTATGCATGTGCATCCATGAGGGGTCTCCTTTTGATCTAGTTTCAAAATAATTTGCTTTGGTTTAATGGATTTGATGATTTCATATGTTTTTAGTGACTTATCCACAATTTTTTCATGATTTTATTTTATTTGGAAGTAATCAAATGCCTAGGAAAGTCTTTTCTAGGCTTGTCCTTATTCTAAACCATGTTTTTTACCTATGCTCAAAAAGATGCACCTACAAGTGACTTGAATAGAGGTTTTCCATGTTAATGTTGAATTTAATGTACCCCATTTGTTTTAAGTCATAAAACTTGAATTTTATGTCCAAATAAGGGAATCTTGAAGTCCAAAACTTGTACCTTGCTCACTCTTTTCCTTCATTATCTACATATTCAAAGGGAGTGATCAGTCAGAGGGTTCCATGACATCAGCTTGCCTTTAAAATAACCTTGGTAAGGTTTTGAACCTCTTAGATACATTATAAGTGTATTTTATGAGTAAGGAAGATACCATGAGGCCTAAGTCATGCACAATTACTCATTTTTCTGTCCTACTGTCTATATGCACAAAATCCTTACTTAAAAACAACCAATAGAGAAGTGAAATAAGTCATATTGGAACATTAAGACTAATGGATGAATCCTCCTTTATAATATTTGTATACTAAATAGTCTATGAAAATCTTAATTCAAGATCGAATTGGCAAACAAGGTGGAAAACCACTCCCAAAAGCCTAATGACTGATACAAGGTTGTTTGTCCCAAAAAATGAAAATAGAGAACTTTGTGGTTTTGAAAGCATCATATATCATGGATAAGGAGATATTTATATATTTTGGAGTTTTAGACTTGTTGAACATATTATAGACAAGGATTTCACCAAATTTGGAGGAGGAATGAAAGGTGATCTGATTTTGAGGGTCTTGAAAGCATTCCAAAACACACTGAGAAGATGAATGGTTTGACACCTCTAACAAGAAACCATGCATTTTTTTCATGCTTTAATGATTCTCATTAACCAAAACATACATTCATGACTTTAATATCACTTAAACAAGTTTTTAATATGGCTTCTACCCCTAAACACCCTCTTCTATTTTTATATAGGCCTAGGAAAGGCTATCTATAGTAGATGTTTCAAACAGTGATGTAAAAGGTTGAGGTTTTGGCCTTATTTTGAGTTTTCAAGGTGAATAAGAGATATAATGTGGTTTTTTTATTAAAAAACTTTAAATGATAATTAAAACACCTCAATCAAGTTTCAAATGGTCTATAACACCCACCTATAGGTAGGCCTAAGGACCATGAAACATAGTCGGGTTGGAAATATAGGTAGTGAGTTAAAGTAGTATTTCCAATGAGGATAATTCCACCAAAGGTAAATTGATGATTTTAAATTCCTATGGAATGAAGGAAATGTTTTCAAAAATGTGTTTCAAACATTGATTTTATGATTCAAGTCATACATAAACACCTACAGCTAACACAAGTATCGCAGTCTTGATAGTTAGCTTAACATTGAGGGGAGAAGGTATTTTGGAAAGCTAATAGGAACTAAACATTGATGAAATGGTGGTTATTAATATCAAAAATGATGTTATGTTTTAATATTACTCTTTTAAAGGATAATGAGCCTACACAAACCCCTGAATAACCTAATATACACCTACATGTTAGACAAGTAAGATGAGGTAGACAATGGGTAAGTTTGGGTTTTGGATGAATATTTTTGTTAGTCAAAGTTTTAAAAAGTATTATAAGACATTTTTTAACCCCAAGGTTACAAGGACATTTTTACACCATGAACAAAGCCAAAACCACCTACAAGTAGGGTAGACATAGTCACAATCATGACAAGTGTGACCATATGCATATGAAAGAAAGAGTATATGAAGAGTAAGGACCTAAATCAAGAATAAGATGATATATAATGATCCACCATGCAAATATAACTCATTAGGCTAAGGATATCCATAAAATTAACCTTTTCAAAGGTAAAACTCAATCTCATACCATGCCTACCTTCATCAAGTTGCCTTGTTAAAAGTCTACCTAAGAAATGTGTAGAGATGGAGGTCTTACGTTTGGAGTTAAAGGCTAAAAATTAGTGCAGAGTACCCTTTAGGGTTAAATAAGATTCTATAATAATAAATTTATCAATGATAATAGGGTAAGTTCCCCCTATTTTATCTTAGATAGGGGGCACTTTTCCCTTTACACAAACCCTATTTTCTTGTTGAAGGAGGTAGAGACATGGACCAGAGGTCAAAAAAATATTGAAAGAGGGTTTTATAGTTGGAAAACACCTAGTGAAACATTATAAATCAACCTAGAAGGTATAAGACTAAGCAGGATGTTATATTCAAGAAGGTTTATACTCATTAGGGTAAGGCAAGGAATAGGAATAATTCCAAATGAGGGGTCATTTCAAGCTATAGCATTTGCCAAGCCTTGTAATATTTTGGATCACCTCTATGGGGATAAATATGATGTGTTAAATCTATATTAGTGCATGGTAAGTGTCAATAATAGCCATTTGGCTCAAACGTGTATGCAGACCCATTGGTAAGGTATGGACCTAGTTTCAAAGAGGTAGTCATTTTCATTTTTAGATATTAGAGAGCCATTATAATGATTTGAATAGGTTGATGGGGGTACAACAGAGGTGTATGATCTTTTATATGGAAAAAATAACCACAAAAGGACCATTTGTGGGCTTGAGACACACAAACCCTCACAAAGTACATGAAAATGACTCAAATGGTCATCTTGGAATGCTCATATTTTTCATGAGCCTTTGCATGGGACCTGGAAGTGATTAGAGATGTTATAGAAGGTCCTTAAGAATCCCTTAGTGACATTTTGAGATGATTACAATGTCAAACCTTGATGAATAAAGGTTAAGACTAGAATTCACTCAAAACCCTACATAAGGACCTAATTGGAAAGATGAAGCAATTAAGCATGAAGATCAAATGGAAATGATATGAAACATTGGGAAAATGTAGAGGACTCTCTCAAGAACCCTTAAATGTTATATTGTTGTATGAAACTATTCATAAAAGGGAAAAATAGGGCTCTTTTAGAATTTTTGTGTGTTTTGTAGGCATGATAAGACTTTCAAGAGACTAATCACCTTTGGGAGTAATTTTAAGACTTGTTATAAGTCCTCATGATAATTTTATCAAGTGTATAATCTCCTAAGTCTATCTACCATCTCTTTCCTTTCAGTGAGTCTAGTAGGTCGATAGTGGACATTTAGGAGAAAATGGTGAATCTTAAATTATAAGGCATTTTAAAGATTTTTTTCTTGAAAATAATTATATGAAAACTTTGGACACATGTCATTCCTCTTCTTATATAGATCATATTGTATAATTGAAGAGTTTTTAGGTACCAAGTGTGAGAGGTGTATGGAAAGGAGTTATTTTGAGACTGATAAGGATGATTATGCATAGAAAAAATGATAGGGATGATTAGTAACCTCTCTAATTCATGTGAGGTATTCTTAGTAACCCCTCTCACTTAGAACCATCATCATACTTGATTGGTTGTAGTGATAAGGTATTTTTGGATGGCTAATCATGATGTGTTTTTTTGGTGCAAGGAAAGGAGTTTCTTGACCACTTTACAAGTATTGGATGATTGGATATGAAATTTTTAACTCCTAACATTGCATATCTTTCCCCATCTCTCTCTCACATGCATAAATAACTGATATTTATAGTGGTGACAAGTGTCTCTATGACTCTTGGACTCCTCTTCTCTCTCTTTCAAGTTTTATAAATTGAGCCTTTTGGCTATTATATGAATCTAATCATAGTTGGTATGGTGAAAAACTAATAAAATGACATCAAAATTTGTATTTTAAAATTGAATACAATTCTAATTCTGAGTTGTGAACATTTTTTCTAAGTGTGTGAGTGATTAATAGTGGAGCTAAGTGATAATATCATCCTTACTCCCTTTATCCTTAATGTTTAAGAAAGAGTTATAATTTTAATAGGTCATGTTAAGTGTGTTTATTGTAATAGGACCTTATTCACATAATCAATTGTCTCTATGGTGTGCAATCTACCCCTAGGTCAATTATCTTATTGATTTTCCCATGTATGCTACCTTCACATTGAATCAATTATGTTATCATCCTTCAATCCCTAGAATTGATCTTGGAAAGGTTTGTGCTTAGTATAATTTTGATAGTATGTGGTACATATCTTGGTGGATTAAATATTTAGTATAGTTTTATAATTTATGCAAAGCTTCTAACTCTTTCCCATGAACAAGCATTAGATTAGGCGATAGGCATTCAAAAAAGAATCTAAGGAGATAACCCTTATAAACTATAGATTAATCTCTCTTACAATCTCCCCACAAATTGAGAGATGATTCAATGTTGCATTAAATTTTAGGAGCTTAATAGAGTGTCCTAGGGTGCACAATTTGATGCCAACAATTTTGACACACCTAGTGGGACAACTAGCCCTAATTGTTTCCATGTCAAGGTGAATGTTGGTCTTGACAAGCCCAAGGTTGTAAAGGTGTTTTCTTAATCCAAAATTTGAAGACTCCAAAAGGTCAAAATTTCTAGTTTTAGATCAAGTTATTCACATTATACTTCATGGTCTTCACTAGATCATCTTCTAATAGACCATTCAATCAAGTCCCTCTACCTAAAACTCCTCTTGAGGAATAACATCCTGAACCATTCTTAACATTTAGATATCTTGAACAAGAAGGTTTTGAAGAAGAATAAGAAGAGGTTGAGGAGATTAGATATCAAGAGGAGGAAGAAGATATGGGTAGGTAACATCCTTTCCCAACCTTCAACACCCAAAATTCAATTAATATTCTTGTATATGACCCTATTCCCCCTAATGCTACCAAAATTCTCCCTAACTTTAATGGAGAGGGCCTTATTACCCCATCTAAGCACATTAGGGACATTTAAAACTTTTACAACTTCCACAATATCACTCAAGCTAACATAGCTATTAGACTACTTTCCATGTCTCTAAAAGGTAAGGCACTTGATTGGTATAGGGCATTGGAGTGTGGTTGCATTACTAATTGGGACAACTTTGGAGAGTTTTTGGTGAATAGGTTTGAGAATAAGAGTGACCATACTTCACTAATTCACTAGTTGAATGTGATAAAAAGAGGTCCTAATGAATCTATGGGGGATTTCAATGAAAGGTTTCAAAGGACCTATTATAGATTTCCACCTATCATGAGGCCTCTTCCAAGCTTTGTATTCCCCACTTATCTCAAATATATTAGCACTAATGTGGCAATAGTGTTGCAATCAATGGGAGGATTTAATCTACCTAAGTCATATGAGACATCTATTAAAGTTGAGAATAGTTTGATACAAGCTAGGAGGTTACCCCCAAGAGTTTTTATGCCTTTGTTGTCTCATAGTTCAGCTAAAAATCCAAATGTAGCATAAGTTCCTAATACCAATACCAAGCCTAGAACCACTCCTAAGAAGGTGGATAGTGTTATGGATAAAGATGAAATGATTAGGTCATTACAAGCTCAGCTCAAATAAGCTTAATTACATGCAAGTGATCCACCCAATCCCCAATATTATCCTTCACAAACTTATAGGCCTCCACCCCAATATAACTACCAAGGAAGAGGAAAAGGTCCACAAGGCTTCAATAGACAATCCAATTTCCATAATCTTAACTCCATCCCATCCACAAGGGCTATTGTTCCAGTCCATACTAACCTATTCAAGGAGAGGAACATTTGGATCAATGGGGATAATATCAAGGTCAGTTTGTATATGATGGTGGAGAAAGTTGTCAAACCTTAGTGGAAAAAGAAGGATTACTCCTTGCCTCACATAAAAATAAGAAAATCTCATGCAAAGGGATACTCATGGAGAGGGTATTAACCAAAGTACCAGTTTTAGGAACTTTCAAAAGGAGGATAACTATGTGTTGAACCAAAGTACATTAGTTGTAGCCAACATAAGAGCCAAAAAGAGAGCTTTGGGAGATGTTCCAAATGCACATGTGACTCTAAGTAATGCCTATCCAAGGCCAAAAAGTTTGAATCCTAGTGTAATACCTCCTACTAGTCACACTCCTCATCAAAGTCAGAATGTGAGCAATGTTTTCAAGCATATAATGCATCAAGTTCAATCTTCCTCACTACCTTCAAGGGTGAAATAAAAGGTGAATACTTCCCCTCTAAACATTATTTATTTCTTGAAGAATTATAAGTTTAGAATATCTCTTTGGGAAGTCTTGTAAATGTCTGGTTAAAAGGAACTCCTACAAGAGCAACTTTTAAACATCCATGTAGCCCCTCAAGATCTAAGACACAATGGTTTAGCCCTTAAAAATACCCCAAATTATGTCCTAGAACCTTCCACCAAATCTTAAAATCCTCCACCTTTCTACCTCACACTCATTATGGGAGACAAATTGGTTCACAATTACATTGTGGATAGTGGAGCTAGTACCACAATTATGCTTAAGGTGGTTGCAGATAAGTTGGGATTAAAGTATAAACCACATATCAAAGGGGTGTTGTAGCTTAATAGAACTCCAACCAAGATAGTGGGGTTAGTTAGATGATTTAAAGTATTTCTATATGATTGTCCAAGTTTTCCCATTATGCAAGACATTGTGGTAGTAGACCTTCCAGCTCACTTTGTTATTTGCTTGTCAAGGGAATTCATGGATAAAATAAGATGATACATTTCTAATGATTGGTATTTTATATCTTTTAGAAAAAGATATGGTGCTAAGGTAACCATAAGAACATAGTCCTTGGCCAGGTTTCATATTGAACCATATATGGAGACAAATTTAATCAAAATTATGTGATTAGTGAAGAAGAAGAAAGTGTCATGGGTGGTGAATCATCCTCTCCCCTTTAAGGTATTTATAAATTTTTCCTTGATTAGTATGGTACTAAAAAATATGAACATGATCCATATGCATTCATAGAAGAGATTGATTTATAAGTCTATTATATGCATGAAGAGAATACTTCTATACCCTCACTAATGAAGATCATGAACTTGAAGGGATATGGGAAATGTTTTTTGATGGCTCAAGAAGCAAAGTATGTGTATGGGCTAGTGTCATGTTAGTCTCTCCATCAAATAACCAATAATACTCTTCATATAGATTACATTTTAGTTGTACTTATAATGTGATAGAATATGAAGACCTATTTCATGGCCTCCAATGGGCAAAGAAAAAGGGAATCAAGAATTTATACATTTATGGGGATAATGAATTGGTCATACACCAAGTGATAAACCAAGATGCAACCAGTAATCCTTTTTTAAAATATTACAAGCATAGGATATGGGATCTACTTGAAGATTTTGATGCTTTTAACATACAACTTATACCAAGAGATTCAAATAAGCATGTTGATAGGTTGGATATCATAGGAGCACACTTTGACATAGTTTACAATATAAGTAGAGGGAAGGATCAATCTCATATCAAGGTCATTTTGAGACCTTATATTAAAAATAATGAGGTGTCATGGAAAGTGTTTGAAAATGATAAACACATTGCACATCTATTAAAAAAAAGAGGTAGAATTTTCTTCAAAGAACTAAAATAAGTTCCACAATCAATATGAGGATCAAGTCATTTAGTTGAAGATAAACAATATACCTAAAGGGCTGGTCACCTTAGAGAGTGTTTTCCATGAAGATGATCAAAGGAGGAAGGAAAGAGTGAGAATGTATACAAAGGAAGAGAACTATGAAAGAGTCATGATCTTCAAAGACAAACTTCTAAAAATTGATAAGAAATGTTCTCCATCCAAAAGGTAAGCCTTTATTGAATTATGTAAAGAGTTTCATGATATATTTGATTAGAAATACAAGGATTTTAAAGGGTTTAATATAAGTCTATCTCATCACACCATTGAGTTAGAACCTGGAGCTAAAATAGTTATGCAAAAATAAAGGCCTATCAATCCCAAGATAGAGGAACTCATGAAGAAAGAGCTTACTAGATTGATTGAGTCTAGGATTATCTTTCCTATCAAACACTCAACTTGGGTAGCCAATCTTGTACCTATCTAAAAGAAGAGTGGAGACATTAGAATTTGTGTGGCTTTTAGAGACCTTAATAGGGTGTCTCTCAAGGATCATTATCCACTACCTTCCACAGAACAAATTTTACAAGTTGTTTCAGGTTCTCAATGTTTTTCACTTCTTGATGGCATTCAGGTTAAGACCAAATATTGGTGAATGAAGAGGATTAGTTTAAGAGAACATTTAATACAAAATGTGGAACCTTTACCTATAGGAAGATGCCTTTTGGTTTGTATAATACTGGAGATACCTTTTAAATGGCAATGGACATGGCTTTTAAAGAGTTGATCAATGAGATATTGCTTGTGTACCTTGATGATATAACCAATTTTTAAAAAGATACTAATGATCATATGAAACATTTAAGGCAAGTGTTTGAGAAGTTTAGGGAGTATGGAGTATCTCTTTATCCAAATAAATGAATATTTAATGTCCATGAAAGTAAGCTATTGGGTCTTATTGTTTCAAAACGAGGTTTATCTATTAACCTTGAAAGGATTGAGGTCATTTTAGGCTTATCTTCTCCTCTACACAAGAAAGGAATAAAAATATTCTTGGGTAAAATAATTTTTTTAAGAAGGTTTATTCCAAGTTTTGTAACTTTGGTAAAACCTATCACAACCATGCTCAAGAAGAACCAAACTTATTCTTGGACAAAGGAAGGTAAGAATAGTTTTGAGGCAATCAAACAAGAAATTACACAATCTCCTACTCTCTTAAACCAAAACTTTGCTAAATATTTCATACTTTATACCTTTTATAACTTTGATACAATCTCATCTATGCTTATGCAAAATAATGATGAAGAAATAGAGCAACTAATTACATTATTTAGCCAAAGATTGGAATACTATGAGGTCAAGTATACATTTGTTGAGAAACAAGTTCTAGTTATGATAAGAGGATTGAAAAAATTTAGGCACATGGTTTCAAATAACAAGATACATGTCATGGTCTCTCATATTAGTACCAAGGAGTTTCTTCTAGCCAAATATCTTAATGAAAAGAGAGCTAGGTGGATTATAAAGGTAATGGAGTATGATTTTGATATCAAGGTAACAAACTTGGTGAGAGGGAAGGGGTTATGTGAGAATTTAGATTTAGATCTTCAAGGGCCAAATCAAGAATTCTTGGTCAATCAAGTTCATCCTCAATCAACTAAACACATACAAATTCAAATTTGGACACAAGACATCATTGGCTTCCTCCAAAATGGTGTCTTAGTGGCTTGAATAAGTCTCAAAGAAGGTATTTTAGATTGCAAACCATTCATTATTATCTTGTAGATGGTATTATCTTCTAAAAAGATGTGAGTGGTGTGCTATTGAGGTATGTCAATAATGATCAATTTGGTATGTTTCTAGAAAATTTTCACAATGGTGTAGATGGAGGTCATTTCTCCCCTAGAATAATAGTTGTAAAGATAATAAGGGCTGGCTATTATTGGCCTAGCCTTTTCAAGGATTGTTATAATTGGGCTAATATGTGCCCTTAATGTGCCTTATTTGTAGGCAAATAAAATCTTACATCCCTTCCATTGAATCCTATCCAAGTAGAATAACCCTTCATGTAATGGGGCCTTGATTTCATTAGTATGATCAATCCTCCATAAAGTGCTAGACACAATTAGATATTGATTGCAATTGACTACTTCACAAGGTGGGTAGAGGCTATTGCATTGAAAGAGGCAAGTGAAAATGATATTTTGGAATTATATAAGAGCATCATAATAAGGTTTGTGGTTCCCTATACTATCATTTATGATAATGCACTTGCTTTCATAAGTACTAAAACCTTTGATTGGGTAAATAGGAATGGAGTTTATTTGAGCACTTTATCCAACTATTACCCTCAAAGTAATGGATTGGATGAGTCTACCAATAAGAATCTCATCAAGATTATCAAAAGGACATTAGAGAAAAATTAAAGGGCATGGCACATCAAGTTGAAGATAGCCTTATGGGCTAATAGGATTACTCCCAAGAGGTTAATTAGCAATTCTCCTTTTGTGCTTGTTTATGGAAGAGAAGATAGATTATTCATATCTCAAGAACTACCTATTCTAGAAATTACACATCATTCAAATCTACTTGAGAATACTCTAATGGAAGTCAGGTTGATAGAATTAATTTAGCTACAAGAAACAAGGGATAATGCACATAAAACTATGGAATACCACCAAATACTCATGAAGAAGTCTTTTGACAAGAGAAAAAGTTTAAGAGTGTTTAAAGAAGGTGACTTAGTTCTGAAATGGGATCATGATAGAGCAAAACCAAGTAGACATACAAAGTTTGATACCTTGTGGAGTGGCCCTTACATCATTATCAAGTGCAATCAAAGCAATTATTTTCAACTAACCAAGATGAACAATGAACATTTGCCTATCCCTATGAATGGGATAATCTAAAGTTCTGCTATTAGTCCTTGTGAGGTTTGTGCTATAAATAAGTAGCATAGGTGTGTGATTTTAATGCTTTGGTTATTTTCCCTAATTTTTCTAATTGAACACATGTGTGTTTCCTTTGAGTTTGTCTTGTGTTTCCTCAGTACTTGATAACACAAGTGTGTTTCCTTCCTTTTGTTTGGTGTGTGTCTTTGATTTTATATGTGTGGGTAAACCAGATTGTTTTCCTTGAGTTGAAGGTCTATTCAAATAAAATTTAGTTCCCAATTCATGACTCCATGCCCAATGGAAGGACTAGGTAACTAGTCTTAGGCATAGCCGGATTGCCACCCCTAGGAATTGCTAAGAATGTTGACCAAATTTGACCCCAAGTAAAATTGGGTCAACCCCTACTATTTTGAACTTTTTAATAAGGTTTCATGTGTCCTATGGGGTCTCTTATTGTCCTATATGTCTCACTTATCCTTCTCATAGTCTTTGTTGAAGTCTAACCTCCTTGAAATGACCTAGTCAACCAAAGTCAAAGATGGTCAAACATAGTAAAAAATGGTAAAATTAAAAAACTATGTTTAATAGGTCCTAATATGGTATTTGACATGTTTTCAAGTGTTTTCAAGTCATGAATTTATCATATGCTAGGTCTCATGTGCAAAAGGGAGCCTTTTGGTCACATTTTAGCCCATTTAATGACTTGTACAAACTTTCATGCAAGAAAATTTGTCACCAAGGTGATTTTAAAAGTGGAAGAGGTAAATATAATGGCATTATCAATTATATTCCATCCAAGAGTCAATTATATGTAGATATGGGGAGTTTCTCCTTATTTTTAGGCCCTTTTGGGTACTTATATATAATGGATGATCTAACCATCAGCTAAAAATGTGGGTGGAGTGCCTCTTCACCTCAAAAAACTATTTTAAATTATTTTTTTTCAATTATCATGTAAAAAATTCCATTTTTACCTTATTTTCCTCCATTTTCTCTTGCCAAGCAAAAAAGGGTCATTTTCAAGTGCTTGGCATGGGCCGTATGAGTGGAGTTGGGAAGAGTGATTTTTGGGGTGGATAGTAATATGATTTCACTTAATTTTCATAAAAATAACATGCAACTTTGTGCCTAATCCTTTATGAACAATTACTAACACTCTAGGCATCTTTTTATGCATGTACATCCATGAGGGGTCTCTTTTTGAGCTAGTTTCAAAATAATTTTCTTTTGTTAAATGGATTTGATGATTTCCTATGTTTTTAGTGACCTATCCATAGGTTTTTCATGATTATATTGGATTTATAAGTCAATAAATTCCTAGGAAAGTCTTTTCTAGGCTTATCTTTGTTTTAAATCATGTTTTCTACCTGTGCTCAAAAAGATGCACCTACAAGTGCCTTAAATGGAGTTTTTACATGTTAATGTGAATGAATTGAATGCACCCCAAATTTTATAATTCATAATATTTAATTTGAGGTCCAAATAAGGTAATCTTGAAGTCCAAATCTTGCACCTTGCTCACTCTTTTCCTTCACTATCTACATATTCAAATGGAGTGATCAGTCAGAGGGTTCCTTGACATCATCTTGCCTTGAAAATAACCTTGGTAAGATTTTAAACCACTTGGAGACATTATAAGTGTATTTTATGAGAAAATAAGAGAAAATGAGGCCTAAATCATGTACCATTACTCATTTTTCTCTCCTACTGTCTGTATACATAAAATCCTTAGTTACAAATAGCCAATAGAGAAGCAAAAAAAGTCATATTGGAATGCTAAGACTGATGTATGAATCCTCCTTTGGAAGCTTGGTATACTAAAGAGTATATGAAAATATTACTTCAAGATAAAACTAGCAAACAAGGTGGAAAACCACTCCCAAAAGCCTAATGACTGATACAGTGTTGTTTGTCCCAAAAAATGAAAACATAGAACCTTATGGTTTTACAAGCATCATATATCATGAATAAGGATATATTGATACCTTTTGTAGTTTTAGACTTGTTTTCCCTGGTATATAAAATGATTTCACCAAGTTTAGATAAGGAATAATGAAAGGTGATCTGATTTTGAGGGTCTTGAAAGCATTCCAAAAGACACTGAGAAGTTGCAGTGTTATCTACAATCTTATGAAAAGATGAATGGTTTGACACCTCTAATAGAAAACCATGCATTTTTTTCATGATTGAATGATTATCATTAACACAAACACACATTCATAAATTTAATATCACTTCAATAAGGTTATAACATGGCTTCTACCCCTAAACACCCTCCTCTATTTGTACATAGGCCTAGGAAAGGCCATCTACAGTAGTGGTTTAAAAAATTGATGTAAAAGGTCGAGATTTTGGCCTTATTTTGAGTTTTCAATGTGAATAGGAGATAAGAGGTGTTTTTTTTATTACAAAACTTTTAAGGAGAATTAAAACATTTTAAACAAGTTTTAAATGGTATATAACACTTGCCTACAAGCAGGCCTAAGACCATGAAACACAGTTAGGTTGGAAATATAGGCTATGAGTTGGAGTAGTATTTGAAATGAGGATAATGAAACCCAAGGTAAATTTATGAGTTTAAAATCCCATGGAATGAAGGAAATGTTTTATAAAATGTGTTTGAAACATTGAGTTTAGGATTCAAAGCATACACAAACACCTATAGCTAACACAAGTGTCTCGATCTTGATAATGAGCTCAACCTTGAGGGGAGAAGGAATTTTGGAAAGATAATAGGAGATAAAACCTGATTAAATGGTGGTTATTAAGCTCAATAAGTATTTTATGTTTTCATATGACTCTTTCAAAGGATAATGAGCCTACATAAACCCTTCAATAGCCTAATATACACCTACATGTCAGACAGGTAAGATGAGGCATACAATGGGTAGGTTTGGGTTTTGGATTGATATTTTTGGTATTTAAAGTGTTAAAAAGTATTAAAGGACGTTTTTTAACCTCAATTTTTCAAAAAGTATCTTTTTTACACCATGAACAAAGCCAAACTCACCTACAGGCAGGGTAGATACAGTCATAGTCATGACAAGTGTGACCATATGCATATGAAAGAAAGATTAAGGACCTAAATAAAGCAAAGGATTATATATCATGATAAAAAATTAAAATTTACCTCATTAGGCTAAGGATATGAATAAAAGGAACCTTTTCAAAGGCAAAACTCAGTCTCATACCATGCCTACCTTCATCAGGCTGCCTTGTTCAAAGTCTACTTAGGAAATGTCTAGAGATGGAGGTATTACGCTTGGAGTTAAAGGATGAAAATTGGTACAGGGTACCCTTAGGGATTAAGTAATATTATACAATAATAAATTTTTGAATTATAATAAGATAATTTCCCCCTATTTTGTCTCAAAGAGGGGGTACTTTTCCCTTTGCATGAACCCTATTTTCTTGTTGAAGGAGGTAGAGAAATGGACTATAGGTCAAAGAAATCTTGAAAGATAGTTTTTATAGATGGAAGACACCCATAGAAACATGATAAATAAAACTATAAGGTCTGAGACTAAGTAGGATTCTCTAATCAAGAAGGTTTATAGTCATTAGGGTAAGGCAAGGAATAGGAATAATTCCAAATGAGGGGTCATTTCAAGTTTCAGCCTTTTCCAAGACTTATAATGTTTTGGATCACCTCCATGGGGAAAAATATGATGTTTTAAATATGTATTATGGCATGGTAAGTGAAATAATATCCATTTGACTCAAAGGTGCATATAGACCCATTGGCAAGCTATGGACCTAGTTTCAAAGAGGTAGTCATTTTCATTTTTAGATCTTAGAGAGCCATTATAATTATTTGAATAGGTCAATGGGGGTAAAAAATAGGTGTATGATATTTCATATGGAAAAAATAACTACAAAAGGGCCATGTTTGGGCTTGAGACACATAAACCCTCATAAAATACATGAAAATGACTCAAATGGTCATCTTAGAATGCTCATATCTTTCATGAGCCTTTGCATGGGACTTGAAGGTGATTAGAGATGTTAGATAAGGTCATTGAGAATCCCTTAGTGACATTTTGAGAGGATTCTAATGTCAAACCTTTATGAATAAAGGTTAAAACTAGAATTCACTCAAAAACCTACATAAGGACCCAATTAGAAAGATGAAACAATTAAGCATGAAAATGAGATGGAAAAGCCATGAAATATTGGGAACATATAGAGGAATCTCTTAGTCACCCTTAAATGCTAGGTTGTTTTATGGAACTATATGGAATTGGGCAACACAGGGCTATTTTGACCTTTTTGTGTGTTTTACAGGTGTGAGAAGACTTTCAAGAGACCTAATAACATTTGTGAGGAAGTTTAGGACTTGTTATAAGTACTCATGATCATTTTATTAGGCATATAATCTCCTAAGTCTATCTGATATCTCTTTCCTTTCAGCCAGTTTAGTAGGTAGATAGTGGACATTTAGGAGAAAATGGTGAATTTTCAATTAGAAGGCCTTTTAAGTATATTTTTTAATATAATGTTATGGACACTTTGGAAACATGTCATTCCTCTTATTTTATATATTATATTGTAGAATTGAATAGTTTTTAGGTGCCAAGTGTCAGAGGTATATATAAAGGAGCTATTTTGAGACTACCAAGGATGATTATGTATGGCTTGAATGATAGGGATGATAAAGAACCTCTCCAATGCATGTGAGTGATTTTTAGTAACCCATCTCAATTAGAACCATCATTAGACTTGATCAGTTGTAGTGATCAGGTAGTTTTGGAAGGCTAATCATGATGGGTAGTTTTTTATACAAGGAAAGGACTTTCTTAACCACTTTGCAAGTCTTAGATGATTGAATATGAAATTTTTAGCTCCTAAAATTTCATGGCTCACCCCATCTCTCTCTCACATACACAAATAACTAATATTTACAATGGTGACAAGTGTCTCTATGACTCTTGGACTCCCCTTCTCTCTCTCTTCCAAGTTCTATAAATTGAGCCTTTTGGCTATTATATGAATCTCATCACAGTTGGTATGGTGAAACCTTGATAAAATGACATCACACTTTGTCTTTGAAAATTTAATATGAGTCTAATTCTAAGTTATGAACATTTTTTCTAAGTGTGTGAGTGATGAATAGTAGAGCTAAGTGATAGTATCATCATTACTCCCTTTATCCTTCATGTTTAATCAAGAGTTCTAATTTTAATAGGTCATGTGAAGTTTGTTGATTGTACTAGGCCCTTCTTCAAATAAGCAATTGTCTCTACGATGTGAAATCTTCCCCTAGGTCAGTTATCTCATTGATTGTCCCATGTATGCTACCTTCACATTGAAGCAATTATGTTAGAATCCTTCAATCCCTAGAATTGGTCTTGGAAAGGTTTGTGCTTAGTAGAAGTTTGATAGTCTATGTACATATATTGGTGGATTAATTATTTAGTTTAGTTTCCTAATTTATGTAAAGCTTATAAATCTTTTCCATGAACAAGCATTAGATTAGGTGATAGGCATTCAAAGAAGAATCTAGGGAACTAGCCCTTATAAACTAGAGATTCATCTCTCTTAAAATTTCCCCACAACTTGAGAGATGATTAAATTGTTGCATCAAATTATAAGAGTTAAATAGAGTGTCCTAGGGTGCACAATTTGATGCCAAAAATCACCACACCACCATTTAAATAAATAATACATCATTTATTTACTAACATGGATGCCATTATTTATAATAATGATTAATGATATAGTTATGATTAACATTGTTATCCTATAGGCAGTTTAGAATCAATTTCATATAACCATCATAGTCAATGTGACTTTATGAAATAAGAGAGATCAATAAATTATTTAGCTAAGGTATCTAATCAATTAGACATTAATTATTTGATTATTTCAAGAGAGGAAAACTATGCATTCATTTAATAGTTAAGTCATTTTAGATAACTATTTCATCTGGCTACCAGGAGTTGGTTGCACAACAATTCATGGAGGGGAGGGAGGTTCCTTGGTGGAAAAGAGTGTGGAGCAGCTTCTCATGGCTGAAGTGGAATTGTTTTACTTAGACTTTGGCTTGGAACCATTGCTTGACTTGGGAAAACATTCTTAAGAGGGGCTTTGTCGGTCCTTCACGCTGCGTTCTGTGTGGTGGTGAAGAGGAGGACTCACCACATCTATTTTTTAGCTTCCCTTTCACTTGCCAATTATGGCATGCATGGTGGGATGCATGGAGATGTCAGTGTGTGCACACATCGTCCCTTGTTAATTTTTGGTCAAAATTGGGTGGACCACCCTTTGCTGCTCATTTCTTGCAGGATGTTTGGTATGCTAGTCCTATTTTTTTGCTATGGTAGGTATGGTTGGAAAGAAACTACAAAATTTTTAATGATGTAAAATTGGGAGTTTAACAAGTTTGGAGTCAGATTATAAGAATGGTCTAGGAAATTATAGAAGCTAAGAGTGAGGTCATTTTGCCTCTTGCAAAGGGGGACATTGAGTTGGTTGACAAGTTCGGTATACAGGGTATTTCTCCTGCCTCTGCTTGTATGAGGAGAGGTGGAGGTGGCAAGCAGTGAATTCAGAGGAGTGGGAGATGGATGCGCCCTCCCAAGGGTTTTTTGAAAGTAAACACTGATGGCTCCTCCAGGGGTAACCTGGGCCTAGCTGGAATCAGTGGGATAGGTAGAGACTCCTCTAGATCTATTATTTTTATTCTCTCAGCTCATATGGGGGAGTAGACAGTTAACAGGATGGAGGGACTTGCTATTTTTTATGCCTTGAGGAGAGCTTATGAGCTAGGTTAGAGATGGGTGATATGTGAAGCTGATTCATAGATCATGATCAATATAATCCTTGAGAGGAAAATTATTGATGTGAGTTGGAATCTTTTTGTGGTGGTGCAGCAGATATTATAGATTAGCTTGCTCATGGATTCAATGTCTTTTACCCATGTTCTGAGGGAATGGAACAGGGTGGCTGATTGTCTAGCCAAGTGGGCATTAGAGGATACAGAAGGTCAGAAGGTGGATGGTTGGGCGTAGTTTCCCAAAGAGGTAAGTCAGAATATGGAGAGGATCCTAAGTGACGACAATACTGATGTAGGTATGTGATGGCTTTTGTTAGATTTTTTCTGGTGTTCTCTTTGATTGTCTAGGGCTTTAGCCTTTTGTGGCTTTGTACTATGATTTTCTATTATTAATAAAGTTTTTACCCCTTTTTATTTTTTATGTTTAAAAAAAAGTCATTTTAGATAACTATATAAGAAATGAATCAATTATTTTCACACCATGTTTCATTATTGTCTAAGTAAATGTGTACATAATGAACCATATTATTCATATTTAAATATAATAAAATAGAATAACAAGTAATTCACATGCTTCAAAATACCACGTAAACATACACACACAAAAAATAGCTGAGTCTCAAGTTGAGTAGAACCCAAATAAAATGTTCCTCTTAAGGAAATCTTAAAATTTTTTTGTTCGGCAAGCCAAGGGTAGCAAGACAAGCATGTTGAGATAATGGAAGGAAAATTGAAAGCACATATAGCCTAAGTAAAATAAATCAGCAAGTGTGTAGGTTTTAGTTATATAATTATATAACATCAAATAAATTAAAAACATTATATAACTTACTTATTTCCTCAAATCAATTTAGAATGGTGATATTATCTTTAATCAATTCATTTAAAAATTTTCATATTTAATTTATTACATATCTATCCTATGCATAATTATTAGACATGTTTACAAGATATCTCAATTAAGCAAAAGAGTCAAATTAACTTTCAATTTATTTCATATTTAATGTAATAAATAAAGTAATAATTTGAGACCTGATATATGCAACATACATACCTTGCACACAACCAAATATGTCTGACATGAGAGTTAGAAGTAAAGATTATAGTTTTTTTTTGCATGTACCAACAACCTATAATTGGAATAATTTATGCATAGCTGAAAATGACTGAAAATTACATATACATGCATCTATTTAAATGAATTTTCCATATATAATGTGATAAACTAAAGGTATCTAGTAAGCTTAGTTTTCATGCCTAAATTAAGACTATGTATTGATGAATCAAATAACATAGTTTATATCTAACTAACCATATAATCTAATCAAAGATTATTCTGGCATCGGAATAGGAAGCCTAATATTCAAAATAGATTTATATGATATGTGGTTAATAAATCTAGTATAAACATCTAAATAAATCCTACTAATGATAACATTCATAGATCAATTTGAATATCTAGGTTATCTATTTAAATCAAGGAATTAATGTTATAAAGAATGTATAACTTAACCATATGCAAAAATTTACAACAATTAAACTTGATCATAAATGAATATTAAAAGAGTAATTCCACCATTGATAATATTAATGGATTGATTCCTCAACATAAAGAGAGTCAAATTAAATGACTAATAATTTAATATACCTTAAGTATATTACCTTCTTCAACATATAACCATTTAGCCGTCTTATCCTTCAAGCATTATTCAAATTTTATTTAAATTTCGCATCCCATCAATAGCATAAGTTAGCATTAACATAATTATCTCAAAATACATACAATATAACTCAAGTATCAATACTTAAATAGACTAAGTAAATAAACATAATCACGTAATTAAATTATTACTAGCTTACTTTACATGTATGTGATATCATCGAAGCATGGAGCAAGAAGTGAATAAACTGAACAAGTCCTCTAAACTAGCCCTATGATCCCAACCATCGATGGCCCTCACCACCCCAAACATCAATAGGATGGTGGTTGTGATAACTAGGAACATGAAGGGAATTATGAGCAATCATATTTCCAAATAAAGGGCATCTCGAACATAAAAGAATACAAGAAAACAAACATACCATTCCAAGGCAAGATGAGAATAATTAATCCATCTATAATATAGATCATACATATGGATGGATAACCATAGATATCAAATGATATAGAATGGATTAAAATTAATCCTTTATATAGTCTTCAAGTTAACCACCTTGTATCCCCGTCCAAGTTATGGTCAGCCTTAACCATTCTAACTGCCAATAAATATACCTATTTATTTTAATCATTCAGGTCTACTCAAGAATGGTAACCAAAAAATATACAACTCAAACAAAGAAACACATAAACATCCAATAATTAACTTAATTTATTTAAATGAGAATAATAATTAAAACCAAAAAATAACAATTCCAAAGTTTACGACTCAACACAACTCAAACATTTTATAAAAGAGAAAGAAAACTCCTTCAAATTCTTCTAATGCCCTCTTAGGTCCAGTAGAATAAAACCATACATATTCATGTCATCCTAATAGAGGTGAGGCCATAAGTATTACATAGGATCTAATCACACAAAATTAACAAACTTAAACATGCCTTCAAAAGCAATATACCCAAACTATTAAAACACAGTCAACGTTTAATTTCAAAAATTATTCAACTCATGCCTTAATAAATCACTTTAAACATTAACCGTAGTTAAAATTTCAATCACCCAAACTTATAATTAAAACATAGTGATATGTAATGTAGTCAAGATGCCAAATAAATTCCATCAAAGTTTAAAACCGAGGCATAAACATACACAGCTAATAGATATTCAACAAATTTGACATAAATTGCTTAACATGGTTAACTTAAAGACATAATTAAAAAAATCATAAACCCAATCGATTATAAAAATATAGTGATTAAAATACATTCGAAACAAAGTTAAAATCCATGGTATATACATAGCCAACTTATATCCAAACTCATTTAACTATGCCATTAAAATCATAATACAAGATATAAATGTAGTCACAGGTAATACCACTCAAAGACACCCAAATATAAATGCAGTTAATAACAACAATCCCCAATTGATGTTATCAAAATATTAAAGCAATGATTATATTCCATGTATTCAAAGAAGTGACAAGAAAACCCAAATTAATATAATGCAATGAAATAATATAACATAGGTGAATAACATTGATATTTAATATGATCATGAACCCTATAACAACTTAACCAGCTTGGTAGACCAATAGAATAAATATTCCAAAAAAGATTTTATATAAAAAACTTATTAAATAATAATACTTCCATGTTTTAAATATAACAAGCATGGTTATATTAAAGTAAGAGATAAAAAATGAAATTCATAATTGATTATACCATAGTTGATATTGAACCAATATCAAGTGGTTCAAATGAAACATAGACATACTCAATAAAATGATGTGTATAACACCTGCTTGAATTCCATCAACCTAGAATAATGGAATCCCAAGTCAAAAACTTGAGGCATATAATATAAAGGAAAATGAAATCACCATTTGAAAACCAAACTAACCTTTAGGGTCTTATCATGTGGCTCAAGGCAAAATAACATACTTATTAAAACCAAGCACCCAAATAAAGCTCACTTCATTATTCCACATGAATATAAGCACAGATGAATTTGACCAACCAAGTCAAAACATAACAGATTTATATTTATACAAAATGAAGCACGTAAATTTCACAAACAAATAGAATGATACATGTTCCCAACAAGAAAAAGAAACCATTGACCATCATTTAACATAGAACAAATAAACCCTAAAGGGTATTAATTTATTAAACCAATGAAAACATTTCCATGCACACAAAGTCAAGAACACTCAGACTTTAATATAAAGTAATGGATTCAAAACAATAAATAACCTTATATACATACATACATACATATATATATATATATATATATATATATATATATATATATATATATATATATATATATATATATATATATATATATCCATTTGCAAGTTTATATATAAATTCCCCATCAATATATTGAATCCTTGAGGGTCTTCATATACACCCTAAATTCATAAGACTTTTAGCTACATAAGTAGCCTTTTTTTTTTTCCAACTGTATATAGTAAATAAAATAACCAGGTAGAATATTACTTGGTATTGTAGAGAGAGAAGATTAAAAATCCAACAAGATAAGAGCCAAAAACCTCTAATCTTTCTAATCAAGTTATTTTTCCAAGAATCTAGCATGTCTACAAAACTAGTTTAACTCCCACTATTCTCCCTATATTTCTTCCATCTTCCTAACCCCATCAACTCTCTTCATCCACTATCCAACTCCACATTCCTTTCATCCATTTTATCCATACCCATTCAATGTTTGCATTGAATGGAAGGAGAGAGAAATCCTATGTTACCTAAGGCAAATCCCCCACCCAATTCACCATAATGATCATTAAATCACCTGTCTAGAAAACTTGATCCAACCACCCAACCACTAACCCATAAAAATTTAGGTTAGTGACTAAACCATATACTTAATGTTAATCAAAGTGGATTAACATCATAAACCCCATGACCTATGCTACTAGCCATAATAAATGCCAACAAATCAAGATCATAATGATCCATCAACTTAAGTCGATTTAAAACAAAATATTTAAACCAAATTAAACCATGTTTAACACTAAGGTTGATGCCAAACAATAAAACCAATCTACTTTAATAAACATGATACCATCTTAGAGTTTATAAGGTATTCATATAGTTTAAGGGTTAGTCTAAGGGGTGTCAAGTGTTCTAAGGGGGTATCAAGGGTAGTTTTAGGTAGGTTTAGGTAATGCATCTAATTATGAAAGTAAGATATACTCAAGAAAACATGAGTGAATATGGATTTGCATGGAAGGAATAGACTAAAGTAAATCATGAAGGTAGAATAAAATATTGTGGTTACAACAATAATAGTAACAACTTGTAACAATCAAGGTGAAAGTAAAACAACAAAAAACAAAAATTCAACAAGTACCAATGTCATAATAATAACAAACTTAATGACCAAATAAAGATGTTTGAAGGATATAAAACATAATAAGTATACCTGTCAAACTTACTTGACTTGCTTAGAATTCCTTTGGTACTAGGTGTACCACTACCAACATCTTTTGAGCTCATAGATATATCTTACAATCATAAAAAGGGACATCAATGGTACCATATGAAAAATCAATAATAATTATAGATTCATAATAATATCAACTTTAGTAATTAGTCCATGATATCATTAAGTGTAGAATTAAACATGCAGTCCAATACCATTGTAATAAGTACCAACATATAGTCTAACTGAAGTAACAACTATTGGAGCCCAATTCTACACCAAGTAATTTGTGCCCTTTTTAGTGTCAAGATATTTGGGAGGTTGAAAATTTGTTGTGTTTTGATATATTTATTCAGGGTATTTTATTAATTTACCAAGTTTCATGAGAGCTTATGTTAATGCCCAAGGTTAGACTAGAGTAATTGGGCCCTTGTCTATGAAACTACCTAATTATAGCCTAGGTTGAGTATCAATGTTTAAGTAGTAGCCCCTGTTTTGTCCCCATGTTTTCCTTTGGAAGGTCAAGTTTATGTTCATAATTTGCAAGTCCTTTGTCTTGTTTTTGCCTAGTGAAAATGTTCCTCCCCTTAGACTTTTCAAACTTTTTGCACGAACACAATGTCCAACGAAAATATGTTTTTGGGATTTTTTGTCTTGGATAAAAGGTATAAATACTTATATTTTTCAAACATTTTGACCACTTCAAAAGTTTCAAAAGAATTCCATGCCTTATATTTTTGATCTTAAGTGTTTTTGGGTTATTTTTTTGGACTTTTTGTTCATAGAAAAGAATCTAAAGGGTATTTTCCCTTCAATAATTTTTCCCTTGAAAAAGTTTGAAGGATCATTTGCTTTGAGCATTTTTCCTTTTAAAAACTCATGAAAGATTTCTACAAAAGGTCTGAAGGGTGCTTTCTAGAGAAGGACATTTTAAATAATTCTAAAGGAATTGTAAGGTTTGGCCAAAGGATTCATAGAAGGAAAATTCACTAGGAGAAGACAAAAATGTGTCCAAGTCTCCTTACATACATTAATTTTCCACCTTATGCTTGAAGAAGAAATGTTTTGGGGCCCTAGATGAAATTTCCAAATTACACCTTTAATGTGTTTTGGTGATTGAGGTGAGGAATTACCTAATGAGCTAAATGAAAGACATGTGGCTATCTTAGGGAGCTACTAAGACTATTTTTGGGGGTTATGAGGATCTTGTACCTTTCCTCATATCAAGAAGGATGGTATAAATATAAAAATTGGTTGAGAGTTTGTGCTTACATCTAAGTTAGACACATGGTGTATCCTCAGGGTTTTATAAGTTTTGAGAATATTTTGAAGATTGCCTCACTTACCTTTTTGGTGGGCAAGGTGAAAAAGGTCTCTAGGGATCAAATTCTTAGATTTGTGAAGAATATGAATGGCCCATGGTATATCCTTAGGGATTTTCAAGATCTAGGCCCTTTTTGAAGATTGCCTCAATTATATTTTGGTGGGTAAGGTGCTAAAAGTCCCTAAAGATCTACAAATCAATGAATTGAATGTTTGCTTATATGAGTCCATGTGTCTCAAGGAGGATCACTCGACATTAGAGAAACATTTGCACCTTCTCTCTCCTTTTTTGAAAGAGGATTAAATGACTTAAAGAGGGTAGTTGGTAATTAGTCATTATGCTTCAGAACATTAATGGTAACCCTAATTTTAAAATGCAAAGGATTATAACTAAGGCATTTTCCTTCATTCACATTTATCTTTTGCATTCAAAGATTATACTTTCATATTCAAGCCATTTGTGTGCCTTAGCTATGTGCAAAATGAAAGAGTGATTATAGTGAATTCTTCATGGATTTTTAACTTCAAATGTGTGTGGCCCTTTTGATTATCATTAAGTGGTCTTCTAGCTCCTTGTATTATGTTATTTGAGGAGGTTTGAGATTATTTTAAGGGTAATTATAATGAATAATTCATTCAAGTTAAAAGTATTACATTAGAGAGCTAGGGCATAATGGCTGCTACTTCAACATCTATCAAGAGCAATATTGTTTCTATTTTGGATGAAATTAAAGATACATATGTTTAAATATTAGACTCCATAGCTTTGTTAAATGTCTTATAGCAGCTAAACCCTCTTCCAGTAGTTTCTAACCTTGGCATGAGTTATATCACCCCTACGATAGCATTCCCCTTGGTTGCTCCATACCTAGAGTTAGTGATTGCATGTGCCCAAGTATACCAACCTAACACCAAGGCCATCATCGATGGAAACCAATTAGTCATTTACTATTTCACTGCTTTTTACCTTAACACCATTCTTTGGATTCCTCCCTAGCCTAAAAGTATCACACTCTCTTTGAAGGAATTCCAAGAGTATGCAAACAAGAATGAAAAGACAATATGGGACATTATCAACTCATGTTGGCAAATCAAGAAAAGGAAAGAGATCTTGATAATGTCTAAAAGTTTAAAACTAGTGGAGTTCAAAGAATTTCCCTAGTATGTAATTTCCATGGTAGCCAAAATTTATGGGATGCTCACTGTAGAGAAATTTGAGCCTTGGATGTTCATAGTCTTAATATGTGTGTTAGAGTAGCAGAAGAAGCTAGACTAGGATACCATTCTAAATAACAACTTGCACAAGTAGATGATGTAGCTTAAGGTAGTAATTCATTAAAATGAGAGGTTCATAGGTAAATTTTACATGTCTTCTTACTTGATGTAAAATTTGGTGCATAATAGGATGTTCTAGGGGCTCCCCAAGAATCCCAATGGAATAAGAATATATGAGATTTATCTATAAACTACTCTAGATGGCTTCAAGAAAACTCTTTGTAGAATTTATAATTATTTATTTAACACTATGATGAGTGTCTTCTTTCCTTTGAGGAGCCTCAATAGAATATATAAGGCATCCAAGGAAATAATTGAGAATTATGGTACCTCATATATCTAGTTCAGGACATTCACATATATCAAGATAAGTGGTTACTCAGGGTCTCTACATAAATTACTAAGATACCTGGATGATAGATTGGCAGTGATGGAGTTGAGATGGTAGTTGGTGCCACTACATGAGATGATAGCAGTGAAGAAGATAAATAATCCCTTTAAGTTTCTAATTGATATTAAACACTATTCATGTATTTACGTTGCCAAGGTAAAGGGATTGGAATAAGAGATGGGCCAGTATGTGATTGACAAGATGCCACCTAGGCCCAACTATGATATCAAGTGCTTGGTGAACACATCAACTAATGTGATTGTGAATCAATTACATTATGAAAATCTCTAGTCTAATTGTACCACTAAGGAGAACATCAAAAAATTAGACTATATGAGGTTGATAGTGTAAGAAGTTATTGCCTAAAATATTGTTCCAATACCCAAAGACATGGAGGATGATAAAAGGACATTGTCTATAGTGTATAATCAATCCAATATTTAAGCCCAATCCATCTCATAGGTGAACTTCACTACTAAGGAAAATGATTTCATTCCATGTAGAGCCTTTGAAATCATGAGAAGAACCTTTAGGTGGTTGATGGAACATGGGGTTGATCTTAGTGCATATGATGCCCCTACCCTCTAAGAGCTCAAACAAGTTTAGGAGATAATGGGTTTTTATTCTAGATTATAGTGGTAATGCTTAAGCTCCACCACTAGCAACAAGGGTAAGGGGAAGTACAAGGTTAGTGATGTTGACTTTGCCAAGCTAATTGATGTGGAATCCATATCTGTATCATAGTCTAAAGTGGGACTATCTTTTTTAAAATTAACAAATTTGGCTAAAAATTAGGATAATATTTCCACTAGAGATTTTACATTAGCTAATGCCACATTGATATCATTTGTAGAGAAGGTAGAGATGCAACTAGATTGACCATTGGTTATTAAACCCAAGAAGAGAGGAAGTGAGGAAAAAGGAGAGAAACCCAAGAAAAAAATATTCAAGAGGGCTCTATAACCTCCAAGTGGGTTTCATACAATAAGAGAGGAGGTTGTGCTCAAGGACCTACCTTTCAAAGAACTCCCCATGAAGATAAAAGAGGATCAATCCTCATATTCCTAGAGATTGAGGGATATGAGTGATGAATAAGACTCAGATGAAGGTAGGCCTATTATCAAGGTGATGAAAAATCAATGAGCATTCACTCTTTATAAGTAAAAATTGGGTAGAGGAATCTAAGGGAAAGGCCCCAAACCCTAGTGAAGGTCTCGATGGAAGGTTTTTTTGTAGAAGAGGGTCCCTCAGGAGTAGAGAGTAAAAGTAGTAAGGAAGGAATTCTAACCTCAAATGATCCTCTATCTTTTGAAGATGATGTGCAAGTTGGAGTTAAGGTGGCCATGCAAGCTCAAGCCCCTCAAGAAAGGGAAGCCAATTCATCAAATACAAAGACATGTGTTGATAATTTCATCACCCAACCACCAAGCCAAGGTGATCAAGGTGGAACTGAAGAATTAAACAAATCTGATGAGAAAGTTGAAGTGGAGTTGAAGCAAGATATTTAAGTAACCACTGACTCTAAAGTGGTGGTTGATCAAGAAGGATTAAAAATAGCTTTAGAGATATCATAAGTTGTTATTTCCCCTCTAAAGGTGTCAGGTTCAACACCAAATGAGAAGGTGGGTATACAAGAAAGTGGGGGAACAAACCTAAAAATGGGTACCCCCACCCATATAGAAATAAATTAAGAATTAGATCAATCAAAAAAATATGTTGAGGACACTCTAGGAAATTTTTCTTCAATTGAAGTACCTCAAAGTCTCCTTCCTCACATCAAGTTCCATGATCCAATCCATAATAAAGGTCTTGAGGCCATGATTAGTGAAGAGTTGCTTAAAGGTAATAAGGATGTCACCATAGCCTTATCCATACCTGAGGCTCAAGTAAATAAAGAAGGTAAAGTAGTTATGGAACCTTCTAGTCAGCCAAAAGGACAAGGGAGATCTATTGAAAAGTTACTCGAGTCTCACCAATTCAATTCAAAATTTGAAGTTTTAGAGTAGATAGAGCCAAACCTAGAAGGGGAACCTAGAGCGAATAAAGTTGGTGAGGAGTTGGAAAGTGATGAAGAAATTTAATATTCCATGTTAAGTCCACAGTCCATTCTTGTGGTACTTCCTACATCAAATACTCCTATGACACCACCCTTTACTATCTCAAGGCCAACATCAATGTCCACTAAGTCAATGGGATTCTAGACTAGACCCCTTCTCTGGGTTGAAGAATAGATCATGCAAAAGGACATTATGAGAAAAATTGGGGAGATCAACATAGTGAAGACCACTCAGGCATATAAAGCCAAACCCCCCAAGAAGGATAGAACACATTCTAGGACCACATTCATTATTACATGAGAAAGGAATGTGGAGATAGCCATACCCCCACTAGAAGCTTTGAATAAAGATGTTCCCATTTAGAGTTACACTATTTATAGATACAATATAGGGGAGCCATCAAGGAATGAGCTAAATCATAACTCCTAGGTTTTGGTGAACATGGTGGCTCATAAAATGGATAAAGACAAGGCCACCATAGAGGAGTTGAAGGCACATAATCTAGCTATGATATAGTAATTTCAAAAGATATTGAGTGAGCCCAAGGCAATAACTCTAACTATTAATATTTCCCTAAAGCATCTTGTCCTCTCAATAGAGTCATTTTATTTTGGTCGAATTGATAATTTGAAATCCAGAGGGAGAGAAATAAAAAAGTGGTAAGAAGATCTGTGAATCAGGGTTAAAGAAATAATCCACTCATCATGTAAATGCTTGAACAACATAGTGGAAAATAAGAGGGAGTGTGATGCTTAGATGTTTTTCTATGAGGTGGACATCAAAAAGTGGGAATAAATCCAATAGAAGATGGATGAGGTCTATAAGATGGGCACAGATACTTTGGTAGATGAGATGATCATTGTTTTAGGTTATCAAAAAAGGCCCAAGGAAATTCAACTGGCAATCAAGCATCATTTGATGATGATCAAAGATGGCATCTCTAATTTAAAATGAGAATAGTAGTCCCTTAAGGCTACAATAAAAGAGATATATGTTTCACTAAGGAATATGGTGAGACTTGATGGTGTAAATGATTTGAAGGAAGAGGTAGTATGCACTACTCTAAAAAACCCCATAGCTTAGATTTTTGGTAGGTAATAAATAATTATTGTAAATGGGGCATGCATCTTTTAGTAAAGAAACCCCCATAAAATAAACTTAGATTAATTTTTAGGTAGTTTTTATGTTTTATATATATTAATTAGATCTACCTTACAGGTTGTTTTCCCATATTTAGTTGGTTATAGGATTAGTTGTTTTTACTGGTCATTGGTAAAAATTATATAAATCCATGTTTGCATTGTAAAAGGGTTAATGGAGTAAAGGCACCCTTATGTACCTTTTTTTTGAATTTAATAAAATACTTGTGCACTCGCACTAAGCGGGGATAAGGTTCAACCTATTTTGGTTCAAGAGTTATCAGTGGTATCAGACCATGGTAATTTTGGGAGCTTGGTAAATTCGAAGGAGGCTAGGTGAAAAGTTAATTCATGTGATATCATATTGGCATGAAATAAGGTATGCCATACCAAATGAAAATTTTTATTGATTTAAATGTTTGAAAAATTATTAAATTATTTTAATTTTTTAGATATTTTTTACATTTAAACCTATATATTTTCTATATACCATAGTCTGGTCATTTTGGCCATTTGATACTCCATTTTCCTATGTTCAAACTCTAAATTTGGCATAAAAAATGAATTTTTAGCATTTAAATGTTATTAAATTTATTGTTTTTTAGCAAAAACTAGATTTGTACGGCCTATATCTTTTTAAAAACCTCTAAAATTTTCTATTCATGGCTGCCTTTGTTATTTCCATTCATTCTCAGGGCTCTTAAAAGCTAAAACACCTACAAATATCATTAAAACCCCTATTTTTGCATTTAAATTGAAAATTTAGGAATTTTTTGGAGTTGTACGGCCTATTATATGGCCTTCCAATGTCTTGGATTCATTTTCAACTCATTTCCTACAAATATACCTCAGAAAAATTTCCAAAACTCAGTTAAAATCTATTTTATCATGCTTGTATGGATTTTTATGGCCTGAGAGAGAGAGCAGGTGAATAGAAACTTCCAGTAGCAGCCATGGCATCCCAGGCAAGCATGGCATAGGTATAAAATTGAAAATATTTTTTTATATTTCTAAAGTTTGGTTTTCATAAAATTTGCTGTGATTGGGTCCCATGAGAGATAGCTTGGAAGAGAAGGTTGTAAAAAGAAAAAATTTGAATTTATTTACTCACATGTAATTTTTTCCTTCATACACAAAATCTGGTATAAGTAGAAATTTCTGAGTGTAATGTTATGAAAATGCTCTTAGAGCAATTGGTTAAGCTTATTTTGCAAGAAGCTTGCAAAGGAGGAGATCAAGGATTCAAATCCCTTATTTTTGGAGAAAGTTCTTTTTGATTTGGAATATGCTTTTTTGAAAAAGGAATATTCCCTTTTAGATTTGAATATTGTAAAACACATACTTATTGTATTGTGTTATTTTAAAAATCAAAAAAGGAGGGGAATTCAATCATATTTCTTTTACATTGTTGTGGTGATATAAGGGTGTAATTGGTGGAATAAGGTTGTAATTTGGAAAAATAAGGATGTAATCATTGATTTTTGGTGAGGTTAAGTGCAAAACCCATCAAAAATACTTGTTTTTTTCTTTTGCGCTCTACACACAGGTTAAGTGCAAAACCCCATAGAAGCAGTGTCTTGTGTAGTGAGTGTGATATTTGTTTCATTTATTTTTCATTTTGTCACACTTTTCTCTAAAACACTTGCTTTCATTTCAAAATGCCAAAAATTCAAAATTTGCTTTCAGATAGTGATAGATTAACAATTTCCAATTATTCAAATTGGAAACGATTGATGGAGGCTTCACTAGTTTTTAATGAGTTATGGGATATTGTTAAGAATGAAAATCCCACATTACCAATAGAGCGGATTAAATTAGATATATTCAATTTTCATGATTCTAAGGCCTTATCTCTCATTAAATGTTGTTGTACTTGTGATACTTATGTTCATATTGAAAATTCTCCTCATAGTTACACTGCATGGAAAACATTGTTAGATTTGTATGATAAGAAACCTAAGCATAAGAAGATATATATTCATATGTAGTTGTTTACTTTGTCATTAGATGAAGATGGGGATATGAGAGAATATATGTCTAAGTTGAAAAATATCACTACTAAGTACACTAAGGCTGGTTTTGGAAAATTAGATGATGACCTCATAGTCACTGCTGCTTTGAAAGGACTACCAGGGTCCTATAGGATTTTTTTTGAAATGTTTCATGTCTCTGACAAGATCACAGGCATCACCTTTGATAAGCTATATGAGTTTCTCATCCAACATGACCTCTCTCTACCCAATAAATCCAAGAAAACCAAAGAATCCCATGTTTTAGAGTCAAAGCCTAGTTCATCTTCATCTGGGCATCAAAACAATAGAGGAAATAGTTATAGAGGGGGTCAAGGTTACAGAGGAGGTAGATATTAAAATAGAGGTAAGGGTCATTCAAATAATCAACAATTTAACCAATCACATTCACATGAATCAAGTGATCGAGGACATGGTCACAACTCATATAGGAGCAGAGGTTAAGGTAGATCAAACATTCAGTGTCATAGATGTGGAAAATTTGGTCACATTGCCTCACAATGTAGGATTCCTTTTGATAAAATTCAGAGGCCACAAAAAATGACTAAGTCTAACTCTACTCAGTATGCTGATCATGATTATGATGAATCTAGTAATGTTGCCCATGAATCTGCATTTACTACTTTGGGGCACATTGATTATATTGAATATGAGGCTAGAGATGAGCTCACAGATGTATGGGTTTTAGACACAGGAGCAACCAAACACATGAAATTTAGGATAGATTTATTTTAGTCTTATAAGGAAGCTTATCTCGCTCCAGTTGCCTTAGCAGATAAGTCTATGCATACACCACTAGGACTTGGATCTATTCAGATTCTTCTTCCTAATGGGTCTATAAAATACTTGGAGGATGTTTGGTATGTTCCCACATTGAAGAAACACTTACTTTCTTTGGTAACTATTCAAAAGAAATGTTATCATATTGTGCTTGAAAATGGGCTCATTTACATCAATTCAGTGAAGGATGATTATAAAACAATGTATACAGGATATGAAGATGGAAAGTTGGTTAGATTGCATTGTAAGGTGCTTCCTCCCAATATAGAACTTGTGGTACTTATTGACATAGGTATAGGTACTATGTCTACACAGTGGTTATGGCATCTCTGCTATGGACATTTTAATATCCACTCTTTAGTGGATTTCTAGAGATATGGTATGGTGAATGTGTTTCCCACTTTTCAAAAATATAGTATTCTTTGTGAGTCATGTGTTTTGGGCAAACAAAATTGGGAAAAATTTCCTAAACAGTCATCTTGGAGAGCTAACAAATGTTTACAATTAGTTCATAGTGATGTATGTGACATGAAAAATTCATCCATTGCTAGGTGTAGATACTTTGTCTTGTTTATTGATGACTTTTCTAGGATGACTTGGGTATTCTTTATGAAAAACAAATCTGAAGTTTTTGCTAAGTTTGTTGATTGGTTACACTTAGTCGAAAAAGAAAAAGGTTCACATTTGGCCACTCTTCATTCAAATAATGGAGGTGATTATACCTCAAATGAATTTTTAGATTATTATCGAGAACATGGAATTCATAGACAATATAGTAATGCTTATACTCCACAACAAAGTGGAGTATCTGAATGGATGAATAGAACTTTATAGGGCACAACACATGCCATGTTGCACTATAAACAGCTTGATGATAAGTTTTGGGCTGAAGCCATTGGTACTATAGTGTATTTGAGAAATAGGTCCCCCACAATTTCACTTTTGGGACAAACTCCATATGAGGCATGGTATGGGTTTAAATCCAAATTTAAACACTTGAAAGTGTTTGGATGTCTTTGTTTTGCTTTGGTTCCTATTAAACATAAAACTAAGTTAGAACCACGAAGTTGAAAATACATCTTTCTTGGTTATTCTAAAGATAAAAAGGGGTTTCATTTACTTACACAAGATTCAAGAAAATTCATAATGAGTCGAGATGTAATATTTGATGAGTTTGGGACTATGAACACTACAAAGATTGATTCTCAACTTGATAGATTAGAGAGGAAAAATACAAAAGAGATAAGGGTTTTAATAATGGGGATAACTCTTCAAAGTTATGGTATGAGACTCAAATTCCTTCACTTTCCTCTCCTTAATCTACAAGTTCATAGGTTAATGACTTATAAATTATTGAAAATTCTCTAAGTCCCCCTTTGAATAATGCATATGATGAGAATTATGGAGTCCCTGATTTGAATAATTTGACTAAGTATCCAAAATGAGCTCAAAGTACTTTTTCTGACTTGATAGCAGATGAAGTTGGTTTAACAAGGCCCAAAAATTCTCAAAAATAGGTGAACTATGCTATGGTTGTTACTACTTCTTCCACTGAGCCATCCACTTTTGAGGAGGCATCTACTGAACATGTTTGGCAATAGGCAATGAAATGTGAGTATGATTCCATACTTAACAATAATACATGGGTTTTATTTGATCCTCCTCCACATGTTAAACCCATTAGATGTAAATGGGTTTATAGGACTAAGTATAAATTAGATGGATCCATTGATAAACATAAGGCATGACTTGTTAGAAAAGGATATGCGCAACAAGAAGGTATTGACTATGAGGAAACATTTGCACCAACTACCAAATGACACACTATTCGTATGGTACTTGCCTTAGCAGCACAAAATAGTTGGAAAGTACATTAATTGGATGTTAAAAGTGCCTTTTTAAATGGTGATTTATAAGAAGAAGTCTATATGAAATAACCTCAGGGTTTTGAATAGGTGGGTGCTGAACACAAAGTATGTAAATTGACAAAAGCTTTGTATGGGCTCAAATAGGCACCCAGGGCTTGGTATGAGAAAATGGATTCATACCTAAAATCCATTAGTTTTCATCATAGTGAATCTGATGATACTCTCTATTTTCAAGTGCAAGGTAAGAAAATAGTGATACTTGGTCTCTATGTAGATGACTTGTTTATTACAGGTAATGATGAAAACCATAACAAGTCTGTGAAGAAGGAATTAAAAGATGGGTTTGAGATGATAGATCTTGGACTTATTCACTACTATCTAGGCATAGAGGTAACTCAAAAAGAGCATAGTATTTTAATTTCACAAACTAAGTATATTTCTAAGTTATTAGAGAGGTTTGGCATGAGTGATTGCAAACCTACCCTCACTCCCATGGAAAGTAATTTGAAATTGTCTAAGGATGATAGCAGTGCCTTTTTTGATGGCACCACATATAGACAATTGGTGGGAGGTTTGATCTACTTGATGACTACCATGCCTGATATTTCATTTTTAGTTGGAATTTTATCTAGGTTTATGCATGAGCCTAGAGAAATTCATTGGCATGCAGCAAAATGAGTACTTCGTTACCTTTAGGGAATGAAAACATATGGCCTTGAATACCGCCACAACAAGAAATTAAAACTTATTGGATATTGTGATGTAGATTTTGGTAGATGTGTGGATGATAGAGTGTCAAGCACAAGATACACTATACATATGGGTTCATCTGCCATTGCTTGGTGTTGTAAGAAGCAAGATACAGTGGTGAATTCATTAGTAGAATCAGAGTATATTGCAATATGGGATGCTTTTAGAGAAATTGTTTACCTTCATCGTATTCTTGAATATCTTTAAATTTCTTAGTTTGCTCCTACATAGTTATACATTGATAATTAGAGTGCAATCAAGATGTCCAAGAATCTAGTGTTTCATGCCAAAACAAAACATATGGATGTCAAATACCATTATCTATGAATGATAGTGGCAAATAAAACTCTTTATCCAATATATTGCCCAACTACCAATGAAATCATTGATATCTTCACAAAACCCCTTGACAAAATCAAATTTGAAAAATTTATAAAAATGCTTGGTATGTGTCCAAAGCCCTGACTTTGGATCATAGGGGGGGTTTCTAGGACTTGTTCCAAAGTCTTAACATTAGGTTAGATTTTTGGTAGGTAATAAATAATTATTGTAAATCGGACATGTAACTTTTATTAAAGACACCCCTATAAAATAAACTTAGATTAATTTTTAGGTAGTTTTAATGTTTTATATTTATTAATTAGAACTACCTTACGGGTTGTTTTCCCATATTTAGTTGGTTATAGGATTAGTTGTTTTTACCGGTCATTAGTAAAAACTATATAAGTCTATGTTTGCATTGTAAAAGGGTTAATAGAGTAAAGACACCCTTATGTACTTGTTTTTTTGAATTTAATAAAATACTTGTGCACTCGCACTAAACGGGGACAAGGTTTAACCTATTTTGGTTCAGGAGTTATCAAGAGTGTGATGCTTAGATGTTTTTCTATGAGGTGGACATTAAAAAGTGGGAATAAATCCAATAGAAGATGGATGAGGTCTATAATATAGGCATAAATACTTTGGTAGATGAGATGATCATTGCTTTAGGTGATCAAAAAAGGCCCAAGGAAATTTAACTGGCAATCAAGCATCACTTGATGATGCTCAAAGATGACATCTCTAATTTAAAAGGAAAATAGTAGTCCCTCAAGGCTATAATAAAAGAGATAGATGTTTCACTAAGGAAGATGGTGAGACTTGATGGTGTAAATGATTTGGAGGAAGAGGTATTATGCACTACTCAAAAAAACCTCATTGATGTTCCAAAAGAGTCCTTTGATGTTGATAAGATAAAGTAACTAGTGCCACTTGAGAAATCTTGTGACCATATTAAAGAACTCATTGGATGAAAGTAGACCATGCTTCAAAAGATTATTTCCTAGCTTGAGGAGTATAGAGTAAAATTCAAATACCAAGGAGGCCCAAACCAAGCAAATATCACCCCTATACTAGAAGGATATACCAAGTATAAGAATAAGTTGGCAAAGGATTCCATCATCTAGATCGACTCCAAGGCATAACCAGATATTTTAGTTTTTATGGGCTAACACCATTCCTTGTTTCTCTTCCCTCCCTCCTACTTTTTTCTCATTTCTTGTTGGGAAACCATTGTACTTGGACCATTAGTGGAACATCCCTGTTAGTTTTTATGTAATCATATAAGAAAGGGACTTTTTTTGTTATGCAAGAGGATAAAGGTTTGTTTTTTTCATTGCAAGATCTTCCTCCATGCAGATAACTAAAAATATTCTACTATAGTGGAGGATCAAGCTTGCCATAATCATAGAAGCATGAGCATAATATAAGGAATCATGTTTGTTACAAGGTATAACAAACTCCAAGCTCATGAAGGAATCTTCTAGATGGAGCATCTTTTAGAATATACTAGGCTCAGCTCAATCATATAAGTCAAGGGGGTATGTCCCTTTACAAGGGTTGGTTAAATTTTTGAGTCAAGAGATATAGCCTCAAATATTCTCTCTATGTGATCCTTCTAGTGCCAAATTAGTTTTAGTTGTAAAATAATTAGCAAGCTTTGAGAGCATTATGCATGTCTCCTTTGTCACATAATTATTTTGTACAGTGTTAGTCTGTTATATTATTTAGAACACATTGTACTCATTTTATATTCAATTGATAAATTTAATTTGTTCATGGTTTCCATTATCTTTTTATTATTAAAGTATAATTCTCTATTTTACATGCTCAGTTTATTGGTAGTCTGATGTATTCATCTTTATGGTAGTCATTTAGAGAGTATGTCTAGATTGTAAGATCCATTCTAATTTAAAATTTGGGAATAGGGTGTCGATAGCCTTTTTAATGGTATTCCTAGGCTCACATATTCAATTAGAAGGGTTTATTGAAGGTTTTCACCTATGCATCATTTTATCTCATCTTCTTTTGATCTGTAGTACATTTGTTGGGAAAGATGACTTAGCTATATAGTTAAATTTCTTTATGCTCATTTGTTAACCCTCCACTCTCAATTTTATTAACTAATAATTTTGTCCTACCCTATCTTACCCTACATATAATACATCCTTTCCATATCTAAAGTGTTATTTACTTGTAGATGTGTAAATATTATATATTTAGCATGTGTTTGCATTTTATGCATTCAACACCAACATTGCAATCTCTTGTTTAGTCATGTGTTGTTAAACATCCTTAAGAATGACAGTTGTAACCACATCCATATCTATATTTAGTAGCTTGTGTCTATCATATAACATTTTCTCATTCCATGTGACAACCCTTCCCTAGTGGATTGAGGAAGCTTGGTTGTGTTCTAGTCAGATTTGTGTTTCTTTCTAACAATAACCTCCAAGGAGATTAAATTGTAGAATCTCTCCATATGAGTGAGCTACCCCTTAGGTCCTCTCACCTTGGTTTAGGTAGAGACAAAAGTATCGGGGAGATGACCATACCTTTTTACAAGTGCCTCTTAGTCATTTTCTCCATTTGGTCCATGCCTGATGTCAAACCCCTCCTTAGATACAACAACATTCTAATGGGTTTTCCATCTTTTCTTGCCATTTCGTTCAAAGTGTGCAAGGCCAAGTGAAAATGGAATACAACTAGGAACCAACATATTTTTGGCACCATTTCTATGGATAGTTATTGTCACCCATGTTGGTGGGGATTCTTACAGAGTGTTGTGAGTGTTTCACCTTGTTAAAGTTATATGATATTACTACATTAATCCAAATATCTATCATGCATTAATGACCCAATAGTTTTTTGGCATCATGACCCCACTAGGGATGTTCACCCCTAAGTTGTAAGAAGTTTTACAAAGTTCTTGGAATTGTCTTTAGTGTTTGAAAGTTTTCACTTTGTGAAATTCTATTAGTATTTATATTTATTTTGGTCTATAAGTTTTTAATTTTAGTGGCAACTCTGTTACTTTTAAAGTTTTAAATATCAGTGCCTATTATATGTATCCATTTCTATCTTTAAATTTTTTTATTTAGATCTATAAATATAGAGGATACTAGGTCTTGTTTTTAAAAAGACCCATCTAAAGAGCTTGTTCTTGAGTTAAAAGGTCCATCTAGGAGGAAATAAGTGTGGAATCCCATTGTAGGCCAAAACTCAGGCAATCAAGTAAGACTTGAATCATTTGTTCCCCATTTTATTTACCCATTTTTCTTAAATATCCCTTTGGTTGAAGGATATTAGAGTGTTTTAGAGAGGTTTGAGCTCCTTTCAATTCAAGTTCCTTCTCCTCGAAGAAGTTTTTCTCCTCCTACAAGGCCATTAAGGCTTCATTCTATTTCTCCTCCTTCAAGTCCTCATAGTATTCATTCATAGTTACCCCCAATTCATATTCATTTTTAGATTTAGAGATGGGAGATCATGATATGAGAAGGAGGTTTAATGCAGGTAGTGACAATGAAGAGGAGGATCAAGGTCTAGCTAATAGATGTAGACCACTTGTGATCCCAAGGTTCAGACCTATCAACTTTGATGTTATGCCTAGTTTCTTGAATGAAGTTCCCATTAAAGTTATAAATATATTGCCTAAATTTCAAGGGAACAATGCCATGTCTAGGTTATAACATTTAAAAGCCTTCTTAAATGTTATTGAAGACTATGAAATTAATATAGAAGATGTGTGCATAAATATCTTTATGAACACACTTGAGGAAGAGGCTTAAGACTCATTTAAATCCCTCCCTGATCAATCCATAGACACATGAAAAGCTATGATTGATTTATTTAATATGCAATATGGTGATAGCATCAATCCAAAATTATTGCTTATCAAATTTGAGAGCCTCAAGAAGAATCCTAATGAGTGTGTTAAGAATTTTAATTCTAGATTTATCAAGGTATTGATAAAGTTGCCAAAAGACATAAGATCTAGTGGTGATACTTCTTTGATCAATTATTGTGATGCATTTGATAATAATGTAGCATATTATCTTAGAGATAAATCTCCCATAAATCTAAGGATGGATTTTAATTTGGCTATCCAAATAGAAAATAACATCAAATTTGTGGGTAAGCCTTTGAACAAGAGGGATGATGTCAAATTGATGAATCCTAAAAATCCTCAAGCCTCCCATAAGAGTGTAGATCTGGAGGAAACTATGAAGATTATGGATACTACTATGAAATAAATTTCTTAAAAGTTAGCTAGAGTATAAAAGGGGATATCTCAAGGTTCTTCTAACCATGATCATAAGAGGGATCACAAGAGAGAATAAAGGAATCATCCCAAGGACCAAGGTCAAGTTTGACCAACTTTAAAAGGTAGGAATAATGAAAAGAGAAAGGCACTTGAAAGGGATGATAAGCATGAAAGAAACTAGAACTAGGGAAGTGGAAAGGAAGTACCAGATCCTTTAGCTACAAAGGTCAATATAGTCAACTATGATATTGACTGGTATGATAAGTGCTTCCTTCATCATCCTCTATGTAACACATTTGATAGTGATGGTCAAGGTATGAAATAAGTTGAGTCTACATCCGATGAAGATGGCATATACATTATTGAATTCTAAGATATGAAAAGCTACACCTTCCAAGATGAAGTTGTGAGTACTTCACATGTTCCTAATTGTGAAGAAACTCTAGCTTATGAGTGTTTAACTTTCCAAATAAGTGAACCAAATGTGATGGTTTCTTCTCCATCTATAGAGCTGATGAGTGCTACTACTACTCAAGCATTCTGAAGAGAATTTGAAAAGGTAAGGGTCCCAACCAAAGACTTCATCTATGAGATAAATATGATGCATGAATATGAATTAGCTATTCATGATTTTGAGTTTCTAAGATCAATGATGAAAGACAAATATAGCAATTCACCTCTATTAGTTGAGGACTGAAAATTGATGATCAATGTAATAATTACCCAAGAGAAGGAGTATAATTTGAGAATTAAAGATCAAAATGCTCCTCTAAAGGATAAAGACTCTATTGGTCCTAAAGTAGAGACTAAAGAGAAAGACACCAAGGAGACTAAGGGGGTCTAAAATTTTACCAAGCCTAGTTTTGCATCTTACAATGCTAAGCTAAAAATTACCTAGGCTAAGAATATAACCCCCTTATTATCTATTATTCCTAATAAGGATGAACCCATGAAGCTTCCCTTAAAAAATGAAGTTAAAAATATTGGTTCTCCTACTTCTCTCCCCCTGACTCTTAAGGGGTGTATCCTAAATGAAGTGTCACTAATTTACCTACTAATACTCCTTTGCCTAAATATAGTGTTTGCAACATGGACCATGTTTTAAGTCAACTAAAGGTCACAATACCCTTTGTGGAATTGCTCATAATTCTAGAGCATTGGAGAAAATCCTTTAAATATTTAGGATTCATCAAAAAGGTTATTGCCAATGAGATTGTTGAAGCTGAGCCTTCCCCACTTCCCCTATGCAAAGTGAGAACACCTCAAAATCCCTTGAGCATCACTTGGAGGTGTATTTAAGAACAACACTAATAGACATTTAGATAGATATCAACCCATTATATACCACCCTACTGATTAATGCTTTAATCATTCATAATTGCATGTTTGACTCTGGTGCATCTTATAACATTATGCAACTCCCTATGCTAAATGAGATCTATATAAGAATAACTAAAACATATAGATGATGCCTCACCATGGATTCCAAATAAGTACCTATTGTTGGCATGGTTAAAATACTAGTGGTGTAATTCACATAGTACCTTGATAAATTCTTGAGTATAAACAATATTATTATATACTATTCACTAAAGTGGGGTATGTTGCTATCTAGAAAATGGGCTGCTAGTATTGGGGGTAGCTTTCAAATAGAGTTTCCCTATGCCACTATATCTTTGTATGGGAATATGGTTTTCCTAAATTGGGAGCCAAAAATGCTTCATGTCCTAGAAGATCCCAAATATCAGTTTTATGAAATGTTATATGTGGATATAGATATAGGAAATTTTGTGGGGAGTGTTGAGTATGAGGAATTACCTCTTGGCCTTGGTATCATAGATGAAGACTCCATCTAGACCATGCATTTTTATAAAGCATGATTAAACATTGGAAATGAATCAAGGGTTGTCTTATATGCCCCTAATGGCTAAACTTATAGATACTCTTTCCAATTATACTTGAGTGTACAAATAATATTACAAAATATGAAGCACTCCTAATTGGATTCCAGATCACTCATGAATATGGGCTCAAAAATTTATTAGTCAAGGGTGATTTAGAATTAGTGGTGAAGTAGGTTTTATCTATTTACACCATAAGACATAAAATATTAAATCAATACCAAAATATTGTATGAGACTACTTGGAATGGTTTGATGCTTTCAATATTGAACATCATGCCCAAAATCTTAATTAAATTGTATATATGCTTACAAAGAGGTCTACAGAGTTTAATGTTGAAAATAGAAATCCCTCATGTGAATATGAGGTAGAGGTGCTAGTAAGACCTTTTTTCCCAAACAAAATTGATCATTGGCAAGTATTTGATGATGATGATCAAATAAAAAGGTTTGTGTTGTATAGATGAGTTCAAAGGAACCATAAAAAATCTAGACTCCATGGTACAAGTATGTGATGGAAAAGAAGCCTTGTTTAGAAAAGAAGTTATCTAGTTGAAGACTAATACTATCCCTAAAGGATTGGTTAGTATTGAAGCATCCTTTGATAGAGCTAACAGATTTAAATATATAAATTTTTCTATATCAAAGGATGTGATTGAGATTAACATTAGGACTAAGGACAAACCAAAAAAAATCTGGCTCAGCACTCACTTGAGCAAGAAAGAGAAGGAAGCATTTATCAAGCTTTTAATTAAGTACCAAGACTATTTAACATGGTTATATTTAGAGTTGAAGGCCTATAGGGAGGACTTGTTCCATCATGTTATCGCCCTTGAGCCTAGTATGAAACCATTCTACCAAAAATAATGGCCTATTAATCCCATCTTGGCCACCAAGATGCAAGAGGAATTGGAGAAGTTAAGGGATGGTAGGATCATTCAACCCATTAGGTATTCATTATGGGTGGCCAATCTAGTCCTTGTGAGAAAGAAGAATGGAGACATCTAGCTCTAGGTTGATTTCTAGAATTTGAACAAGGTTTCACTAAAGGATAATTTTCCATTGCCTAATATAGATAACATGATTCAAGATGTTACTGGTTCTAAACTATTGTCAATGCTGGATGGTTTTTCTAGCTATAACTAGGTAGTAGTAAAGGAGTTTGGAAGGTCAGATTAATTTCACTACCCCATAGGGCACCTATGTGTATGTCTAAATGCCTTTTGGCTTATTGAATGTAGGTTCCACCTTCCAAAGAGCAATGGATGTATCCTTTACCAGGTTAATCAACCATTTTATTGTAGTGTATCAGGATGATGTTATAGTATACTCCAAGAAAAGGGATGAACACATGGGGCACTTGGAACATATATTTATTAGATGTGGGGAGTTCAAAATTTGCCTTAATCCTAGGAAGTGCCACTTTGGAGTACATAAGGTAAAGCTATTTGGGTACATTGTGTCTAATCAAGGTGTAGTTATAGACCTAGAAAGGGTAGAGGCCATTGATAAGGTACCCATCCCATAGACCAAGAAATGTATTCAATATTTCTTTATCTAGATAAATTTTGTTAAAAGGTTTATTTCTAATTTTGTAGAGGTCACTCTACCCATTACTTAAATGTTTGAAAGGGATAAAATTATAAGGTGGGAGGAAAAGGCTACCAAATCATTCCAGGACATCAAGGTAGCTTTGAAAACTACCTTGATGCTTGCCACTCCTGATTATAGAAAATATTACCAAATCTATTTGTTTACATCTAAACATTATTGGTACAGTGTTGTTATAAAAGAATGTTGAAGGTCATGAGCAACCAATTACCTTTTTTAGTAAAGCATTACAGGGATTTGAGCTAAAATATACCATAATGGAAAAACAAGCCTTTGCTCTCTTATAGTCTATCAAATAGTTTAGATCCTACATTTTGAGTTCAAATATTATGGCCTATGTTCTTCACACTATGGTGGACATATTAATTCATAATAAAACTACTAACAAAAGATGCCGATGGGTCAATAAACTTCTAGAATATGATCTAGAGATATAAACTACTAAGTTGGTTAGAGGCATGGGTCTTATCAAGCTAATGACTAAAGCTAACTTCCAAGCTGTAGAGTTGAATAATGTAAAAGGGGTTGTTGATAGCCCTAAATCTAAGTATAACCAATCTCCATGGTACAAAGATATAGTCTATTACTTGAAGACTTTGAAATGTCCTCCTCACTTAGATAAAAATCAAAGGAGGACCTTGAAGTTAGTATCCCAAAAGTATCTTCTATTGCAAGATGATATATCTTGGAGGAACCTAGATGGTGTCCTCTTAAAGTGCTTAGTGGAACATGAGATTCTCAAATTAGTTACAGAGTTCCATAGTGGTGTGTGTGGTATTGACTTTGCTCCTAAAGTCACTACACATAAGATTCTGAGTGCTAGTTATTGGTGGCCCCCACTCTATTCAAAGATGTTTCTTCTATGGTAAGGAGATGTGAAGAATGTTAGTGATTATATGGGAGAATGAAAGCATCTGGATCACTTCCCTTGTAACTAGTTTCTATTGAGGGACCTTTTAGGCAATGGGGAATGAAATTCATGGGTGAAATATCATATGCTTAAAGTGTTGGTCACAAGTAGATCTTAGTGGCCTCTAACTACTTCATAAAATGGGTTGAAATAATCCATATCATAAAATCAACCCACCAAGTATCATTAATTTCCTTTTATATATTGTGATTTGTTGATTTGGAGTGCTAGTTAAAATTGTATTTGATAATGCCATATGATTTAGAGCAAAATAATTAGTTGTATTATGTGAATATTATGTGATTGATCTAACATATTCCTCCAATCACAATCCACAATAAAATGGGTAGGCCAAGTCTAGTAACAAAAATTTATTGAAAATTATTAGGACTTTGGATGCCAACAAAAGGAAATGGGGTGAGAATTTGAAGTTTGTTATCTGGGATGATAGATTGAATCCTAAAGGGTCTATTAGAAGAAGCCCTTTTAAGATTGTTTATGGATATCAAGCTATTTGACCCCTTAATTTATAGTTACCTACTCACAAATTCATGTAATAGATAGCTGAGGATGAAGAACAAATAGACCAATATAAGGAAAGGATCAGCTAGATTGTAGAGCTTGATGAATCTCATACACAAGCTCATGAAAAGAATTTAAAGTTCAAGGAGAGGCTCAAAAATATTTTTGATAAGTAGGTTACCCTGAGATATTCTCAAATTAGTGATCTAGTACTACTCTATGATAGCATACATGAAGATAAAGGAAAACATGGTAAATTTGATTCCTTATGGATGGGTCCCTACACTATTGATTATCAAATAAGGAACCATATGTTTTATCTTAGAGATATTGATAATGAAATATTAGAATTTATAATTAATGGAAGGTACCTCAAATACTTTTTGGATTAATTCCTTACTAACCTATGTGAATAGACACATGTTGTATGGTCCCTTTGTGCTTTATTACCCTATTTGGGGTTGTGTTTGTACAGTTTGTGTTTTATCCTTTTCCTTCTTGGTTGTCTTCATATTCCTTATTATAACTTTGTTTTCCCATGGTGTGTGTCCCTTGCCTTTGTTGTAAATTTTTTGACTCCATGTCCCAATGGATAGGCATCTAGTATGGTGTTCTCTATGTACCCATTGGGGGTACACATCTCTAAGCAAGAGCTGATGTTGGAGCCCAAATCTACACAAAGTAATTTGTGACTTTTTTAGCATCAAAAGATTTGGGAGGTTGAAAATATATTATGTTATGATATCTCTATCTAGGTATTTTGTTGATTTACCAAGATTTGTGAGAGCTTGTGTTAATGCCCAAGGTTATACTAAAGTAATTGGGCCCTTGTCCATGAAAATGCCTAAGTATATAAATTTTAGTTAGACATTTTGACCACTTCAAAAGTTTTGAAAGAATTCCATGCCTTATCTTTTTGTTCTTAAGTGTTTTTAGGTTATTTGTTTCAAAAAAATTATTTTCATTAAAGAATATGAAGTGTGCTTACCCTTCAGGCATTTTTCCCTTGCAAAAGATCTGAAGGATCATTTCCTTTAAGAATTTTGCACTCAGCCATTTTGCCCTTGAAAAAATATTGAAGGATGTCTACAAAAGGTCCAAAGGGAACTTTCTAGAGATGGAGGACATTTTCAATAATTCTAAAGGAATTTTAAGGTTCAACCAAAGGTTTCACAGTGGGAAGATTCATTAGGAAAAGTTAAAAAAGTATCAAAGCCTCTTTGTATACATTAATTTTCCACCTTGTGCTTGAAGAAGAAATGTTCTGAGGCCCTAGATGAAATTGCCAAATTACACCTTTAATGGGTTTTGGTGACTGAGGTGAGGAATTACCCAATGAGCCAAATAAAAGACACATGGCTATCTCAGGGAGCTACTAAGACTATTTTAGGGGGTCGGGAGGATCTTACACCTTTCCCCATATCAAAAGGATGGTGCAATGGTAAGAATTAATTGAGAATCCAAGATTACATCTAATTTGGACACATGGTGGGTCTTTAGGGTTTTATAAGTTTCAATCCCTTTTTTAAGATTGACCCACTTACCTTTTTGGTGGGCAAGGTGCAAAAGGTCTCTAAGGCTCAAACACCCAGATTTGTGAAGAAAAATAATGACACATGGTAGATCCTTGGGGATTTTAAAGCTTCAAGCCCTTTTTGAAGATTGTCTCACTTACCTTTTGGTGGGTAAGGTGCCAAAAGTCCCCAAAGACTTAAAAAGCATCGAATTAAGATGTTTGCTTATATGAGTTTACATGTCTCAAGGAGGATCACCCAACATGAAATAAAAATTTACACCTTCTCTCTCCTTTTTTGAAAGAAGCTTAAATTAATTAAAGAGGGTAGTTGGTAATTAGCCATTATGCTTCAAACCATTAATGGCAACCCTAATTTGAAAATGCAAAGGATTATAACTAAGGCATTTGCCTTCATTCAAATTTACCTTTTACATTCAAGGCTTTTAATTACATCTTTAAGCCATTTGTGTGCCATAGCTACATGCAATGTGAAAGAGTGATTATGATGAATTATTCATGGATTTTTAGCTTCAAATGTGTGTGACCCTCTAGATTATCAGTAAGTGGTCTTCTAACTCATTGTATTATGTTATTTGAGGAGGTTTGAGGGTATTTTGAGGGTAATTATAGTGAGGAATTCAATCAAGTTTAAATTATTGGATTAGAGAGCTAAGAAACAATGGATTCTACTTCAACATCTATCAAGAGCAACATTGTTTCTATTTTGGATGAAATTAAAGATCTAGGAGAGATTTGGCATCCTAGTGCTTGATGTTTTCAATGGAGAGTCAATACATCATTCTATCATACCATTGCAATAAAAAAATTCAACATGGGTCCTGGAAACAAAACCAAAATGTTGTAGAAAAGGGTGCACAAAGTTGTCTTAGTTAGTTCTAGGTTTATTACAACTAGGTGAAAACATGGGATATTCAATTAGCACTCAACATTTGAACACTCGACTATGCTAGCATCAATCCACATAAGGCACATGCCTTGTATGACCTAAAGTGCAGTTGAGAAGGAATTAGGTCCCATGTTGGGCTAGTTATTTCAAGACACAAGATATCAATTATAGGACTTGGTTTATTCAAATAAGGCTTTAAGTATATCCATAGGTGCAAGCCCTTCAGGGCTAAGTATAGTGGCATATAGGCACAAGCCTTTTGGTGGACTAATCCTAGATTCAAATGGGTGCAATCTTTTGTTAAACTAAACCTAGCATCATATTAGCACTTGAAGGGTCAAAGGGCTACTTTCCCTTTAAGTACTCATACTAGGCTTGCATTTCTAGCAAGGATAAGAATGTTTGGTGTAGGATATATACTCAGATTCTTTATAGATTTATGATGATGTCATAATTTATTATAGGGAATCCATTAATTATGAAAACTATAAGCTCATAAACATTTATTAAATAATTGTATTAAAATTGTAACATTACAATCATTTTACATTTAAATAGCAATATAAAAGATGCATAAACCAGATATCTTATTTTATTACAACCATCTTTGTCATTAATAAAAGTTCAAATATATAGAGTTCATAACATTTAAAATAGAGAAAATTATTAGCTCAAACTAATTAATGACCTAGAGGCTCACAAGTGATCTTTGGTTCTTACAAATGGATCCTTCATGGCATCCATGCTACTCTCAAGTCTAATATTTATCAAAGTAGCATATATAAAGTAATTTTAATCTATTAGAGATTCTTTAAAAATATTTTCATCTCCTACATCAAATATTTTGAGATCCTTTTATATCCTTCTAGATCATCTATGATAGGGTGGAATGTGAATGCTGAGTACCGAGATGTAACTTTGGTGATCATTCCCACCAATTCCATGACCTTGCAAATTTTGCACTACAATTTCCACATATCACCTAATCATCGAAGATGCCCCAAAAATCTTAGAGATAGTTAGTCACTTGCTAGCTAGCATAAGGTATGCATTAAAAATATCTAGCTGGTGCTAAAATACCAATCGTTATGTAAAATTATTCCATTGCACCAATATGGATGGTGTATTAGCATGAACCCTATAATTAACAAAATAAGGGGCCCAACATGATGTAGTTTAGAAATAAGCCCTCTAGGAAAATTATTGATTTCCTATTTTATTTACCCTAATTTCTGAAATCTAAAGGGTTGAAGTGTTAAAACATGTGTACATCCCACTAGCTGGTTGTCCAAAGTGAAAAACTACACTATGTATTGGTTTGGAAAATTAGAAGAATCTATTTTTAAAGTTTCCATTTCATGGATTCCATACTTTTATTATGACTATAATCCATTTATAATGAGCATGCATTTATATGAATAAAGGTCTTAAATTTCTAAAAGTTCACACATATTAACACTTAATCTCACATCATAAGATTTTCTGGGTATAACTTAGTCACTAAAAGTGAATGGTTGTTGAGAATTTTTTTTGAAATCCCTTAAAACCTAGCCAACAAAATGGTTCCAAGTTTCCAAGGGTTTACAAAAAAAAAACATATATATATCAAGTTGAAATATACTTGACACTATAATTTGCATTCCTTTGAAGGTGATTCATATAACCTCCACTGGGGTTATAGACACCTGGATAATAATGGAGTAAGGCCTAGAGTGGAGCCAAAGGTATCTATGTTAGGGATGTGGATGTCTGGATATAAGCATAGCAATTCCCAATCCATCCCCTTAAAATTTGAGCATAATTATATATATCTAAAACTATTTGTATAGGGCCCATGTTTAAGGCCATGAAGTTTGAATCCACTAATTCTAAAACCCAAAGGCATATTGGTCAATCAATTCAAATCACACACATATTATGAATGGTTTTCATTTTTTTAGTTTTTAATACATCAATTGAAAAGTTGTTAGATATGGAAAATAAATTCTAATATTCATTACATCTACCAAGGAATGACTGATTGATGATTATATTCTAAACCAAGATATCTGAATTCTAATCTATTGCTATGCTTCCTTTCATAATTTGTCATTTGTTGAGATCAACACACCCCATTTTCCAAGAATGGGGACCCCATGAAAAAGTTAAATCATTCTCCCTAGGATATACCTTACCCTTGGTACTGCATGACTAAAACCCCCTTGTATGACTTGAAATATTTAAGAGTCATGTTAGTTCATGGAAAATATTAACTAGGTACTTTTTAAATGTTTCATTGATAAATAATCTGCTAAGAATTCTAATGGTTTGACTTGTTTATAATTAATCTTATGAGGGGTAACATTCAAAGATCCAATGTATGATCCATATAACTTGACCAAGGTTACTTATTTAAGTTTTTGTGAATTTTGGTCTAATGTTAACAATAAAAGCTTCATGTTTAAGACTATAACATACCTTGATATTAAGTTTTATACTAAGTTCCAAGTCATATTTCATACTCAAAGTTTATGAATTTAGACTTGTCCTTTTTCATTTTATCTTGTGATTTTCTAACTTTCACATCTTTTCATTTGGGAGGAGCCTGACTCCAACTTAGCTTCAATTAATACACAATAGTGTCACATGCACTGGTCACTCAACCACATAAAGTTATAGACTTTATCACATATTTTTAGCCTTTTGAAAAATTAAGTGACCACATAACCCAATGGGATTCTACCACTTGTCACTCAGTCACTATGTTATAAGCTCAAAAATTAAATTCAAAAGTTTATGACCCTATGACCCAATGGGAGTTTGCCACTTGTCACTGAATTGTAACATTCTAAGCTCACAAAAAAATTTCAAAGTTCATAACCTTGTGACTCAATTAGAATGCACCATGTGGTGGCCATTCATGACCTTCTAAGGCTTCAATTACTTTCTAAATCCTCATGATAATGTGATCATATTACATCATGCCACTTGGCACTCAATCATGGTCCCCACAGTTAAGATGCAATATTTTAATTTCAAAATATTGTGATTTCATGATAAGGTGACACTTGGTAATGAGTCGCTTAATCTTGAGTAGCCAAATGTGATATGGAAGTCATGCAATAGTTGAGAATTAATGGACTGAAGACATGTGGACCCCTATCTCATTATGATAACACTATCAATTAAATCCATGAAATCCAACAACTACATAATAAATTCAAAATGTGATATTTGGTAAAGTGTCATGGCATTTGGGTTTATTAAAAGTTTCATATAATAAATCCACATGAGAACACAAGCCAGAAAGAGATTTTTACTTGGAAAACTAGTAAAGGTTTCAAGTTCATCTAAGACAAAGGATGAAAGTGGTCGAGTCATGTAATAATCAAAGAAGAACAATCAAATCAAAAGATGACACTTGTTAAAGTATCATGTAATCCACATGGGTGGTTCAATATTCAAAATAGAAGGCTAAAGTGCCCAAAAAGGTGCCAAATGTTGGGTACGCATTAAAAGGTAGTACCAAGGTGACATACATCTATTAATAAAGTGTTAGTTGTAGGTGAAAATTAAATGTTTATGGGGCTCATTTTAGTGGATATAGAGCCAAGCCACTTCACTAAAAAAGTTAAGCCTATGATGATAGGCCATGTGGATAAAGTGAAGATAGTGATTGGATATTTACTCAAAGTAAATTTTTGAAGCCATTATAATAAAATAGAAGATCCAACCTAGCTTTGAATCAAGAAAAATTAAAACACTTTCCATTTATGACTTACATTACTTAGTTTGATTCTAAATTTGAAGTTTAAAGATTACCATCTTAAAGTAATAGGTTCACCTTTAGTTGTTGTCTACTAAGAGTTTCAAAGCATTCTTCAAGTTTTATAAGGACCTTTATGCATTCATTTATCATTAAAATAATCCAAGGTCTCATTAATCATAAAATTTAAAACCATGGTTGAAGCTACAACATCTGGAACTACTAAGAAAAAACAAGTTCCATTCCTCTAATCTTATGGGACAAATATCATCTTTTAGGATACTAATTTCAACTATATTGCATTGGCTACTGAAGATAAGCATTATAATGACTTGTTCTACCATGTAGAGAAGACTATAGGCTAATACATTGATAATGAAGAATGCTTGAATGAGGTAGAGGATAGATTAGACATTTTTGAACTCAAATCTATAAGGTTACACAAGATGACATCTAACCCATAAGTACTCCCTTGTGTAGAATTGGTTTACCATATGTTTCTTCAGTCTAGGTTCATTAATAATATGATTAAATCTTTGAATTTGGGTTAAGAAATTTCTTTCTTATCTGGGCTAGCATTTCAGTCTTACTATGATTTTCCCAAACTAGAAATCATATACAACCAGTAAATTGTGACTCAATAGCTCTAAACACATGATATCAAGGAGGTTTTGAGAGATTGGCTTGAGAATATAGGAAATTATGTATGTAAAACCAAAATCATCCAAATTATTATCACCCAATTCATAAAAAGGAGTATGAATGAGAATGGACATGATGAATCAATTGCATGGGGCTGAAGACATAGGTCATGTAGATGAAAAATGGGTTCCACTTTTGTATATGATAATAGATGATGCAAAGACTCCCCCTTTGGGATAAACTATATCCTATAATATAGTAACAAAAATAATAAAAGTTATGGCCAACTAGGGGGATCATTTTTACATGATGTCCTACCTTGTGGATGCTATCTATGCCACCCAAAAATTCCCATAATTCACCAATTAGGACCCCAAGCTGATATGGACTATGCCTCATACCTTCCCAAAGGTCAGAGTGTACAAGTATAGTCAAGAGATAAGGGCCATAGGTAAACATTTCTACCCTATTCTTATTGCACCTAGTGTTTGATGTTTTCAATGGACAGTCAATACATTATTCTATCATACCATTGCAATAAAACATCCATGGTTTGACACTAAGGCTTTGTCTGTGTATACATAGTCACATGCAATAAAACACCTCACTTCTTCTATTTAGGTCCTATATGCCTTCAATACTATGTAATCAAGAATACCACCATCACCATGGCCCAAAGGGATTTACAAAAATAGATGCATCCTTTCTTTGTGACCATATATCTAGGAATAGAGATCATGCATCTAAGATCGAAGGCCTTACCAATACACCACCTCTCCATAAGTTAAAAAATGCTTCTAAAAGGCATATTAAATTTTTTTTGGGACTGTTTAATAGGATTTACTCATTCTACATGCCCATGGTTTTTTTATAAGCATCCAAAGCCAAATGGCCTTCCAAAATAGATTCCAAGATCTTTAAGCATTCACCATACATCCACGGTCTTCACCCAATATCTGATGATACCCATAATAGATCAACATGCCTAAAATTGAACCACATTTGACTCAGCTCAAGGCTATATCAAAGATACATAAAATAAATAATCCCATCTCAGTTTCATAGGTTTGGCCTTACAATCAAGGATGATCAAAATAGACTTAGGTCTATAAGCAAAATTATCCTAGTCTATTTACAATCTAGCTTTCATATAGGAATCACATCATAGATATCCTTCTCACCTTATCCCATCTCAGGCTTTAATTGCTAGCTTTCATTACTATCATAATCTCACCTTCTTTGAAGGGATTCCCATGCATCTAAAATGGCTCCATATTTTATTAAATTTGTAACCTATGTGAATATAAGCAATCTATCCAAACATAACTACCCATGCTAAAATATTACAATTTAGTGGTCTCTCCCATCAACTTAGCTTGGGTCATGCTAATATAAGAACACATTGAGCCATGTTAATAGAAGAATGCATTGATTAGTCTTGGGATTGCATCCCTATCCAAATATGTCTTTCATAGATTAATGTATATTATCCTTCATGGTCTCACTACTTGGCCTCCATCATCAGACTCATATTTTGGCTTACATTTTCTATTAAACCATATATTCATGGCCCTCTCCACATTCCATGTAGCCTCCTTTTTAAGCTATGAATTTGTCATGATCTCAAATGGATTTTCCTAAAATAGTGTTTAAATCCTTAATTCTTGGCCAATATTCTTTGGGGAACAAACAAGAATCCACATTCTTGGGATGAGAATCTCTAATGCCTTTAAATAGGCTTTTGTTAGGATTGTAAACTAAAACCATCGATCCTTTTATCTATAAGTGGATGTACACACTAAAAATACTTAGTCACCTCATTTTGGTGGGTGGTTCAATCCTTATATTATAGCGACAATTTTCTTTTAAAGGATTTAAAATCCCACATTTTTTAGAAACCATGGAATAAAAGTTTTTAAATAGCCTTTGTTGTAATATCCAAATCATGGCTTTGCCCACATCTAATGAAACTTTTATTTATGGGAATCTTGAATCCTAATTTAAATGCTAAGTTAGACTTTGAGTTGGCTTGGTTGGATAAGATCTTAACCAAGCCAAACTTAGACAAAGTTGGTGTTTGAACTGTTATGAGATGGAATTCAGGTTAAACCTAGATTTGGGTTACCATGTGAGTTGGGTTGCCATGCGAATTAGGTTAGTAACTCGAGTTGGTACTCAAGTTGTCATGACCAAACTTGACATGTAAGTAACTTGGAAAATGGAGGATGTGGTGGTAGGTCACTTGGTAACCTGAGGACCCACCATATGGGCCTTTCCAATTGATCCTCATCATGGCAACAAAGTCCCCCTCTATTAAAAAGTGGGCTCCACTAGCTACAGTCTCTTTAGTTAGCCTTTTTAATTACCAATAAAAATGGTGACTATAATCCTCTATATCAAACCTCCCCATAAAGAGGATTTTGGTCTCTTAAAGTTTAAATACTCCATTGCATCTACTAAACAATTCTTTGGACCACATCAACATATAAAAACCCTGTAGAAGTCAACTATGTAACTAGAATTGTAACTTATATATGGAGAGTAAAATTAACTTTATATCCATTCTACCAAATGAACTATTTACCCAAAATAGTCATAATATCTAGCAGCTTCTCTTAACCTTACACTGCATGAAGGTTAAGTTATTCTCCATGTTATCTACATACACAAGGGAAACAAACTATGATGTATAAAACTATAAGATTTACAAACAATTGCACATATGTATACTTACATTACAAATGTTTCCCATTTATGGGTCTTAAACAATACTCCTACATGACATATATGACTAACATACATGTGAGTACAAATATTTTGAAATATAAACATTGCCCATAATGATGTGGGACTTAAAGATATATGCACAGTATAAAAATTTATAATACATTTATCTATCCTAAGGTGACTAATGCACAATACACATTATACCTGAGGATAATCAAGGGAACTATAAACAACAAAATTAACTATTGTGTTCCTCAAATTTTTCCATGTACGTATCAAACTCCAATGTTAACATGGAGAATCTCCATAATAATATCTTCTTTACCACTCACAATTCTACAAGTAACTATAATCAAACATCATATAAAGGTGAGAAGAAAACCAAGTATGTGAAACCTATCTCAAGGTTTCCTTCACCATCTGACTGCTTCCTAATTCATACCTCCACAACTCATCTAATTGAGTTAGATTTCCAAAACTTACCATGATGGAAAACTAAATAGGAGATAGTAAAAATAATATCTTTCCAGACACAAAGGTTATCAATTTTCTTTCCTATATCCAAATAGTTATGAAATCTCTAAAATAGTGTTTTAATATTAATTGAGCACACTATTCCATACCATATTTATGCTTATCAAAACTATCCAATTAAACCATATAATCCATAAGGCTTGTTCCCTTTTTATGGTTACAAATAACTAAATAGTAGGTGGTTTCATCTTTTATTAAATTTTATCTCAATAAGAGTTAGATGATCCATGTTATAGTTTAAAAAGACTTTTTAAAAAATTCTTCGTAGAGGTATACTTTACTTCCAAAGTAACCCACACAAAGGTTATCTTGATTTAAACCAAAATTGTGCAAACATAATTACTCTAAAAATAACTCATACCTCTTTGAGAACTATGAAGTGCAAATCTATTGAGTATTGGTTGGCATTGTATTGGGGTTTTTAAAAAAACTTCTTTTTTTACTTCTTGCAACTCTCAATAAATCTATGAAAACATAATCTAACCTATCAACCAATTACAAACTCAAAACTCAAAGTGAAAAAACTTGTTCAATACTAAATCAATGCTTTATTTTCCATTTCATTATCTTCCCATGGCGCTGGTATTTTCACTTGTTCCTATCATGAAGGACATAACCATACATAATATGATTAGTAATCCAAAATATAAAGGCTACACAACTGGTTAACAAAGACCAATAATATTATGTCAATACCAATATAAAATTAGACCATAACCATAACTCAATCTTCCCTCTATGTAAGACTAGTAATTGAACTAAAATTGATTCCTCTTAGAGTACATCACTGAAAATGCCTTAAATGTTATCTAAATTCTTCCTAAGGAAGAAAGGTTGTTCCTTTCACAACACCATATCACACATCAAGTTACTATATACTATGTTCTTCATCTATGTTGATCCTACAGGGCTAGTGGTTTCAAAACCTTGGCTATTAGAATCTTGTCTTCTTCCAAGGATTGGAACACCTTCCAATTTTCCTTTGCACTATCCATATGCATAATCAACTCAAACAAAATAATCATAGATAAATAATATGATAAAAACTCCAAACTAAATTACATCTAGCAACTAAAGCTAATTTTTTAATCACCTGCTTTGATACGAAATTTGATCCATAAACTAGGTTTATTTCTTAGGTTGTGGAATATTCTAGGAATGAATATTAAGTATTTAACAAACTCTATAAATTTATTCCTATATTTAAAAATCTTATTGTGTGTCTTTTATAATTTTCTACAATTAATAGTTGTGTCTCAATTATTCATTCATGAACTAAATTAAATGAAATAAACTCAAAAATAGCTAAAAAGGAAAGTTGACACCAGACATGATAACGAAGTTCACCCATTTGGGCTACATCTTGTGGATTGCATAACTGTAATCTGATCCATTATAAAAATATTAAAAATGTCAATAATTACTAAATTACATCATAATGGATTTAGGGAACCTATAATGTGATGCTAAAACTAACTAAATGAAGACTATGTACTTCATCTCTTTGATGTTTGTAGCACCTATTTATTCTTCTTTGTATATTATGGGAAATTCTCCATTTGAGTGTATCTATAAACTCTTAAAAATGAACATGATAATAATAAGGATAGTCTCTATCTTTATTTTTTAGTAGCATCACATCTCCATGAATACAGGCATATTATCCATTTATAGTATCTATAAAACTCTAACAAATGGGCATAATAATGAATAAGAGTGCCTCTATCTTTTTAGACATGTAACTCTTTTAAAAATCCCTGCAACAACTATATAACTCTTTATGGCCAGAGGCCTATTAAATTATGAGAATAACAAGAATAGTCTCAGGACTATCAATACATTTTTCCACAACATAAACTCAAGTTCATCAAATGTACATAAATTGACACTAAGGCTTTGTCTATGTATACACAATCACATGCAATAGAATACCTTATTTCTTCTATTTAGGTCATGCATGCCTTCAAGACTATGTAATCAAGAATACCACCATCACCATGGCCCAAAGGAATTTACAAAAATAGATGCATCCTTCCTTCATGACTATATATATGGGAATAGAGATCATGTGTCCAAGCCCAAAGGCTTTACCAATAAACCCCCTTACCATAAGCTTAAAAAATATTCTAATAGGCATATTAAAATCTATTCAAGACTGTCTAGTAGGATATACTCATTATTCATGCCTATGGTTTTTTTCAAAGCATCCAAATCCAAATGGCCTTCTAGAAGAGATGCCAAGGTCTTTAAGCATTTTCCATACCTCTATGGTTTTCACCCAATATCCAAAGACACCCATAATAAATTGATGTGCCTACAACTGAACCACTTTTGGCTCAGCTCAAGTTTGTATCAAAGATACATAAAATACATAATTCCACCTTGGTTTCACATGGGCTCACCCTTTTAATATGTCTCATTTTAGTTTTACATGAGCTAAGCCTTGCAATCAAGGATGATCAAAACAAACTCAGGTCTATAAGTAGAATTATCCCACTCTATCTATAGCTTGGCTTCCATTGAGGAATTACATCATAGTTATCCTCCTCATCTTATCCCATCTTGGGCTTTAATATATGGCTTCCATTACTATCCTGAGCTCAACTTCTCTAAAGGGATTCCCATGCATCTAAAATAGATTCATCTTTTATTACATTTGTAGCCTCTATGAAAATAGGTAATCTATCCAAAATAACTACCCATGCTAAAATATTATAATAGCGGTCTCTTCCATTGACCTAGATTGGGTCATGCTAATAGATTTTTTTTTTTAGCCATGTTAATAAAAAAATGCATTGATTAGTCTTAGGCTTGAATCCCTATCTAAACATGTCTTCTATGGCTCAATGTATATTATCCTTCATGGTCTCATTGTTCAACCTCCATCATTAGGCTCATATTTGGCCTACATTTTTTTATCAAACCATGCATTCATGGCCTTCTCCACATTTCATTTAGGATCCTTTTTAAACTATGACTTCATCAGTTTATTTCTCTATCATGATCTTAAATGGATTTTCCCAAATCAGTGTTCAAATCCTTAATTCTTGGTCAATATTCTTTGAGGAACAAATAAGAATCCCACATTCTTAGGATGAGAAGCTCTAATTCCTTTAAATAGGATTTTATTACGATTTTAAACCAAAACCATTGATCCTTTCATCTATAGGTGGATGTCCACACTAAAAAATACTTAGTCACCTCATTTTGGTAGGTGGTTTAATCCTTATATTATGATGATAGTTTTCTTTCAAAGGATTTAAAGTCCCATATTTGTCATAAACCATAGAATAAAGGCTTTTAAATAGCCTTTTTTGTAATATCCAAACCATGGTTTTAGCCACATCTATTGAGCCTTTTATTTATGGGAATATTGAATCCCAATTTAAATGCTAAGTTAGACTTTGAGTTGGCTCAGTTGGAGAATATCTCATCCTGGCCAAACTTAGATGAAGTTGGTGTTAGAACCATTATGAGCTAGAACTTAGGTTGAACCTCAAGTTAGGTTTCTATGTGAGTTGGGTTGGTAACTCAAGTTGGTACTTGGGTTGTTATGACTTAAACTCATCATGTAAGTAACTTGTAAAATGGAGGATGTGGTGGTAGGTCACATGGTGACTTGAGGACCCACCATGTGGGCCTTTTCAATTGCTCCTCATCATGGCAAAAAAGTCCCCCTCCATTATAAAAGTGGGCTTCACTGGCTACGATCTTCGTAACTAGCCTTTTCAATTATCAATGAAAATGGTGACTATAATTCTCTAGATCAACTTGAATATATAATCATGGATCCAAAAACTAGACAAATATACACTAGCAATGATGTTGAGTTCTTTGAAAAGAAAGAAGTAGAATATCCTTCTACAAGTGCACCTAATAAAAACTTAGTCCCATAGAAAATATAAAAGATGGTAATCACCAATATGAATATAATAATGATGATGGTAATAATGGTATAGCTCTACCACCCATAATAACTACTCAATGCATGCCTAAATGGTATAAAAATACACTCAGAGATGTAAAATTGGATGGTGTTCCAAACACATCCACCACTGGATCAAGGACTCATAGTATGGCTTGTGGTGAGGTCAATTTGGCCTTAATGAGTATAATTATTGAATTTGTCAAGCCCTCTATAGTTTAGGAAGCCCTATAATTAAAACCTTGGAAAGATGTTATGGATGCAAAATGTAATTCATTGATGAAAAATAAAACATGGAAGCTTATAGATATTCCACCAAGGAATAAGCCAATCATATTCAAATGAATCTTCAAGACAAAGTAAAAAGCAAATGGTATTCTCAAAAATCAAAAGGTAAGACTAGTTTTGAAGAGGTATGCTTAGAAAGAAGGCATTAACTATGAGGAAACATTTTCTCCCACAATAAATATCAAAACTATCAGGACGATTTTTTATCTAGCTACATAGTTTGGCTAGAAAGTCCATTAAATGAATGTGAAAAAAGCCTTCCTTAATGGGAACTTATAGGAAGAAGTATACATGACTCAACCATAAGTTTTTTTTCAAATATATAAAAGAAGATAAAGTTTGTAGACTTGTAAAATCATTGTATGGTTTTAAACAGGCTCTTAGGGCATGGTATATCAAGATTGATGAGCATCTCTTGAAACATGGATTCAAAAGGAGTCCATATGGTTCGAATCTCTACCTCAAAAAGAAAGGGGGGAGATAGTAATTATAGTTTTACATGTCAATGATATAGTAATCATTTGTAGTTTAATAAAGATAATTGAATCAATAAAGAAAGATCTAAATCAATCATTTGACACGATAGATCTTGGGCTTCTACACTATTATCTTGGCTTATAAGTTTTGCAAAGAGAAAATCACTTTTTTGTATCTCAGCTCAAATATGTACGATAATGCTCAATAAATTTAAAATGATGGATATCAAACTAATTAACACACCTATGGAGATAAAAATTCATCTATCTAGAGTAGATCCATCACCACTAGTAAATGTAACTCTATGTTGATAGTTGATGGGGAGTCTCATTTACCTGACCTACACTAGGCTAGACATTAGCTATGTTATCAGTTATCTCTAAAGGTTCATGCAAGAGTCTAAGATCAATCACTAGAAAGAAATAAAGTGAGTACTAAGGTACATTAGAGGAACTATGGATTTTGGCCTAGAACATAAGAAGAATGATAACTTCTTTTTGATAGGATACTCAGATTTAGATCATGTAGGGAACATTGATGATAGGAAGTCCACTTCAATATTGGTATTATTTTTGGGATTTGTACTGATATCATGGGGGAGTAAGAATAAAAATTGTGTTTCAAGGTCCTCTATAGAATCAAAATATCACACTACAGGAGGAGCAATTTTTGAAACAATTTGGCTCAGAAGTATACTTGAAGGATTTGGATTACCACAAAATCAACCAAAAATTCTTCATGTAGACAATGAAGGACTAGTGAATCTTGTTCATAATCCACTATTTCATGAATGAACTAAACATATTGAGGTGCAAGTTCATTTCATCCATAAACATGTTCAGAATAACATCCAACTTTAGTATTGCCTAACAGATCAATAACATGCAGATATTTTTACTAAATCACTCACACGGGAAAAATTTGAGGCATTCAAAGAATTTCTCTCCTATTCACTTGAGACAATGCTGATAATAAGGGGGGAATATTGAGGTGATTAATTCACCATTATAAATAAATAAGTGATAATTAATTACTTACTGTTATTTGTAATTAGTAATTAGTATATGGTTATTTACTGTAGATAGGTTGTTGGGTTATTTAGGTTAGTAAATCTTGAATATAATTTAATCTTGGTATTTTGTAACTCTCATGTAATATTTGGGAGATTTTATATTTACTTTGGTTTTATCTTTCTTATTTCATAGGAACTTTTATGAGCTCATGTTCATGTATAAATATGAAGCTCTGCAAGTTTTTTCATGTTGGATTATATTGAATTTTATTGTTCCATAAGAAATAGGTCACGAGAGGAATAATACATCGATTCATAAAAGATTCACATTATTTGTAAGAATCACAAACACTAGATTGTATGACATCAAGAGTAAAACTTACATAAGAAAAATTAAAATATGGAATAGATTGTGTGATAGATTTAACGTAACAAAATAAATTATTTGATTACAACATAGAGACTTATTTAAATGCTGAATCTTCCTTGAATAAATTCATCAATAGTAGATTAGGCACTATATTTTTCCTTTTATACTTATCAATCTATATTTCAAATAGATTTGATACACCACTATTGCACTCTTAGTATCCCAATATTCTACCTAGGTGTGATTGTTTCTTAACCTTCACTATTTATTATAGTCATTACATGTCAAATAATTTAATTTAAACTCATTTCATATTTTTAAAACTTATGTCATATATGATTTTATATTTTATATTTTTTATATTCTAGATCTTCATTATGTACCTTAATTTATGATTTATGTTTATCTTATTAAATCCTTGTCCACATTTGGACATTTATAGAAGTAGTGATGCAACTACATGAATATTCAATTAAAACTTTTTTGGTACAAGTGGATGATGTAAAAATATTTTGAAGTAAATAATGGCCAAGGGGGGATTAATGTGTAGGATCCTTCTCAAGTGTATCAAAGGATTTTGGTCAATCAAAGGCTCTAACTTATGTAAGGCTCTCTGTCTAATTATTACTTTGTAAATGATTAAGAACTATTTATATATATATATATATATATATATATATATATATATATATATATATATATATATATATATATATAGGACATGACATGGGAAATAACATACCCTATAAAATATTTATATGTTAAATAAAAAATGTGGGAAACCAATCCAAGATGGAAGGACCCATAAAAAAATCTAGGAGATATTTGGCATCCTACCAAATATGCATAGGGTAGATCCATTGGTACACCTATAGCTTCCAAATATCTACAAGGAGAGATAGATTTGGACAATGGGTATAATTAACTTGGAATATAGTATATATGGCTAAAAATATGAAATGGGAGAATGTTGAAGTTATGAATTAAGTCTCAAAGATCAAAGGTATAGTAGTGTGGGGTAGGAAATGTACTAAAATTAAAAAAATGTACACAAGTGGACCAAGAGTGCTAAAATGGGTATAATATGCTATGTAAAAGGGTGAAATAAAAAATTGAGGTTTTATAGATACATAAATGGTTTGAGAATAAGCATTGAATATGATTTGAGCACAATATAGTTGCATACCATGGATTAAGCTTATCTATTTGCCTTGAAAGTTAAAGTAAACTGAAAGATAAGAAAACTAAACCCAACAAAGGTTAAGATAAGTGTGATGAATAAAATTGACATGGAAAGAGAGGTAAAATATTCTCTATATGAAGCAAATGAAGTTTAAAATTAGTAGTTTTATGTGTCATAAAATCAATATTATGATGAAGCTCAAGAAATATTGAAATTTCATAGAAAGTGTTTGAATGTGGAGTGTATATTCATAGAGAATTATACTCCAAGAGAGATTAAAACTAGTCAATGGAGTGAAATTCAAGGGACTATAAGGTGGTCTTATTATCACTCAATGGTACATAAATGGAAATAAGATCCAATAACATTTGAATATTTTACTAAAATAATGAAACAAAAAATGAACTTGATGATGAAAAACAAATATATTGAAGATAAGAACCAAACGACAAAAATAGGTATATCTTATGATGTTATAGTTGATAGTGAAATTACTAATAATTTGTGTCTACACAATTTGTAGATTAGTTAAATTTTAAGTGTATACCACACATATATCCACATAGGGTGTCATGGTTAGTATATGGACATTAAATCACTATATGGGAACAATTTAAGGTTGATGTGAATACATGTTCATATATGGATAATGTTTTTTTTTTTTTTATGTTTTTCCCATGGATACATGTCATATTTTTTTAGGAAGACCATACAATTTTGAAAATAAAGCTAGTTATGATGAGGGAAAACAAAATTTCCATTGAGAAAAATTGGGAAGAGTGGATATTATACCCATTTAAGGAGGACATTGGATAAAATAAGAAAGAATCACATGATTTTTATTAATACAAAGAGAAATACCATATAAAAAGAGGAAAGAAATGGAATTTGAAAAAATGTAGTGAATATTTAATATTTTTTATAGAGGCACAAAAAGAAGAGGATAGATCCACAAGTGTGGATGGGATATATTTATATCATTTAAAGATTGTAGAGGACTATATCTTACTAGAATAAGATTTTAAATTGATGGGATATTTGTTTGATACAATATTGACAACCAAACAACACAATGACATAGAAATAATGCATGATGAACATAATGAGAAGTAAAGAGAATCAACTGAGATGAAAAAAATAAGTAAATGATCATTTTAAGGCAAACTACATTGTAAATTTTCTATGGTGATCACACACAAAAAAGAAACAAAATGAGTAAATAATAGGGTTACTTATTCAACTTATCCCAAGTAAGATTTTGATTGATCAATCAAATGAAAAGGCATTTCAGAGTGATTTTTAATGAGTTATATGAATCCATGAAGAATTATTAGGTTGATTTAAAGTATTCCATTCTATAAAAATATGAAGAATTATTTTCTGTCACCATGAACTCAATAGAGTAAAATGACATATATGCACTTTTGAAGGCAACACCAAAGGTCATGATTAATCAACACACAAAAAAATCATTTCAAGGGAATGATGAAGTATTTGTGAACAAGGTTTTACAAAATAAGTAAGATGAATAAATGCATTCTCTAAATTAAAACCTCTTTCATAGGTTTGAAGGAGGAAGACTAAACATTATAGCAAAAAAGGAAACTCTTTGATGGATATGGAAATTATAGACACTTAATTTTGGTATGGGGATAGTTTTAGTTGTCAAATTGCATTTTTCTAGGGTAATTATGTGTTTGTCTATTATATTTTCATATTATTCTCTTATTGGTATCACTTTCACCATTTTTTGGCCATGTTTTGTCTTATCTATTCTCTTTCCCTTTATCTATCTTGGGTTTGGGCCCTTGTGACATTGTTTTGGGTCCCTATGCCCCATGATACCCATTTTTGACCTTTCTCACATGTTGTGTGTTGAACTACATGATAATTTGACCTTAATTTGAATTTGAAAATTCTATAAATATACAGGTGCACTAGTTAATATAGGACATAAAAAATGAGAGTGTGAGCTAAAAATTGAAAGCAAGAGTGAAAATTTTATTGAAGATATATTATAGAGAATAATTTTAACATTTACTAGAGATTAATTTGAATAAAGAGTTTAAATGAATATTTCATTGTGCCACTTGTTCATGATAGCATGAAAAATCATATAGGATTAGGGATTGCATCCAAAAATTTCTTGTTGAAGTGCATCCATTTTTATTTTTCAAATTTATTCCATAAGAGGGATCTAATAACAATGGAGGCATAACATATGCCCATCATTTATTAGCCCATTTTTATTGGTTTATGATGAATTGATAGGGTTGAAACAAAGGAGATCATTTTCTCAAAGTTATATCCATAATTTAGGAAAAGTGAGAAAGGTTTTCAAAGTCTCAGAATAGATGAACAAGGTCATGTAATGAAAAAGTAAAAACTAAAAAGTAACTAGAATCATACCAACAGTTCTATCACTCTAAAACAATATTTGTTCATATCATTTTTTATGGTTTTTATTTGTCTCAACTTTTGTACTTGTTTTTTCTATTTATGTCTTTCAAATGTCACAAGATTAATGAAAAAAATTATTCAACAACCCTATCTTTACATGTATTACATATTATAGAACATTACTTATCGTATTTTTTATTTAGTTGTTTTATTAGAGTAAATATGGTTAGATCTAGTTGCATGTTGTATACATAAAAGTAGTGCATTTCGATGCCAAAAACCACTTTTATTATATTATATTTAAGTGAAATTGTGCCATGTTACACCTCTTATGGTTATATTATGTTTTCATTGTGATATAAATGATTATTTTAGGTTTTATTATATATATTTTAAATCTATTATCCCTAGTTTTTATGTTTTACATTCCAAAATCTAGGTTAAATTACTTGCATATTATTTAAAACTATAGTGTGCTTATGATGGATCACAATTTAGATGTAATTTTTAAATGTGTTGTGAGATTTGGATTAGTTTAACATGATAAAAAATAATTAAATTATTCGTATGAGAATATTACATATAGTATTTTGATCTCCTATTAACAAGGACTCAAATCTTATCACTGCTAGTTACCAAATCCCTATAAAGACTTAACAAAACATATCTAAAGGTGAGTTATTGATCATGTAAAAATCACTCTCTCACACATTAATAATTACTAATTAATTATTCTATGACAAGCATTAACTATTGAATAACTTAAATTCCCCACCTAGTGCAAACAGAGGGGAAGGAACCACCCTCAAGAACTTTAGTATGCCACTTTAGATCTTTCACATGAACTTGACATAGATATTTACTATGGGAAATACATATAAAATGAATATGGAACCCATAAATATATTAATTTGAATACATGTACCATGAATTGGTACCCATCAACCAATTTGTGTGAATACATGAACTAAACCAATCAACAGTAGCAAGATGACCCTTATATAACCCTTGTCAAGAACACATTTTCTATAGTAATATCTTATAGACCTTAAATTTGACCATAAATATATGGGATTATATTGATATTGATTATAGTTTTTTTACACACCACACCAAAAAATATGAAAATGAAAAAGTTTGATGACTGAGTCACCATTGTCTCATTTACAACCACTGTGTAGAATTATTTCCACTCACTTGTGAAAAACATATGCGATGAACACTAAAACTAGAAATCACACTTGAATTTATGTTAGTAGTGAATTTTAGACCTCTATGTGGCCTCCTACATCCATTGCCTCTAACCTCCAACTAAATTATCTCATATAGCTAAATGAACCATGAAGCTCAGTTACATGCCATTATTTATGAAAAATAAATCCACCCATAGAATGGACATTGGGTTTCTCTAATAATGCATTCATACAATGGAATTTAGAATTTTATTTTGGATTTTTTACCACATGACATTAACTATAAACACTCTTAACTTATAAATTTGGACTTATAAAATTGCTAAATTAAAAAAAATTATTACAAAAACATCAAATTTAGACACTTTATAATTTGACACCTAGTGAAAAATGTATTAAATTTTATTTTACTAAAACACTACTTTTTTTAATTAGGTAAATAAATAGGTTTTAAAGGATCTTGTAACCATAACAAGTATAAAATATAATCATTACAAATAAACCAAGATTAAAATAGGAAACAAAATAACCCAAGGGATGGGATAAAAAATAGATAAACACCCTCCAAACTTCCTCCATAGAACTATTATAATTTCACAAAACTTTTGTTAAAAACTAAAATAGAGAACTGTTAAAGCTAACAGAATCATCAAGTCAAGAGTTAAAGAGAAGACTCCTTAGAGTTTGTATAGTTCATCAGCATGGAAACCTTGATTTTCTCCTTGGTATTATTACTTTTATCCCTTTTTAGGCATCCCTTAGTATGTTTTTTTGACCCTTTAATAGAATATTCCATGTTCTTGTTCTTAATAGGGATGATCTTAATAGGCTTCTTATCTTCCCTTTTTGAATCCTTATTATTTTTAGGATTAATTCCCTCTTTTTTACTCCTCTCTTTAACCTTCATTTTCTCCTTCTTCTGCTTGTTTTCATTGATGAAAGCTACTTTTTCCATCTCCAATTATTTTTTAGAGTTTTGGTGTTTTTTCTAACTCTTCCACTTGGTTTTATAACACATGACATGTTAAAAACCTAATTTATAAAATTGATAAATTTATTCAAAAGGCCCACTATTTATACAAACATAATAATTACAAAGAATTTATACATGAATAACAAAAAAATTACTTGTTTATTTTAATACTTTGAATATTTTATGTTATATATTATATGTGGTTTACTTTTAAGTATTAAAAAATGACACTATAACACAAATCTAATTAAAAAAATACATACATATAAAATTATTTAAAAAAAGGTATTAATACAAATCAAAACATAAATATAACTTTTTTTTATGATGGTGGAGAGGATCAGAGAAGGATTTTGAATTCAGCCCATGGGCAGGAAAACTCAGGTTAAAACCAAGAGGAGGAAGATGAGGATGAATCTAACCCAGATCCATAAGATGTGTTGAGGATCTCTTCAAGCAATGATTTCTTTGGCTAGTTTTATTACACTAAGTAGATAAGTAGGAAGAGGAAGTCTCTAATAGGCTATGGATAGAAAGGATAATAGGAGGATCATAGAGATGAAGATAGTTCAGATCTAAGAGGATTGGGGGTCTTCTACATCACGAGGGCCATCCCTCAAAATTTTGAATGGCTCATTAGGTGGGTAAGAAGAATAGTAGATTTTTTTCATACCCTAAATGTTAAAATGATAGATTATGAACAGTGTTTATCCATAAAAACTAGATCATAAGATTTATTGAGGATAGGTGGTAGATCTGTGGGCTCAAAATAGTGTCTAAGAAGATGAAGGACTGGAGGAATACCTTACTTGGTGAGGTCTATTGCCTCTTCCTACCTCTTGGTTGATGTTTTGAATCATTAGTCACATCTTGGGAGTGTTGGTAGTTGTTGTTTTAAGTGGAGGTTGATGGTGGTGGATAGAGGATGCCTCACCAAAATCTCTTTTGTTCATGCAAAGGATAGAGGAATCCACATAATTATTCTCAAAATAGATGAGTATAATAGAGGTTTTTAACCTATTTTGGCTTTCTATCCAGGCTCATGCACTATTTTGGATTGGTTTCTAGTTTTGGATTCCTACAAAAACATTGTTGAAACCCCTATTCAACTAGTTTTAAGACTTTAGGTTAATGGGGATGATAGAGGAATCCTCAAAAGGTTATATGGAATTTGGTATGATATTTATGAGACCTATTTATTGGATATGGTATGGTTGAGTGGGTATGTATTCTCACTTGTTGCACTTACGTTCTATGGAGGATGTGTGGAAACTTTGTAGAAGACTAGATCTATGGGGGATTGTATTCAAGCATAAAAGATGCTTTGTGAAGGCTGTAGAATGGGGTGTCTTGTGGCTAGATTAATCAATCACCCTATTATCACTTTGATAAAGAAGGCATGGTTCCTTGAGGTTAGTTTTTTTAAGTTTTGGGTAGTTTTGTTGGTCAATAACCAAAGCTTTTGGTCAGTTTTGATTGTGGTGAATAGAGGAAATCACACCAAAACTTGTCTTATAAGAGTGGATGATAAAGGATTCCACCCTTTTCTATTTTAGTTTCTAGGGTTTGTCCTAATATCTATGTTTATTGATTATGTTTGGCTAAAAATCCCTATTTTGTATCAAGATATGGCTAGATTTTTGAGGATGAGTTGGATATTTCCTTGTGATTTAGTTGTTGTTTGGCTCAGTGGGAGGGCAAGCCCACTTATTATGATTTATTTATACATAAGATGTGTGGAAGTTACTAAGAGGCATAAGACTAACATAAGACCTTCTGCTCCTAGCAATCTCTTGTTCTACATCAGAAGTTCCAAGGAAGTTCTATTGAATTATGTTCATTATTTGTGTTTCATTGAAAAGTAACCTAATTGTTTGTACTAAAGTTGTGGGAACCTTCAAACCCTATTGGTGTTATGGTTGTGGGATTCTTAAAACCCTCTTGTTACTTACATTTCTAAGGTTGTGAGATCCTTCAAACCCTCTAGTTGTGCTTTTTATTGTTGTGGGACCCTTAAAACCCTCTTTTTGTGCCTTGTAAAGGTTGTGTGATCCTCCAAACCCTCTTGGTTGTGGGTCTAACTTTTAAAACCCTAAGTTGTCTAGTTCATAGCTCTAGCTTCAAAATCATTTACCCTATATAATAAAAAAATAAAAAATAACATTTAAAACTTAATTTGTAATAAACATGCATTTATCAATATACCTAAAATACTATAAACTACACTCACATCATGTAAATACAAAAAATAAAAATAAAATAAATTAAGATACAATGTATGCCTTTTCATGCATAGGGATATTTGGATAATGGAAATTATTTACATGGTGAAGGCAAAATGCATGGTAAAAAGAATAGATCTCATGTGAGTGTCAATGGGAATGAGAAGGAAAACACATGATTGTTAGGACCTCAAAATTGTGGATGAAAACACATATAAATATAGAGATTTATAAAAATTACTGGTAGTTAAGATCTATATAACATAGATACAATGTAATGTAGTGTTAGAGAGATTATGGGGAGTCCATGATCATATAGTTTTGAATGAGCATAAGTCTGATATTTAACAACATACATGATTACAATGGTTGGAAAAGAATGCAATCTTGGATCCATATAGATACAAGGATTGAATGATTAGAGACATGTGATGATATGAATGGGGAGATGATAATCCTTATGGGAAGAATTTTGATTTCTTGATAGGGAGTTAAATAAAATCTACAAACTATAAGAATACCTCAAACTATTGTAAATAAAAACTATAAAATTAATTTTCACTCCTATAAACTATCTTTATCATGTTATTAAAGTCATATATTTGGGGAAGATACATAAAATATGGCAATTCCCCCTTTTCAATCTATTTATCCATATTTTCTATCCCTCTTTGATACCAAATGTGAGATTTAGATCATTTTAACATAATTAACACTAATTAGATTATTCATATGATAATATTACATAATTATAGTATTTTTATCTCCTATTAATGAGGATTCAGAGGTTACCCAATCTCTACAAAGACTCAATAAAACCTATCTAAAGGTGAATTACTACTCATGTAAAATTCTCTCTCTCTCTCTCTCTCTCTCTCTCTCTCTCTCTCTCTCTCTCTCTCTCTCTCTCTCTCTCTCTCTCTCTCTCTCTCTCTCTCTCTCTCTCTCTCTCTCTCTCTCTCTCTCTCTCTCTCACACACACACACACACACACACACACACACAATAGGTAATATTTATGTATTATGTACCACCTCAATCTTGTACACTTGGAAAAATTAGGCCTTGGTTATTCCTCTTAATTGTGGACCTTTCTTAATTTTAAAAGTCTCACATCTACTCTATCTTGTGCCCCTTGGCCTATCTCTTGATAAGAGCAATCTTATGTTGATGTTCAGTATTTCTATCCTGCCTAGAATGCTTAAAATATGCTTTTCTTATGCCCCTAAAATTTTTAATCATGAATCTATTTTATAATTACTAAGACACAAGTATCAATCCCAAACCCATGTGTTAATGCTAGTGTCCTAGCTTGACATAGGTGTCCAATACCCTAAATTCATATGATTTTCAAATGAAATGTATCCTAATGGTCAGCCTAAGTGATTTAATGTGAGATATTTCTTGATATGAGTGGTTTATATTCATAATCACTCCTCATTAATTCCTCACCAATAATTAATACCAAAGAGCATTCAATTGAGAAAAACTTCCCTATTTATTTATATTTCTATATTAGTCATAGGGACTACACATATATAGGAATGAATTATTGAATGAGTGGTCTAAGATCCTAATTTTCCAAGTTAAAAGATAGGTTAATGTTGTACTTAATTTCCACATATTTCACCCTTATGCACAAACAAACCAACACATTAGGGGATAACTACATCAGTCTAAGGCCCTCTTCAAAGTAGTAGCTATGTAGGTAGTTTGATACCATGATCCCACTAACCTATTTTTCCCAAGGTCACTATGATGATGAAGAACTAAGGTTTTTCCATTTCATGAGGAGAGATAGTCCATGACCTAGATCTGAATGCACTAGATTGAAGTCAAAGACAAACCCAAAATAATCCAAGTGGTCAAATCCTTTTCCACTAGGTATTCCATATAGGATACTTGCATCTAGTTTGGATAGTAATGTCGATGCTAACATCCAAGGTTGATGCTAGTGTTTGTGGCTCCAAAGTAACTCATTCTATAATTTGGAAACTATTTGAGAATCCTCTTATAGTCTGGTTCTTGCTTATTATAGATCTAGAACTATGTTAATATTAAAACCAATGAAGTAAATTGTTCTTTATCATCTCCATATCTAGAATTATTATATTCATTTTTTTAGCTTATATTCATTTAATAAATTCAACATAAATAGTATCTAAGTTTAGCATTTAATTAGCCTTCTATAGATCTGATTATCACCCTTATGCATCATCATTTATATATTCTTAACCTTGTCTACCCAAGTGGGATTCACATCTAATTTTAGGGTTAAACATTTGGTGAAACTAATTTGTATGAATGCAAACATTTTTTATTTTTACAATTTTAATTAGCTAGGGTTTTAGATTGATATACTTTTTTCATTTCCTTCTTATATAGTTTTACATGTAACCTAGGTGTAGCCATAGATTGGGAGTTGTGCCTATTGAACACATTGAGCTTATCCTCCCACCACATAAGATGTCTCAAACCAATGTGGGACCTAATACTATGGATCATGATGATACCAATGTAGATAATTAAAAACATATTGACAAGGTTATCATATAATAATATTATGATAATGAAAATCATGAGTCTAATAAAACTAATGAACATGAGAAAATATATCATGAGAAAGTGCAAGAGATTATATTTTTTCATGAGTGTATTCATCAAAACCCTAAAGATCTTGATTAAATCTTAAAAAACATATTAGAAATAAAAAATAAAAAATCATAGATGACTAAGCAAGTCCATCTATTGATCATGTTATTATAACCATGGGTCATCCCCTTATACCAAAAACCCTCCCCTTGAACACATTATAACCTAATACTTCTTATGGGGGCACTGGATATGTATTTCAACCTTTATTTCCTAAAAACACTATTTATACATATACCATGAGGCTAACAAATGTTTCAACTCAAATACCAATTTCAATACCTATTACTACTAAAACCATGTTCACTTATCCATTGGTGACTTCTCAACTTGATAATTTAAACCTAAATGGATATACAGTTAAAACTCTCCTTCAAGTTATAAATACCTTAGAGGAAAAAGTTAAAAACATTGAACAAAACACTTTAAAATCTCATACAGTGGATTCCATGAAATCCTTGTCTTCAATTATTAACTATATTCAGACATTTAGATCACCTAAACATGTTTCTATTATTGTTATTATAGATAAACCGCATAGCACATAGAGATAGGTTTCATGAACCCCTATTCTTATATTTCTACTTCACAACCTCAAATTCCTATTATACATACACACAACATCACAAATACTATAATGATAGATATTTCACCTATACATGCTCTTTGGAAGTACCAAAAATTCTTTACACTAGGTTCTGAGTGGGGAGATACCTATAACCATCCTTTGGATGAGATCATAGGATGATATTTCCTCTTCATAATATTCAAAAAATACCAAAAAAAAAAAATTCAAAATCCAAAAATAATTTTAGCACCTACATAATCTATCAAATCCTTGACATCTATGTGTTAGTTCCATGTTGATGGATAAAATACCATTTATTTTTACATACACATGTTTCATGATTCTACTTGAGTGTGCTATAGGCATACATAGATACATGATATATTCCTATTTTATATGTTTGGCCTTTCCTCTACTCATGTCATGTGGACATTGGGGCATCTACTTCATTGATAGCAATACACACAAGTTATATCATTATATGGTCTCTTCATTATCATTTTTGATCTCTTATGCACTTACACATGCCTTTATCCATGATTATATCTTATACATAATACTTGATATGTTATGCACTCAACTTTTTTACTGACATATTTGATCCATGGGATACTATGATATGTTTATGTTGGTTTCTTATGCTTTCTTTTATGCACTTCATCGAGTGTCTTATCTTGCTATTAACTTGCTTGTTAGATCATTTGAATATAATCCTTTATTTGTGGCTCTCATGCCTATGTATACTTTATTTGACATTTAAATATGTCATTTTTTTTACATGAACATTTGAAAATGCCATTATTTCTTTTATGGACATTTAACTAAGTCATGTCCCTTCAATTATGTGGCATTTAAACATGACCCTTGTTTTTGGTCTCCTAGGACCATTATATATTGACTTAGTTTTGAATGCTCTTGTGTGTGTGTGTGTGTGTGTGTGTGTGTGTGTGTGTGTGTGTTTACTTATTGATATTTTCCTATTGCTATCTAGATATTACCATGATCTTTATCATACATCTTAGGCCTTCATGTGATCACATAGTCATATGTTATTTAATGATACATTTACCTAGACATGTTATTTTATATGCTACATGGTTCCATTCACATAATATACAATTGTCTTATCATTTTAAAGTGAGGTAAATATCTATTTATATTCTTCCCTCATCATAAAGGGGGTCATATTAGTGGGGGCATTGTTTATGTGCATATGTGTCAAGGATGCAATGCTAACATTAGAGTAATGTATATTAGTTTATTATGTATGTCATAGAAGACATTAGGGTTTGAATTAATTTTGTTGTAATGATTATATGGCTACCACCTTTAGTCTACAAGTAAACCCTATAGTAGGGACAACAATAGCTTTATAGTGACATAAACTATCTAAAATTTCTTCTTGTTATTATGGTGAAAATTGATTCATGTCTTTCCAATTCATTGCCCAATCTTAAACAAGAGTGTGAATATTTAAATTGAGCAATAATCTAAGGTGATTCATGTCAAAAAATTTCAAAAAAGGAAGAAGGGTAGACCAAAAAAAAGGTTTGCCTTGTGATAACAAGGACCAACATATTTTCTTTAGTTCCTTCTGATAATAGTGAAAATAAAACTAACATTAATGATATTTTAGTGTTGAACTCAAAATACCATAAATACAGTGGTGATTCTAAGGTAAATAAAATGCATATATCTAAAAAGTATGCTTTAAAATAGATACCTACAATAAATTTCTTTAAGCACATTTGTTTGCAGAGTAGAAGGGAAATAGATCATACATAAACAAATTTTGTTAGAATAGTAGAAAGCATAAACTAACAAGGTGCATTTCAAACATTACTATCAAATTTAACCATTATAAAAATGAGACCATATATTATTTAAAAATATTGAGAAATAAGGAAATATGAAAATAATGAAATAATGAACAAATTCTAGTAATTCCTCTCTATTTGCATTAATTTCACAAAAAATTTGTTCTCCTCTAAAAATAAAGGGAAAACCCCTATATATAGGCCTCTTTATGCCTAAGATAGTTACATTGGTTATATAATAACCGACTACATGCCAACTATCACTTAGACATAAATTATTCATGTTCTAAAAAAATAAAGAATATTACCTTTTCAAAGAGGGCTTATTTTTACAATATACTGGTCAAAAATAGAACATGAAACTTATTAAATACAAAGATATATAAATGTCTATCTTGCCCTTGAGGTGCCAAACTGAGATCCTACTAAGGACAATGATAATGAATCTCCTAGTGTGGTAAAAGATGAAAGTGAAACCATAGTAGCTGAAGAGGGGGCATTCCCAGTGTAGTCGAGCAAGAACAAATTCCAAGAGGGGCTAAAGAGGAAGTAGATCCTATGGTAACCATTTGTGGCTTGCTACTTGCCTTCTTCTCAACTTCTATCTATCCCTTCCATGCCTCTGAGCATTTATTATAGTCACTATCAATCAATTTCAAATCTATAATGGGTTCCTTTAGCAATTTGATAGTGAAATATAACATTACATCATGATTATTGAAGAGAGGTCTTATGACCTCATTGATTTCCATTGCCTTTTCTATCTTTTGATTGGTCGATGTTGTTAAGTCTACCATCTCTTACCTAATAGTCAATCATCTATCTATATCCTTATTTCCAAAATTGGTGATGAAATTTTAGAGTTGGGCCCTGAAAGCATCCTTGTTGATTATGGTACCATCTTTATTAGCAAGGTGTGTGATTTCATCCTCCTTGAGCAGAGTTATAACTTTGTCACCTAGCTAGGTGAAGGAATGGGCCATTGATCTCATGTAATAAATCATTATTTAAAGGGCTTCCTTATTCCAATTACATAGGATTGAATAATTCTCAACTCTTCCAAAGGGATCAAGTTTAGGTCTTCAAATTTCTTCATCCTAATAAACTTCACCAAGTTGATTACTTTGTTTTCATAGATCCCATAGGTGATCTCTTATTTAAGAATCCTATTGTAGAATTAATTTTCTTTCACTTTGTATTGAGATAAAGGATTTAGGGTATAAAACATGACCTCAACTTCCCATTCCACCTTGGTGATCATATCTTCTGGTAATGTGTCTTTGTTTTTTTGTTCTAGTTCAGTTGTTCTTTATTGTATTCCTTTTATCAATTATGTGGCTACATCACCATATGCCTTTAGATCCAAGAGGGGGTTATATGCATACTATTATTATTAGATAGGCTTATCTCTCTTATTCTTGGTTAGTGCAAATAGGGTTTCTTTAAATTCATATACAATTGTCTGATCTAGATGAGTTACTTTCCTTTTCGTAAACCTTTTCATTTTTCTAAAATTCTTATCAAATTTTAGTGAGACCTATAGAGGGTTTACTATAGCTAAATCCTACCTCTCTATTGTGGCTAATTGCATTTTTTATCTAATATGTCCCCATGAGGTTGAGTAGATGGTGGAAGTTGATGAGCTAGTGTTAGTTCTTAGAATATAGATGTTTGAGAAGTAACTATGGAGGTGATCAAGATGAAGGTAGAGTTAGGTGATGAAAAAGGAACTGTTACTTCTAAAGATGAAGAAGAATTAGTGATAGCTGGAGCACTTATTGGGAATAAAGGAAATGAGGTATGAAAATAGTAGGCCTCCATGATGAGCTCAGAATATGGCTCATTATTGACATGTTATTTCCCTCAATTCATCTCTCGAAGGATATTATCTTATGCAAATCTTAGATTGTTAGATAGCTATTACATGGAAAATAGATATTTGTCTTGTTTATATTGAACCAAAGACTAAACCTTTACTTTGTCATTAATGTCTAATACATAACATGTTTTAGTGATTTTTGTTGTGAAGAATGCTCAAGAAAAAGACACAAGTAATGTATAGTGAATGTGTAATTTTGATCTTCATCTAGCAGAACTACAGACTCCATAGGCTTGTTTCTATGGACTCTATAGGCTTGTTTCTATAGACTCTATAGGCTTGTTTCTATGGACTCTATAGGCTCATTTCTACAAAATCCATAAGCTTGTTTCTATGGAATCCATAGGCTCATTCCTCCTGACTCTGTAGGGTCAATTCTGAGAATTTTGTAAAGATAAAGGTATAAATGGGGAAGCTGGCAGCCAGATAGGATAACAGAGAATCATTCTAGCTAGAATCAAATAAGGAAAATAACCACCTACTATTTTATAGAATTTGATTTTGATAAAGTTGTATATATATTTGGATCTTAGGATTATTATAGGATAGGATATATATTTTATCCAAATAATTATATCTCTTGGAAATCTAATCTCCTATCTTTGGATGAATGGATCGATGAAGGAATCTTATTCCTTTACATCCTATTTTGAGATGAATATATTAGTATAAAATGTAAGATTTTCATATAATATAGATATAAATATCAGATGATAGAGAGAAGATAATAGAGGGAAAATATTTGTACAAGCATATTACATGTTTCAAACATATTGTAATCATTTCAATTTTATGAATTAATACTTCAGTTTCCAGCATTGACTAATCTTTGTTCCTGAGTCTGAAGGGAGCAAGGGCCCACTCTCCTTGGAACCAAGAACTATGTATGGTATTTATGTTATGTTTAACTAATTCATTATTATAATTAATTAGAATCTTGTTAATATTTACATTTATTCATAAAAACATCAAAATAAATTAATAGTTTAAAAAGAATTTTATTATTTCAAAGTCATTTCCTTCTAAGCAATGTGTGTTTTCCTTTACAAAAAATTTGTGAAACAAATTTCCTTTTATTAGTGAAGAGTGTGATTTTACTTTTCATGCAAGCATAAATAGGAGTGTGATCTTTTATGGCAAAAGAGTGGATTAATTTAATTTCTTCCTTTTTATAAAAAGAGTGAATCACGTAGTTTAGGACACATTTATTTCTTTAGTCAAAGTTAGAATAGGAAAATCAAACATCCCCATAAGCAGCATTCTAGATCTACCATCCCATACCTTACTGTAAACAACTTTGGACACCAGCCCTAGTTGATAAGATATCGATTGAATATTGATTAAATGAAGAGTTAAATGGCACTCATCATTTTTGGCACCATTTCTGGGGAACATAAGGTGTTAGTAAGGTAATAATTATTGGTATAGATTAAAAAATAGAAAACATTGTAAAAACACATAAAATCCTATAAAAATCAATAAATTGATCTACCATCCTAGATATTCTAAAGGATGATTCATCCTAAAGTTTCCACCAAGAACATAAGTGGAGACTCCTTCAACATCTCTAAGTAGTAAACCAGAAGTTACAAGTGAAACCTATTTTCAAAAATCTTATGAAACTTGGATAGAAACTAGGTCATTGCCACAAGCAAGCCCCATAAGACAAATTCCTTAGGATAAATCTCTTGTAGGAAGACACTATTTAGAAGTTTCCAAGGATTTAAAAGAAGCATTTAAAAAATATATAACTGAAGAAAATTTTGAAAATTTTTAACAACCCATAACTAATACCATAAATATTCAGTGGGAAGATCATCCCAGTTTTGAAACATCATCAGAAGAAGAAATGGCTCTCCAACAAAATCAACAACTTACACAACCAGGAAGGACTTTCTCCTTTCCTATTGTTGTAGATCCTAATGATCAAACCCTCATGAAAAATATTTCACTAGCTAATCTTCCAAATTTTTGGGGAAGATCTGTAGAAGATACTAATCAATTCCTATTTGAGTTTAAGGTGCTATGTCAAATCTATGATTACATAATAGATGGCCAGAAATTAAAACTATTTCCCTCTACACTTAAAGATGTAGGTATGAGATGATTCATGGGTTTACCTAGTGAATTTATTAGACCATGGGATGACATGGAAACAAAATTCTTGAATAAATACAAAGATTACTGCTGAGTGTGAGAAAAAAAAGAGGATTTCTTCAAAATTAAATAGAATGAGGATGAATCTTTAGAGGATTATTTGGATAGATTAATGTTCACTCATAAAAGAAGTAATTATCCACTCACTGAAGATGTTCAGAAATTGGTTTTCTTGAAAGGGTTGGATGAAGACACTAGAGATGCCTTAAATTTGATGGGAGGAGGAGATATAAATAAATTGAATTTTGATCAAATTTTTGGTCTTTGTACCAACTACTCTCAAATGAAACCTAGAATTAGGAAAGGAAAATTTGGGAAATTTAATGAAGTGGGTAAGTTAATGGAATAATTTGCTAATATAAAGATAGATATCCTAGTTACACTAAATAGTACCTTAGATGGCCTTCAAGCTAAGGAAAATGCAACAGAACCCTTAGCAATCTACTATCCTAAATGCAGATAGAAACATGCTCTTAGAGACTATCCCCTAAATAGAACCAATGTTTCATCATGCAAGATCTATGATGCAACAGATCATGATACCAAACATTGTACCCTTCTGCCTATTTTAAAAAATCAAATGAAAACACAAGTTCAGTCCACTGAAGAAGTAAATTATATTTAGAGACAAAACTTTGCCCCACAAAACTAGGCTCACAAATAGTTTAATGCAATAAATTTAGTTAATCCATGGATGGCACCATATAATGTTTCAGTTCCTTCACTATTTTTGAATCAACCCCAAATTCCATCAATTCATAATCCATGGACAGGACAAGATTGGATGCCAACACCCCCATGGATGATTCCACAACCACAACAACAATGGATACCATAATAGCCATGGATGCCAAGCCATATCAATAATAGAATCAGTAGTGGAACCCATAGTCACAATTCACCCAACCAAGAAGACCACTTCAATAACAAACTATTATGCCACCCCCAGTTATTCAGTAACAAGGGCAAATCAATCAACCCTCAATGTCTACACAACCAATAGAAAATCTAAAAAATAAACAACCAACACCTATTTATGTTAATGAACATGAAGATACAATCAATGTTGGAGCCATTGAGTGTTTGGACATACATTTGAGATCAGGAAAAAGTATACAAAAACCTCTAGTTCTCATTTTTGAGATATTTGATGAAAATGAAAAGACCGAATCATCTCAATTAAACACTAGAGAGGCCAAAATAAAATGAGCCTTGAAGCAAACAAATAAAAACTACTACTCTAGTAGTTCCTTTTCCTGAAAGATTAAAAGAAATGGGTATTAAACCAGAATCAAACTTAGTCTATGAGTTATAAAAGATCAATATTGAGGTACCCCTTCTACAAGCTATTAGGGATATAACTAAATTAAACAAGATCATCAAAAAACTTTGTATCAAGACACGTGGGAGGAAAGTAAAATATCTAGGAAGCATTCATGTTGACATGAAAGTTACCGATTTATTAGCAGGAAAACTATTAGTTCCAAAATATGCAGATCTGGGAAGCCCAGTGATCATAGTTATAATCGGAGGTAAAGAAATTCCTAATGTCTTGGTAGATTTGGGAGTATTAATCAATGTTATGACAACTGATACTCTCCATTCATTATCTCTTATGAAAATACAACCCACAACTACCATTCTTCAAATGGCAGACTAGTTTGTAACAAAACTAGAAGGGACTATATAAAATGTTGAAGTACTAATAGAATCTTGGGAGTATCTAGTAGATTTCATGGTTTTGAAACCCAAAACAAAGAATCTAGGATATCTCATAATCCTAGGTAGACCATGGTTGGCTACTGTAGCAACATTAATTGATTGCAGGTTAGGAGACATGACCATTTCTAATAGGATAAAGTCTAAATGCATCTCTTTGTATCCTCCTGCAAAACCATTAATAAATTGCATACAAGAACTTTGGGTGGATAAATCAGATAACACATTAAATAATATTTCCTCATTAGATATGATCACAGTTAAAAAAACTTGGAAGAATTGAATGGAGACATATGCCTAGAATCTACGAACTCTACTAGTCTGAAATCTATGGACTCTACCAATCCAAAAGCTACAGAATCTGCCAGTCTAAAAACTATGAACTACCTTAGTTCAGAATTATTGGGTCAAATAGAATATTTTGAAACCTCTACTTCTACTTATTCTATTTTTTCTTCACCATATGATCGTGGATTTATTCAGGAAAGTATGCGGAAATTGGTAGAACAACAATAAACCCATTTTTTAGATGCATTTCATTATTCTTTAGCAAGATTGATTCCTCTTGGAAAAGAGTTTGTTGATAATGTAACTATGTTTCATAAGCTACTTCCTCATCCATGTCCTCTAAACTTATTGATTAGTGAGTTTAAGAAAATAAAATCTAACTACCTAGGTATAAAATCAATCATGGTATTACCTAGAAAGATTTTGAACATCAATAGTTGGTTAACAAATGAAGAGGAAGATCAACTCTTTAAAGTACTAGAAAGACATACCAAAGATTTTGCTTGGGATTATACCGATATGAAGGGAATTCATCCTAGTATATGAATGCATCAAATTTACATAGAATCTATCAAACTGGTCAGACAACCATAAAGAAGAATAAATCTAGCATTAAAGGAAATAGTCAAAATAAAAATCCAAAAGTTGCTAGAAGTTGGGTTTATTTACCCCATCTTAGACAACTAGTGGGTTTTATCTCTAGTAATTGTGCCTAAGAAAAATGGAAAATTAAGGGTATGTGTAGATTATAAAGAATTGAACAAATCAATACTCAGAGATTACTTTCCTTTACCTTTCATTGATCAAGTTCTTGATAATTTGGCAAGAAAGAGATTTTTATCTTTCCTAGATGGGTTTAGTGGGTATAACCAGATAATAATAACAACTGAAGATCAAGATAAAACCATGTTTACCTACCCTTGGGGAACTTTTGCTTATTGAGTACTTCCATTTGGACTCTGTAATGCTCCAACAACCTTCCAAAGAGAAATTATGGCAATATTCTCTGACCTTATAAATGATTATGTTGAAGTATATATGGATGATTTCATCATTTATGGTGAAACTTATGTAGAGGCTCTTACCAACTTGGAAATATTCTTGACCAAATGTGAGGAACATCAATTATCTTTGAGCTATGAGAAATGTTTATTAATGATGGATGAAGGAATAGTCTTGGGACACCATATTTTTAAAAAGGCATTCAAGTAGATCTAAAGAAAGTCAAAATAATCTCTAATTTACCCATTCTAAAAGCACAAACTTAAATTAAGAGTTGTTTGGGATATGTTGGTTACTACAGATGCTTCATAGATAAGTTTAGCCAAATAGATGCCCTACTTACAAAAGATAGTACATTCAAATGGAGTGATAGTTGCCAGCAGGCCTTTGAGACCATCAAAGCTAAACTTGTTACTACTCTAGTATTAAGAGGACCAAATTGGACTAAGCCATTCCATATATACATAGATGTTTCCAATATAACACTAGAAGTAGTCCTTAGATAAAAAGATGAACAAGGAAACATGTATGCCATATATTATATTAGCAAAAACATGACACCTGCTGAGAGAAATTATACCACAATTGAGAGGGAATTCTTAGCTGTAATCTATGCAATTAACAAATTCAAACACTACATAATAGGCTACAAGGTATTTGTCTATACAGATCATGTAGCTATTAGATATATTACCAATAAACTAATTTTGGGAGGTAGGATTATTAGATGGCTGTTGCTCTTACAAGAATTTGATGTTACTATTATAGATAAACCAGGAAAGTCTAATGTGGTGGCTGATTTCTTGTTAAGAATAAACACTACAGGTGAAGAAGAACTAGTGGAAGATGACTTTTTAGATAAACAACTATTTGTTATTTCACCAAAATCTCCACGGTTTGTTGATATAGCCAATTACCTCGCCATAAGGAAGTTTCCTCTACAATTTTCATAAAAAGAAAAGAAATATTTAATCAAAGAAAGCTCTTCTTTCAAATGGATTAATGGAATGCTATTTAAACTTGGACTTGACCATGTGTTTCACAAGTGTGTGATAAATGGTGAAGCTTATGATATCATTAGATCTTATCATGATGAACTAGGAGGAGGGCATTACTCAGCTCAAAAAACTATACATAAAATTTTGGGTGTAGGATACCATTGGCCTCACCTTTATCAGTAAGTAAAAAGCTATGTCAGACATTATGATGCTTGTTAGAGAATTGGACAGCCTACTCTTTCAATAGAGATGCCTCTGCAGCCTCATCCTCAATTGGTTTTAGAACCATTTGAGAAATGGGGAATTAATTTTATAGGTTTAGTGGATCCTCCTTACAAAGGAAGAGAATATATCTTAGTGTGTATAGACTATATGACCAAGTGGGCAGAAGTGGAAACATTAACTCATGCAAGAAAAGAGATGGTAGCTAATTTCTTATATTTCAAAATCATGCAAAGATTTGGTGCTCTAAGGAAGATAGTCTCATATCAAGGACCATAGTTTGTGTCAAACATGATAAAGTAATTCATGCAAGTATATCAAACTCAACACAAAAAAAACATCTCCATACCATTTGCAGGCTAATGGGCAAGTTGAAGTCACCAACAGAGAACTAGAAACCATTTTAACCAAGGTTGTTAATTCCAATAGAAAGTATTGGATAGATAAGGTACCAAAAGCTGTTTGGGTCCATAATACTACTTCAAAAACAATAACTAGATTTTTACCTTATAAATTAGTTTATGGTAAGAAGCCTTTATTCTAAAAATAGTTGTAGAAGTAGGAATTAAATTAGAAGAAATAAAGAAAGAAAGACTCCTACAGCTTAATCAACTTGATGAAATGAGGATGGAAGCACTACAATATCAAAGAAAAGTTTGGCATGATTCACAAATCAAGTAATTGAAGTTTTATAAAGGAGATTAGGCACTATTGTATGATTCCAAATTTTAACAGTTCAAAGGAAAACTACAAACAAGGTGGTTGGGACCTTATTAGATTGAGGAGGTCTATGAAAATGGTTTTGTTAAGCTAATACCTATTGATGACAGTAGAAGAGCTCTGTTAGTCGATGGACATAGATTGAAGCTCTATCAGAAACCTCTCAATAAAGAAGAATTTGATCAAAAGGTAAAGGATCCAGTAGCTGTTCTAGAGAGCTCTACTTCTTCTAGTGAACATGCTCCTTCATAATCCTATAGTCCAGTAAAAAAATAAAAATAAAAAATAAAAGTAAAAATAAAAATAAAAATAAAAATAAAAATAAAAATAAAAATAAAAATAAAAATAAAAATAAAAATAAAAATAAAAATAAAAATAAAAATAAAAATAAAAATAAAAATAAAAATAAAATAAAAATATATATCAATAGTGAAAATCCTTCCAGGGACGCTATTGACAATGCATGTCCAGAAAACTAGCTTGTTGGTTAGCTATGCATTACAAAAAGGGCTTTGGCTAGAAAACCAACAATGGCTGGCCAAAGGGCAAAACCAAAATAAAAAATATAAGAAAATCTCATCATGTCACTATGATTGGTCGTCTCCATGCAATAAACTAATTCATGCAAACTTATTTGTGCAGGACACATGGCGAGCAAAGGATAACATCTAAGGTCAAAGTAAGTAAGACATATATTTTATTTATCTATGTTTAGTTAACTAATTATCTTTTATTTAATTAAGACTTATTCTATGGAGATGACCCAAATTTGATTCTTCCAAAATGGAATGACATGATACATGCCATAATGAAAAAAAAAGCATGCAACTGAGCCATCAAAGGTGTATGGATAAGTGTGAAACTTTGATATAATCAATTGAGTCATCAAGTATAATAATGATGGGATGTCATAAAAAAGGGTTTTAAATAAAGTAATGAATCACTATCACTGTCAATGTGACACATCATCATTTCACCCAACTTGTTTTAATGAGACAAAATAGTTGGCACACTCCATAGAAACATGTGACACCTAACTATATCAAGTCATCATATCAAACTATGAACTCATGCAGTTGGAGTATTTGGTATGAACCATTTCATTTCTACAAACTTTAATAGAAGCTAGTCTATAGATTCTCCATGATTATCACCTATAAATCCTCAGTGACTGTTGCCTACTAATTTTGATAAAAGACTAGTCTACACCTCAATTAGAGTTAAATGAATAGAATTGACTATAAATATGCATAGAAATGGGATAGAAGACAAGATTAGAGCTAAAGGATACAACAAAGTTTCTTAAAAACAAAGCTTCTATGGTAGTGTTTAGAGCTAATGGCTGGCTACCTTTCATTGAAAAGTTCCAGGGTTTCAATGAAACAATGGTAAGTGAATTCATCATTGATCTCACCCCTAAATTTTCAATTATGAAAGGCATTGTTATTCATGTTACAACTCAAGTTATAAGCTAAACTATACAAGTTCTAGAAGAGGGAATGAGAGCTACAGGCAGAATTTCATTTAGTGATTTAATTAGTCAGTTTAATGGTAATGAGCAGACAGAAACTTCATTTTTAGTAGATTCCAAGGGAAAATCAAAAGGGATCAGTATAAATTCACTTCCTAAACCCTGGAAATCTATTACCAAGTGGGTACTCAAGTATATCATTTGTGAAGGGCAACACAGTCTTTTAGGGGGAGATGCCATGAAAATGTTAATACATCTTAAGCATGGGAGACAAAACCCTCAGTACAAAATTAACCTCCCATCTTTCTTATATGGTGTTCTATAAGTTATGTCTATAACCCCTAATACTATTCTTAGGCATCATGGCCTTATTCATCTCATTATCCAACATCACTTCCTTTAGCAAGGACAAGAGGTCTGGGAGGAATTTTAGAATAGTATAGCACAACAAATTCAAAACTTGCCTGCACAAGAAACCCCAAATTCACCATAGGAACACACACCTCCACCTATTTCATCAGCTAAGAAAGCAACACCAAGGAAGAAATCACGGACTGTAGTCCCAATAGAAATTCCTTCTTCTTCAAGAAGAATCACAAGGTCTCAAATCCTTGTAGTTTCAAGGTCTCCACAAGAACCTCATGAATCTATAGTATAACTAATTCCCTTGTTAGGAAGAAGAAAATTGAGATGAAAGGTTACTACAGAACTTGAGAAGATTGAGGGATTGATGGTTGAGAAGGAAAGCTAACCAAGTGTATCTCAAATAGTGACCAAAAGAAGGAGAAGGCTCATTCTAACAGATGAAGATAAACAAGAAGCTACAAACATTCTAGAAAGTCTTAAAATGGTATCTCATTCCCCCATACATCAAAATATCATTGCACCTATAGATATTAAATAAATTCCTTCTAAAAGGAAATATCCAATCATAATGGAGGAGCCAATTCCAGAGGAAGAGCCACACATGGCAAAGGAATCAAGTATGGTGGAACAACCTCCTATTCTCATTGAAACTGTAATGGATAAAGGGAAAACTATATGTACCAATGAGAAAGGTAAATCATCTAATCCAAATGATCCTATTCTATAGTTAACTTTTTAGTTTTCTAAAGCTCAAGCTCTTGAACAATAAAAAATAGTTGACATTGCTGACTTGATCAGTCAATTGCAAGACAAGGATCATCTCAACTTATTTTTGGTATAGAAATTAGTACATCTAATAATAATGTAGTAAAAGTTCATAGATTAGAGGAAACAATAAAGGAACATGAAAGTGAACAAATAGATATTTGGATATATATAGAAAGTCTGAAGAAGGAAAATAGGAGATTGTAGAGTTTGGTAAACTCTTCCAAAGCACTTGATATTGCACCTCCTCTGCCTAAGGTATTTGTTGACCATGGTTGTCAAACAAGCGATCCAGGTATTCCTCCCTTGCAAATACTACATCAAATTGAAGAAGAATATTTTGTACTTAAATTGAAAAACAAAGATGCAACTTCTTCAAACAAACTCTTGGAAAATAAAAAGAAAGAATTGGAAACTAAAGTCTAAGATTTAGAAGAAAATTTGTAGGATGCATGCAAATTAGGAGAAACCCTTTTGGCATTTAGGAATCCTTCTCCTACATATAATTTGTTTTTATTTGAACAATTTTATAGATGGTATATTCTACGGATCTCTTATCATCTTTCTTACAAAATTTTGTAGCCAACAACATTTTTGGAAATTTTCCATAGTGTTGAACATGATCAGTAGGATTTGCTTTGTGAATTTTATTTGTATGATTTGATTCTAGAAGACCATGAACACAATAAATTTTTGATAAACCTTCATGTGGGAGAAGTTCAACTGAGGGCATTGCATTCTATATTCAAAAATCAAATTGCATGGAAAATCAGATTTGAGGACTATACAAATCATGCTAAGACTATAGGATTGTGTGTCTGACCAGCCTTTCCTATTCATAGATTGATCAAATAGAATTTTAACTATGCTTTGATAGATGATGAGGTTAAAACACATTATTTATAAGCTTTATATGATTGTGTTATTTCTTTTGATTTATTTTCAAGACAGAGTTTTGATTCAGTGGTGGCTACAAGTGTAAATAGATGGGACCAACTTTCAGTGCCTCTTAAAAGATGAGAGTTCATGTCCCCAAATAACTTAAGATGGAGTATGAGGAGAACATCCTCAATTTTGATAATCTTAATAGAGGTAATAAACTTTAGGGGAGAGCAGAAATGGATTGGCATGAGATATAAACCCCCTTCGTTGATCATACCTATTCTAGGATGGCAGAGTTGGGCTCCAAAATCAGAGGAGCAATTCAATATATGGAAACAAATGATTCAAGCACATCAGGGATTTATAAGCAATTCAGATAAGCATATAACATATAAATTTGATGAATATGATTTAAGTCAGAATGTGGAAAGTAGAAGCTAGAGCTATGAATGCCAATAAATGTTTGCAATGGGACTTGCAAAAGGTAAAGCTTGGGGGAGATGATGAGCTCATAATATGGCTCATTATTGACATATTATTTCCCTAAATTCATCTCTCAAAGGATATTATCTTATGCAAATCTTAGATTGTTAGATAGCTATTACATGGAAAATAGATATTTGTCTTGTTTATATTGAGCCAAAGACTAAACCTTTACTTTCTCATTAATGTCTAATACATAGCATGTTTTATTGATTTTTGCTATCAAGAATGCTAAAGAAAAAGACACAGGCAATGTATAGTGAACGTGCAATTTTGATCTTCATCTAGCAAAACTATGAACTCTGGAGGCTTGATTCTGTAGACTCTGTAGGATTGTTTTTATAGACTCTACAGGCTTGTTTCTATGGACTTTGTAGGCTCATTTCTATAGACTCTATATGCTTGTTTCTATGGAATCTATAGGATTTTTTCTATGGATTCCATAGGTTCATTCCTCCCAACTTTGTAGGGTCAATTCCAAGAATTTTGTAAGGATGAAGCTATAAATGGGGAAGCTGACGGCCAAATAGGATAAGAGAGAATCATTCCAGCTAGAATCAAATAAGGGAAATAACCACCTGCTATTTTGTAGGATTTGGTTTTAATAAAGTTGTATATATATTTGGATCTTAGGATTATTATAGGATATGATATCTATTTTATCAGAATAATTATCTCTTGAAAATCTAATCTCCTATCTTTGGATGAATGGATCGACCAAGGAATCTTATTCCGTTGCATCTTATTTTGAGATGAATATATTAGTATAAAATGTAACATTTTCATATAATGTAGATATAGATATCAAATGACAGAGAGTAGATAACAGAGGGAAAATATTTATACAAGCATATTACAGGTTTTAGACAGATTGTAATCATTTCAATTTTATGAATTAATACTTTAGTTTATAGCATTGAATAATCTTTGATCTTGAGTCTGAAGGGAGTAAGGGCCCACTCTCCTTGGAACCAAGAACTGTGTATGGTATTTATGTTGTGTTTTACTAATTTGTTGTTATAATTAATTAGAATCTTGTTACTATTTACATTTATTCATAAAAATATCAAAATAAATTCATAGTTTAAAAAGCATTTTCTTATTTCAAAGTCATTTCCTTCTAAGAAATGTGTGTTTTCCTTTATAGTAAACATGTGAAACAAATTTCCTTTTGTTAGTGAAGAGTGTGATTTTACTTTCCATGCAAGTGTAAATAGGAGTGTGATCTTTTAAATCAAAAGAATGGATTGATTTGATTTCTTCCTTTGCAGTAAAATAGTGAATCACGTAGTTTAGGACTCATTTATTTCTTTAGTCAAAGTTAGAATATGAAAATCAAACACCCCCATAATCAGCCTTCTAGATCTACCATTCCATACCTTATTACAGACAGCTTTGGACACCAGCCTTAGTTGATAAGACATCAATTGAATATTTATTAAATGAGGAGTTAAACAACACTTGTCACTCCCCTTTGGAAATTGAGGATTGGGCCTAGGCATGGGCCTTGGTAGAAATGGGGGTAAATTAGCCATCATTAGAGACCTTTAAGGTGGATGATACAACAAAATGGTTGATAGTGGGTAAAGGGATAGTCATGGGACTAATCATAGGTCTATTAAGGGGCTTATATGGTATTAGGTTCATGTTATATGGTGTTGGGGGCTCATAGGATATACCCCAAGGTTGGCTAAAAATAAACAAGGGAGGTAAATAAACACATTTTTGACTTGTCACACTTGGTTCCTCTTTGATAAGAAGCAGGGGAGGTAGCTTTAGGGCATAAGCTATTGGTGTTATAGTGGGTGGTGTTAATGCCTCAATCAAAGATGAATGAGGCACAATTAAGGGTTATGATAACATTGAAGTAATATTTTGAACTTAGGATGGGGTGTTAGATGTGGATTCCAAAATAGAGACCTTTTTAGTGTGTTTTTATGCTCAACTCTTCCTTTCCCCAAAGTGGGAGACAATGCTTGTAGAGTCATCTGACTAAGTTGAGGGTCAATTTGTCTCTCTTCTTTAGCACTAAAAACATGAAATATGGATGTATATGGACTTACCTAAGTACTTTTAGGTTATAAAACTTCATAAAGACGTACATCTTTAAATATACCCTTAAAAAGTGGAATGTTATCATCTTTCAGTCTTTTCTTTTCCTCTTGATCATTGGTGGCATTGATGTAGAACATGCCCTCATCTTTAGGCTCATGGTGGTAGGTTATGCTCAAGGATGACTTGTACTTGATCTAATGTTTAAAATTTATATTATCAGGGTCCCATTGCTTATTTATTTCTCTTTCTAAATTGAAAGTGGGACTTTGCTTAGCAGAAGCAATGATAGAGTTTTAGTTTTCAATTTGAATCCAACCAATTCTAGATATTTGAGGATGAACCAATCCTCTCCTTTTGTTTTTACATAATACATCGACCCTTATGGTTAGTTGAAAACCAATTTCTTGCTTAGCTAGCTTATGTGGCACTACAATGGGAAATCTAAGGGGTGATGTCTTGGTTCCAACTATCTTCACCACTAAATAATTTGGGCAATACCAATAGGCTCTTAGGGTACTCAAGGTTGCTTGAATTTCATCTGATAGTCTAGGCATGGGCCTTTCATGGATTACCCTATACACTATAGGGTAGAAATGTTTACCTATGGCCCTTATATCTTGACTGTACTTGTACACTCTGACCTTTGAGAAGGTATGAAGCATAGTCCATATCAGCTTGGGGTCCTAATTGGTGAACTATGGGAATTTTTGGGTGGCATAGATAACATCCACAAGGTAGGACATCATGTAAAAATGATCCCCCTAGTTGGAAATAACTTTTATGATTTGTGTTACTATATTATAAGATATAGTTTATCCCAAAGGGGGAGTCTTTGCATCATCTATTATGATATACAAAATTGGAACTCATTTTTCATCTACATGACTTATGTCTTCAGCCCCATGCAATCGATTCATCATGCCCATTCTCATTCATACTCCTTTTTATGGATTGGGTGATAGTAATTTGGCTGATTTTGGTTTTTCATACAAACTTTCCTTTATTCTCAAGCCAATCTCTCAAAACCTCCTTGATATCATGGGTTTGGAGCTATTGAGTCACAATTTACTGGTTGTATATGATCTCTAGTTTGGGAAAATCATAGTAAGACTGAAAGGCTAGCCCAAATAAGAAAGCACTTTCTTGACCCAAATTCAAAGATTTAATCATATTATTAATGCACCTAGACTGAAGAAACATATGGTAAACCAATTCTACACAAGGGATTACTTATAGGTTAGATGTCATCTTGTGTAACCTTACATATTTGAGTTCAAAAATGTCTAATCTATCCTCGACCTCACTCAAGCATTCTTCATTATCAATGTCTTAGCCTATAGTCTTCTCTACATGGTATAACAAGTCATTATAATGCTTATCTTCAATAGCCAATGCAATATAGTTGAAATTAGTATCCTAAAAGATGATATTTGTCCCATAAGATTAGAGGAATGGAACTTATTTTTTCTTATTAGTTCCAGATGTTTTAGCTTCAACCATGGTTTTAAATTTTATGATTAATGAGACCTTGGATTATTTTAATGATAAATGAATAGATAGAGGTCCTTATAAAACTTGAAGGATGCTTTGAAACTCTTAGTAGACAACAACTAAAGGTGAACCTATTACTTTGAGATGGTAATCTTTAAACTTCAAATTCAGAATCAAACTGAGTAATGTGAGTCGTAAATGGAAAGTGTTTTAATTTTTCTTGATTCAAAGCTAGGTTAGATCTTCTATTTTATTCTAATGCCTTCAAAAATTTACTTTGATTAAATATCGAATCACTATCTTCACTTTGTCCACATGGCCTATCATCATAGGCTTAACTTTTTTAGTGAAGTGGCTTGGCTCTATATCCACTAAAATGAGCCCCATCAACATTTAATTTTCACCTACAACCAACACTTTATGAATCAATGTATGTCACCTAGGTACTACCTTTAAATGCGTACCCAACATTTAGCACCTTTTTGGGTACTTTAGCCTTCTATTTTGAATATTGAACCACCCATGTGGATTACACGATACTCTACCAAGTGTCATCTTTTGATTTGATTGTTCTTCTTTGATTATTACATGACTTGACCACTTTCATCCTTTGTCTTAGATGAACTTGAAACCTCTACTAGTTTTCCAATTAAAAATCTCTTATTGGCTTATTTTCTCATGTGGTTTTATTATATGAAACTTTTAATAAACCCAAATGCCATGACACTTTACCAAATATCACATTTTGATTTTATTATGTAGTTGTTGGATTTCATGGATTTAATTGATAGTGTTATCATAATGAGATAGGGGTCCACATGTCTTTAGTCCATTACTTCTCAACTATTATGTGACTTCCACATCACATTTGGCTACTCAAGATTATGTGACTCATTACCAAGTGTCACCTTATCATGAAATCACAATATTTTGAAATTAAAATATTGCATCTTAACTGTGGGGACCATGATTGAGTGCCAAGTGGCATGATGCAATAAGATCACATTATCATGAGGATTTAGAAAGTAATTGAAGCCTTAGAAGGTCATGAATGGCCACCACATGGTGCATTCTAATTGAGTCACAGGGTTATGAACTTTAAAATTTTTTTGTGAGCTTAGAATGTTACAATTGAGTGACAAGTGGCAAACTCCCATTGGGTCATAGGGTCGTAAACTTTTGAATTTAATTTTTGAGTTTAAAACATAGTGACTGAGTGACAAGTGGCAGAATCCCATTGAGTTATGTGGTCACTTAATTTTTCAAAAGGCTAAAGATATGTGACAAAGTCTAGAACCTTATGTGGTTGAGTGAGCAATGCATGTGACACTATTGTGTATTAATTGAAGCTAAGTTGGAGTCAGGATCCTACTAAATGAAAAGATGTGAAAGTTAGAAAATCACAAGATAAAATGAAAAAGGATAAGTCTAAAGTCATAAACTTTGAGTATGAAATCCAACTTAGAACTTAGTATAAAACTTAATATCAAGGTACGTTATAGTCTTAAACATGAAGCTTTTTATAGTTAACATTAGAGCATTATTCACAAAACTTAAATAAGTAACCTTGGTCAAGTTATAGGGATCATACATTGGATCTTTGAATGTAACCCCTCATAAGATTAATTATAAACAAGTTAAACCATTAGAATTCTTAGCAGATTATTTATCAATGAAACATTTAAAAAGTACCTGGTTAATATTTTCCATGAACTAACATGACTCTTAAATCTTTAAAGTCATATAAGGGGGTTTTAGTCATGGAGTACCAAGGGTAAGGTATATCCTAGGGAGAATTATTTACCTTTTTCATGGGGTCCCCATTCTTGGAAAATGGGGTGTGTTGATCTCGACAAATGACAAACTATGAAAGGAAGCATAGCAATATGTTAGAATTTAGATATCTTGGTTTAGAATATAATCATCAATTAGTCATTCCTTGGTAGATGTAATGAATATCATAATTTATTTTCCATATCTAACAACTTTTCAATTGATGGATTAAAGACTAAAAAAATGAAAACCATTCATACTATGTGTGTGCTTTGAATTGATTGACCAATATGCCTTGGGTTTTAGAATTAGTGGATTCAAACTTCATGGCCCTGAACATGGGTCCTATAGAAACACTTTTAGATATATATAATTATGCTAAACTTTTAAGGGGATGGATTGGGCATTGCTCTACTTATATCCAAGCATCCACATCCCTAACATAGATACCTTTGGCTCCACTTTAGGCCTTACTCCATTGTTATCCAGGTGTCTGTAACCCCAGTGGAAGTTATATGAATCACCTTCAAAGGAATGCAAATTATAGTGTCAAGTATATTTCAACTTGATATACATATGTTTTTTTTATAAACCCTTGGAAATTGGGAACTTGTTTGTTGGCTAGGTTTTAAGGGATTTCAAAACTTTTGCTCAATAACCATTCACTTTTAGTGACTAAGTTATACCCAGACAATCTTATGATGTGAGATTAAGTGTTAATATGTGTGAACTTTTGGAAAGTTAAGACCTTTATTCATACAAATACATACTCATTATAAATGGATTATAATCATAGTGAAAGTGTAGACTCCATGAAATGGCAACTTCAAAAATAGATTCTTCTAATTTTCCAAACCAATACATAGTGTAGTTTCTCACTTTAGACAACCAACTAGTGGGATGTACACATGTTTTAACACTTCAACCCTTTAGATTTAATAAATTGGGGTAAATACAATAGGAAATCAATAATTTTCTTAGAGGGCTTATTTCTAAGCTACATCATGTTGGGCCCCTTATTTTGTTAAGTATCGGGTTCATGCCAATACACCATCCATATTGGTGCAATGGAATAATTTTACATAATGATGGGTATTTTATCACCAGCTATATATTTTTAATGCATACCTTATGCCAGATAGAAGGTGACTAACTATCTCTAAGATTTTTGAGGCATCTTTGATGATTAGGTGATATGTGGCAACTATAGTGCAAAATTTGTAAGGTCATGGAATTGGTGGGAATGATCACCAAAGTTACATCTCGATACTCAGCGTGCACATTCCACCCTATCATAGATGATCTAGAAGGATATAAAAGGATCTCAAACTAGTTGATGTAGGGGATGAAAAGATTTTCAAAGAATCTCTAATAGATTAGGATTACTCTATATATGCTACTTCGATAAATATTAGAATTGAGAGTAGCATGGATGCCATGAAGGATCCATTTGTAAGCACCAAAGATCACTTGTGAGCCTCTAGGTCATTAATTAGTTTGAGATAAGAATTTTATATATTTAAATGTTATGAACTCTATTTATTTGAAATTTGATTAATGACAAAGATGGTTGTAATAAATTAAGATATCTGGTTTATGCATCTTTTGTATTGCTATTTGAATGTAAAATGATTGTAATGTTAAAATTTCAATACGTTTATGTTAATAAATGTTTATGAGCTTATAGTTTTCATAATTAATGGATTCCCTATAATAAATGATGACATCATCATAAATATATAAAGAATATGAGTATATATCTTGTACCAAACATTCCTATCCTTGCTAGAAACACAAGCCTAGTATGAGTACTTAAAGTGAAAGTAACCCTTTGACCCTTCAAGTGCTAATATGATGCTAGGTTTAGTTTAACAAAAGATTGCACCCATTTGAATCTAGGATTAGTCCACCAAAATGCTTGTGCCTATAGGCCAATATACTTAGCCCATGAAGGGCTTGCACCTATGGATATTCTTAAAGCCTTATTTGAATAAACCAAGTCCTATAAGTTATATCTTTTGTCATGAAATAACTAGCCCAACATGGGACCTGATTCCTTCTCAACTGCACTTTAGGTCATATAAGGCATGTGCCTTATTTGGATTGATGCTAGCATAGTCAAGTGTTAAAATGTTGAGTTCTAATGGAATATCACATGTTTTCACCTAGTTGTAATAAACCTAGAACTGACTAAGACAACTTTGTTCACCCTTTTCTACAACATTTTGGTTTTGTTGCCAGGACCCATGTTGAATTTTTTTATTGCAATGGTATGATAGAATGATGTATTGAATCTCCATTGAAAACATCAAACACTAGGTGTAATAAGTGGAAGAAAATTTTGCACTAAATAATCTAACCTATAAAGGATAATATCTAATAAACTAGGTTTAGAACAACCTATATTATGCTTTATATGAGACCTTTTTCTATGAACTACCTGAGCATGTATACTGGTGGTTGGATATATATTCAACCCATAGAAGAATAATTTATGGATAGTGTCATGAGTAGACAAAGGAGTGCCTAGAGAGACTTGAGACCCTAGGTTTAATTGGACTAGAGAAGTAAATAAATGGTGGCAAGGAGCACTAAATAACTACACACTTGAATTCATAGTCTCAACATACTCATGCCTTGAGGAAGTAGAGTACCATTTTTTGCATGAACCTAGAAGAATGTTTTTAAAGGAATTTGGTACAAATCTCAAAAATCTAATGGTGCATTATGAATTTAAAACTTTGGTTATGGAAGGATAAATTCCTTTCACATATGGGTAGTGAAAATGGGGGAAAGGGGATGTGTAGCTAAAGTGCAATGGAAGGGGATGAGTAGATTAAATTTTGAAAGCTCAAGAGATAAACCTATAATAAGAGACCATGCAGACTGATGGAATATATGGAACCTAAAAGTGATGAGAGAACCCATGGCCAGTGGGAAGGGCATGGGGAAGGATCTCTTCAAATACAATAGTACAAGGATGATAAATATAATGAAGCAATGGATTGAGTTCAACACTTGATAGGTGTAGAATTTGTTGGGTTCCCCAGGATTTGGTGATTGAAGATATGCTTGATGTACCCACCCCATTTGAATTTATGGTGCATGCTCACACATTGGATCCCCCACTTGAATAAATTATAGAAGCAATAATTGACTTTTTTTATGACTTTGATCTTAGATATTTTATAGACTTGGATTGAAACTTTGTGATTGAATAGATTATTCCATACAAGGAGGTAGACCATTAGACACTATCTCACCACAACAAAACTTGCATGAGAGCATACCAACTTAGCCAATGTTATAAAAATAAAGTGGGAAACAACTTGTAAGAAGTGGTCATATAATACAAGTAAGTAGTACAAAGCCATTGACATCAACTATGTTAACAATAAAATTGAGACCAACACCTAACCCAATGGCTAGAGGCATTGAAGGATTACCACCAAGATAGACATCAAGGGAAAAAATGCCCCAAATACTAATTCCCCCCCCCATAAAAAATATAATATGAAATTCCCATGCACTTTCTAAAGTATCATGATGTGAAGAATACCACAAATCATGTGTTGAAGTGTGAGCTATAATGGCACATGCAAGGTATAACCCAATTAAAGCACAAGGCTACCTAGTTTATGACCACTCTACTTTATTACACCCATACATGGTATAAAAAAATTGATCTGAACCAGGTCATGGTCAATTATGATACCCTAAATTATGTATTCCTAGAGTAATTTGACATTTTAGAGTTTGAACAGTAGAGCATCACCATGATAAAAGAGATTACCCAAGGACTCTTAGAGAGTGTGCACTTATATGATACAAGGTTCAAAACTCTCCTATTAAATCTCCCATATTATATTCACCCTTCCCAACATGATTAGTGGTACATTGGAGGGTTGCTCATGCCATTTTGAAGAGAAATTTCCATTAAGGCAATTATAAATCCTCAAAAAGTGCTTGAAGTCATGTTCAGAGCTAAGGTAATTAGAATTGATGATAGTGAGATCAGCCCATTTATGGAGGCATATATTATATCTATGGCCTCCCAACTCTAAAAACTTACTTCCAATTTATCATAAGATGTTAGAAATGGATTATGGTGCACCAACTATGAAACAAAAGGCCATAATAGGAATAAATTCCCATAGAGGAATGTGCACACTTTGCTTATAAGATATGAAGTCTATTGAGAGGCACATGATGTCCACACTTCCATTTGTTACAATTATCCAACAAAGTTAACACAACCATTTATTTTTAGTTGTGTGATACCTACACCCATACCACTATTGATTATTGGGTGATTGATGGAATGTATGAGAACATGGATAGAGGCACATGATAGGACACTACAATAGTCAGAGGGTAGGATGACCAAATAAATTAAGGCTAAAATTAATAGAATAGAGGTTTTGAGATAAAACAAAGCACTAGAGCAAAATATGAAGGACATGATGGTGGAAGGTTCCCACTGCACTCATGTTATAAGTGTGGCTCGATAGATCATTATCAATGTGACTGACCTACACATCTCATGTATAGGTATTTTTGAGGGTCCCATAATGTCAAAGAATGCCATGACTTATATAAAAATTTGACCTAAGGTAGGCTTGACATATACAAGGGTGCAAAAAAGATCAGATATGAGCCAAAAATGGAAAAATAGACCCAAAAAGCATAACTAATCCACACAAAGATAATCAAGGTGCATGTGACTAATTGTAGTGGACTCATTACTCAACTACCAGTTATACCAATACCTAAGTTATGCTTAGAATATGGGGATAAGGGTTTCACTAAGTGCATAATGTAGCCTAAACCCAAACTTGTGCCTAACTGAGACCCAACATGCCAAAAAGATGTATTATAACATGCCATGAGTGTAATCCAAAACCTATAAGGTGTAAGACCTAGAAGTCTAGGTTACTACCTCTCAAAATAATTAGGATATCCAATAAGTTGAGATACAATAATTAAATGACATCTTGTTCCTCTTACAAATAAAGGGAATGTTGCCCCTATTGAATAACTTGCTCTTGGAACATGTGGGTTAAAATAAAATTGAGTTTGTTACACCATGCATGAAGAGGGTGAAAGAATTTTGGCATACACAAAATGTAGAGTACAACCAAGAAATCCTAGTGAATGCCACTATTGATGGATGGTTTATTTGTGAGGTCCTTATAAATACAAGTGTTGAGGTTAACATCTTGATCAAGAATGCCTAAGAGAAAATGGGTAGCCAGCCTTGAGGCCTTCCCCTCATGTACTCTTCATGGCCAATAATACCTAGACATAGCCTATCAGAATTCTAAAGAGTGAAATTTTAGATATCATGGGCACTCAATTTTGTACTGACTTTGAAGTGATCAAGTTAGCATAATAGGATAACTATTCAATGCCTCTAGGAAGGCCATGGTGTTATGCAAATAATGTAGCTATGCACTTCAAAAGGCATTACATAACATTTTAAAATGGAAAAGAGAGGGTAGTTATACCCCTCTCATTAAACCAAAGACCCCCTATGTCAATAACATGGATATCGAGGATGAGATCAACCACATCTATAATATCATGGTATAAGGTGTTGATATTCTCAACCCAAATGATCAAGGAATCCTCTCTTAGGAAGATGGGAAATTATCCTAAGAACTACTAACATTGTTTATGATTGATGGGTCAAGGAAATATATAAGACCATTGGTCGAAGGTCCCTCTTGGTACATGTAAAGTGCTAAAACAAGTTAAAATAGGCTAGGTCTAGATTGATCATGCTTCTAAAAGGTGGGTCCCTTTCACCAAGAATAAGGAAAAGAGAGTGTTTTTCCTTAGTAATGGAAAACTTTTAGTGCTCCCAAGACATGAAGGGATTAATCCAGTGGAAGACTATGTCTATGACCTTGAATCATACATCTCAAAAGAGGTGGATAGAATGGGTGCACTAGTGTATAAATTGAAGAGCACTATTGCTCATTGGTAGGTAGTGTAAATTACTATGTTGCCAACTTGGAAAGATGTAAAGGTAACCCTTTGCACTAGATTAAAAAAAAGTAATGAAGACCTGGACATCTTAGTGTACTCTAAAAACTCTGAACCTATAGTACATGTACATCTTTTCAAAGAAATGTAGATTGTCTATGGAAAAAATGATGCAAAGAATCTATGGGTGAATGCCTTATATAAGGCCTTGAAGACCTGGGTAAAGGCATGTTACATAGTTAATGATATGCACTTCAAGAAAACTAATTAGGATGCCCTTAAGGAGTGATTTATTCATACCTTGTCCTTTTCTTCACAAAAGCTTGAATTGATTAAGACACTACATGTAGTTCAAAGGTTAGTTTTGTAGGACACTATGATATTGGAAGAGTGACTAAAGGACATGTTTGGTGAAAAGTGGTTAGAGATCCCAACCTTCTTTGAAGATAAAACGCTTAACAATGACTCCAGTGATGAAGATGGTGACACATGGAAGGTGTGTAACTAGAAGAACTTGATAGGTAAAATGAAGTTAGTGTACCAAGTTTAGGATAGTGCCCCAAAAGAAAAAGACCCTACCCACATTTAGATATAAAAATTGAGGGTAGCAGACAGGTTGAGTATTTGTACTAGGAGAAGAATGAACCCAGCTAATCACCATTAAAAACTATAAAGGTAGATATTAGCTCAGAAGGAGACCTAAAAATTACTACTCTAGGCACCTATTGGTCTAACATGGAGCTAGCACATATTATCAACCTCCTAAAAGAATTTAAGACTTGTTCCCTTATAAATTTAGAGACATAAAAGGCACACACACCTATCCCTCAGGAAGATGAGCATTAAACTAGTTGATAACACAAGACCTATCAAGAAATGACCTTATAGGATGAACCCTGATCTTCAAAATAAGGTCAAGATGGAGCTTGATGACATGCTAGTTATAGGCATCATCTACCTCATGTAATAATTTGAATGGGTTAGCCTTATGGTCATCAACATCAAAAAGGATGGGTGCATCTGAATTTGTTTCAACTACAAACTTTTAAATTCCACCTACATCATTGACCCCTTTCCAACCCCATTCATTGATTAAGTATTGGATGGTTTCATAGATTGAGAGATATACACCTTTAATGATAAGTTATCAAGATACCATCAAGTCTAAATCAAGAAGGAGGACAAGCCAAAAACTACCTTTATAATAAAATGGGGCTTTTTTGCATAAAATGTGATGCCCTTTGGACTAAAGAATACACCAACCATATTTTCCTAAGTTATGATCATTTCTTTCAATTAATTCTTTCATAAATTCCTATTAGTATAATTAGATGATTGGACTATGTATGGATTAGTGGGAAGGATCACTATGACAACTTGTGCCTGATGTTTGAAAGGTATAGGTAGTTGAAAATTTCTTTGAACCTCAAAAAGTGTGTTATTATAATGCCATTTGGAACTTTTCCTAAGCACATCATTTGTAAATATGGTCTACTCATTAATCCACCAAATATTACTATCATCCTCCAGCTCTAGACCCCATCAATGTAGAAATACATTCATGCCTTTCTTGGATATTATGGGTATTATAAGAATTTCATAAAGAACTATATCAATATTTTAGGGTCTTTATAAGAGATTTTTAGAAAGGATGACCCATTCTATTAGGGTGCATCGTAGGAAGATGCATTTGAGACCCTAAATATCAAACTAAAAAGTGTGTTGATATTATAATTTCCTGATTGGGATATTCTATTCCATGTCCATGTTTATGCATCTAATAATGTGATCAACACCAGTATGACACAACCAGGCAAAGTTAAAATGGATCATCCCATTTCTTTTATAATTAAAAAACTAACCAAGGCAAAACAAAACTACACCACAATTGAGCACAAGGTACTTTCCATGGTTTATGGCCTACAAAATTTTGGGCAGTACTTATTGGCTACCCCCTTCATCTTATTCATTAATCATGAGGTGGTTAGTTACCTAGTGAATAAACCCATTCTTCATGGGCACATTTATTGATGGATTATTTTTTTCAAGAATTTTAGTTCTCTGTTGTAGTAAAATCTAAAAAACAAAACTTGGGCCTAGACCATCTATCCCACATCAACTCTAGCAATGCGATAACACCTATTAAATATGATATGTCTAACATGCAACTTTATATGTTACAACACATCTCTGAGGACTTAGAATATATCACCACATTTATAACATCTAGATATAGGCCCTAAAATATGATGAATAAGGAAAAGAATCATCTAATAGTTGGCATTTCCCCTTTTCAACTCATTTATGGGGAACTATACAAGTTAAGCCATGATGAAGTCATTTGCTAATGTGTCCTAGAGTATGAACATGACTCAATATTGAAAGAGGTGCATGAAGGGATTGCTAAAGGCCATTGCATTGGAGATGTTATGGCATGCAAGGTTCTAAAATAAGGCTTATGGTGGCTAACTATATTCAAAGATGTAAAAAATTATACAAAATCATGTGAGATATAACAATGCATAAGAAATCCAAAACACCAGGATGAGAGGCCTCTCATACCAATCCTTACCTAGGTACCATTTGAAAAATGGGCCATTGACTTTGTTAGGCCCATTACTCCTGATGTGAGGTGCACAGGTGCATGATATATTATGGATTCCATAGATTACTTCACCAAGTGGGTCAAGGTAGTGCCAACCAAAGATTATATAGCCACCACCATATTAAGGTTTATCTAGGAGAATATCATCATTTATTATGTATTCCCACTTAGTTTGAGTAATGACCTAGTGTGCACTTCATCAATGAAATTATTCAAATCTTCTTGACTGAATATATGGAGGCACACCATAAAATAACACCTTATCATCCCAAAGCAAATGACACTACTAAGGCATTCAATAAAATATTGGGGATGTGCCTTACAAAAATAATTATGTTGGTCTCAAAGATTGGGATGACTATGTGTCAACAATAAGATGGCCTATCATACTATGTATAAGCACCTGAACAAGGCTTCACCATTTTAATTGGTGTTTGACATAGAGGCTATTTTACCTAAGGAATTCCTAGTACCCTAATAATGCATCATGCTTATTATTTGATTAGATGACAAAGAGTCTTTGAGTGCATTCCTATAAGACTTAGAATGCTTGGATGAGACACGTGCCCAAGTAAGATGGAGCCAATAAATAGAAAAGGCATGCCAAAAACTATGGCATGATAAACACATCAAGTGCAAGGTTTTTACTGAAGGTGCAATAGTCTTGGTATATGACTCAAATACCTCAAGAACCTAGGTAAATTATAGATTAGGTGGATGGGACCTTATATCATCTATAATATATTAGAGACTATCACATGCAAGCTATTCATTTTGAAGGGTGAAATTATCCTTAGGCATTTCAATAGCAATAGATTGAATCCCTATAGTCATTAGGATGGTGCTTGTGACATTAGACACCAACTTCTTGGTCACAAGTTGGTTATTTTGTGTTGACCATAATAAAATTTGGTTTAAGCCAAATATTTCCTTATATTTTTTTATTTTGTGTGGAGTGAATAAGCATGGTGATTTCAGGCCTATAGGAGGACTCTTCTATCACTTACATGCATAAATCCAGTTGGGTGAGTCAAGCATGATCACTTTATAAGTTTTTTAGGCTAGATACCTAAGTTCTAGACTACTCAAAGGAAGGCACACAATATTCTTATGCACAAGAAATTAAGAAGAAAGAATGAAGTGCTAGAGGACCAACATAAGGATTTGTATGGGATAGGGAGGGTCGAAGTAAGAGACATGAAAGCATAGATAAATTGACCAAGAAAGAGAGGTGTGATTGTGATTAAGTGCATCACAAAGAAGAGATGGAATCAATCAAACTAAATCATGTGCATGTGAAGCACTATGCCCAAATTTCCATAAGAATGGTGAAGGTCATGCCAAGGTGAACATAGCCCAAGAGAAAGATCATCGAGATAGCTAGCACCTACCTAAAATTCAATGAGAAGTGACCATTTGAATCATTTGTCACTTCACCAAATAAACCATTATAAAAAAATAATATGGTGATGGAAAATTCATAAAGACTCACAATAAATGAGAGTTTAGTGGTGGATTTTAGTGTATTTCATGGGTTTAGTAGATTTCAATAAATCTATGCACTACCATGGCATTAATTAGCTAGCTAAAAAAGTGTATAAATGGGTTAATATAAAATTGGAATAGGTTATAAACCTTTGTGATAATTTAAAATATAATATAGAGCCAAATAGATATGAAGCCTATCAAAGTTTAAAATGCTACCACAATGAAAACTAGAGCATCCATAACCCCCAAATGAGAGTGGTTGAATAATAACAAGATTGTGTTCCACTTTGAATTGAATAGGAGGTGAGTGGAGAGGGATTGAGAGAGAAATAGGGTGGTAGAAGTTATGTAGAATGATGAGGCTACCATTAAAAACATAGGAAGCTCAAGAGCCAAAGATAGTCATAATTCCAATGACTATGAAGAATTGCCAAACTCAATTAAGGGCTTTGGAAAGATCAACCAACCATGATTTAATAATATCCAATTTAGAATGGGTAAGAAAAGAATAAGTATAGGTCTACTACATGCACATAAGGATGAAAAAAAACATAGATGGTGAAATAAGTAGTCATCATGAAATGGGAGGCATAGCCAGTAGAAGGCATAAGCATCATAGTAATATACCTAGAATCAAGCACAAAGCTTGATTATAGAGAGATTTAGTTCCCCCAAAGGTCATGGTATGGGAGAAATGGGTTTCATTTATGCACATGTAAAAGATCAAATATTATAACCAATATATGGGTAGTAATGCTTAATAACTAAACCAAGATTAGATGGTAGACATGGGGAAGAAGATAAAGGTGAGTACCACACTCTTTGATGTCTCCATAAAAAAAACTAGCAAAAACAGGTGCAACATAACTATTTGAGTTGTTGAGATTTGGTAAGCCAAAAATTCCTCCTCTCACGTGTACATGGTGACCATTTCTATTTCATGGGATGATGCATGAGGATCTTAGTATGCCTCATCTGTATGATCACAGGGCTTTTAGGCATAGGGGTAGACATTCATTAAATGATGGAGGATGAAGTTAAGGTTGAGAGGGTCACAAAGTTCTTGGGCTACTATAAGTTAGGATTCACATTCCCCATTAAGGATTTCTAAGACCCCAACACAAGGGAAGTGGTGCACCTCATTAGCTATAAATTATGCCCTGGTGGATGGTGGTCTAACATCATCAAAACCTTCTTATATATCTCCCATCACACGATGCAAGGGGTGAAGTTCAACATCTCCAAAGACATTACTAAGGATATTATTAAGAATGTGTAAGAGTGCCACTGAGTGCATCAAAACTTGAAGTGGGGATATATGTTGATATTTATATTAATGGAAGAGATAGGTGAGTTAGGTGATGATGACAACAACCTATGGGTGTTCCCACCTAACCATGAGTCCCCTATGATAAAGTATTAAGACTTCATTTACCCACCTAACTTCTCATAAAAATATAGGATAAGGATGAAAGGGTGTTGTGATAGGTATATCAAAGCTTTTGATTTTAAATGGCACATCGCTCAGGATCTACCCCAACATCTTATAGGAATGATGACCTTTGTTGTAATGTAATATTTCTATTTAGTGCACCTAGTGTTCACAAATGGGTACCTATTTAGATGACTCAAGTTTTCTTATGTATTTTATGCCAAGTATTTCATGGTGGTACTAAGGAGGACTCACAATGTGAAATATCTAGAGATCCTACTCAAGATTGTGGATCAAGATAAGATCAGGTTGAGGCACCAATTTGTGCACCCTAGAGCCAAGGCCATTAAAGATCAGGAGGATGACTCCAATGGTAAGGACCTCTATCCTCTATAGATAGAAATAATAAATGGGTGCATATTTAACCTCTATTATGAAATTAAGTCATGAAACAAGGGCACTGATCTTGGAAAGGATGATGATCACCCCCTCTTATTTGGTGATGAAGGGAAGGTTGTGCCAAAGATGTAGGAGAATACTATCCAAAATAAATGGGAAGAAAAATTTGAAGAGATCATAGAGCACATTAAGTTAAGGATTGCCTCTAGAGAACAAATTACACCTCCATCTCCTAATAAGAGCATGACCTTCATATTAGAGAGTGCTTCCTCCAACAAGAAGCACAAGAAAAATACTAAGGTACTAATTGCATTCCCTACTATAAATTTGGAAAATATGGATAAATAGATGATCCTTGTGCTTGGAATAGAGGAGGAGACTAAATAAGAAAGAGTAGGGACATATATCTTACAGATAGAAAAAGAGGAAGAAGAGCCAAGTGCCAAGGATGTATAAGAAGCCCTTGAAAATGGCACAACTACCATGCTTGAAGAAATACACCCCTCATCTAGTGAAGAAGCTTCCACACTACCTCTAAAAATAGAAGAGGAGAAAATAAGGGCTTGGAAGAAAATGGGATTGATAAATGAGGATATTAAGAAGGTGTTAGCACTTGAATAAAAGCATAGACTTGCCTAAGAAAAATAATTTTCCAAGGTAAAGAAAAAGGGCATGAAGGTTCTCGCAAGTGCAAGACCAACTATTGAATCAATCAAAAAAGTGTCTAGTGCCCCCATTAGGAAGGTAAAAGAATCTTCACAAGAGGCATTCTTGAGTAGTGAATGGGTGCCTCAATAAAAATAAGGTGATACTAATACCTTATAAAAAAATGGAGATGGTAAAGGAAACCCAACAATAAAAAGGTGATATTGGTGCCAAAGGAATTTTCCTAGAGGTGAGTATCGATAAACCTCAAGAGGAAGAAGTAGATGAAGGGGAAAAGTTTGAGGAAGAAACCCCTAAGGATAAAATAAGTGAGTCCTCTAAGGAAAGTGCCTAATAGAGAAGTGGTTCCAGTGAAAAGGAGGAAGAATAAATAGAGATGGCCATCATTGATAAGGATGACAATGAGTTGAACATAAAGAAGAAGGCATAGAAGGGATGGGTGGATGAATACCTATACATGTATGAAATCATTCCCCCCAAGCCACCACAACTTGGATGCACAAATAACTCACATTTGCATTTTATCACTATATGGATGAGCCTCATTTTGAGGTGCCTAGAGTGGCTAATTTGAGTTTTGAAGAACTTGATGAGGGGCATGACTCCCTCTTTATAAACCCTCGTGCCATGATCCCAGTCTGATCTAGGAATGTATTGATTAGAATGGCCATTAAAGTTGTAATCTAGAACACCATCAATGATGGTAGGGAAAGAAAATGGAAACATCTCCATAAAGAATCTAATGATGAAGTGCAAACCATTGAATTCAAGTTGTAATAGCTCTGTGAGTGCATAGATATGGCCAAACCATCCCTTTTGGTCAGCATCAATACTTTAGACCTCTCATAAGTTGATATAATCTATGTGCTAGTCGAGTAGATGCTCCCAAGGTTAAAACTTGAGCTGGCATAAAAATAAGAAGAAGAAGATCCCTGCATCACATTACAAAAGGAAGTAACTAGTAATCTCAAAGAGGTAAATTGCATCTTTGAGAAACTATAGGAGGGCATAAATGTAGTATATGCCATCTTATTGAGCTTTTCAAACATAGAATCGGTCATAGATGCATGCCTAAATTAGGCAAAGGAAGAGAAGGAGAAGATAATGGCACATGTGTACTTGATCAGTAGGTCAAAGAAGGCATAGATCATGGGGAACATTAATGTGATAGCAATCAGCTTAAGGATCAAGAGAATAACTTGGAATCAATATTTTATGCTCCATAGACTAAAGCCTATGAGCAAGGACCAATCCTAGATGGGAGTGTGTAAAATTTAAAGGAAAATGTAGAGGCCTTCTAGAAGGAGCTAGAGAAGACTAATGTGCTTATAGTTAGTGTTGCATCCACCGAAATAGACAACATCAATGAATAAATCAAGCTTACCATTAAGGGATTTGAAGACTTCAACACTAAGATTAAGGAGAGTGTGCCTAAGTTCTACATCACCAAGACCTTGATAGCCTATTCTGAGGATGGACTAAAAATATGGTATGGGGTGATGTTGGGCCCCTCATTTCATTAAGTATAGGGTTCATACCAACATGACATCCACACCAATGTGATGGAATAATTTTCATAATGATTGACATTTTAGCATTTTGGTGCCATCTATATATTTACAATGCATACATTATTCCAGCCCCAGGATGCTAACTATTTCAAGGATTTTTGGGGCATCTTCGATGATTGGGTGATACATGAAACTATAGTGCAAACTTCATTAGGTCATGGAACTAACAAGAATGATCACCAAAGTTCTAGCTCAGTACTTGATGTGCACATTCCACCCTAGTTGAGATGCTCTAGAAGGCTATAAAAAGATCTCTAACTAGTTGGTGTAGGGGATGCAAAGATATTGTAGCAAATCTCTAACAGATTAGAATTACTCTATATATACTACTTTGGTAGCTATTAGACTCAGGAGTAGAATGGATGCCATGAAGGCTCCATTTGTAAGTGCCCAAGCTTGTTTGTGAGCTTATGGGTCATTAAGTAGTTTGATCTAAGCATTTTATTTGTTTTAAATGTTATGAACTCTATTTGTTTTAACTTTGATTAATTATAAAGATGGTTGCAATAAAATAAGATATCAGGTTTATGCATCTTTTATATTGTTATTTAAATGAAAAATGATTATAACGTTGGAATTTCAATATGTTTATGTTAAGAAATGTTTATAAGATTTTGGTTCACATCATTAATGGAGTCATTATAATAAATGATGACATCATCATAAATATATATAGAATATGAGTATATATCTTACACCAAGCATTCCTATCCTTGCTAGAAGCATGAGCCTACTATGAGTACTTAAATTTAAAATAGCCCTTTGACCCTTCAACCATTGATATTATGCTATGTTTATTTTAACAAAGGCTTGTGCCCATTTGAATATAGGATTAGTCCACCAATCAATCAATGGTTGTAAAGTCATGGATACTCATACTTCTCTATTGTCAAACACTTGACACTAATGACATGTTTGAATGTGAGCATAGGCATCCTTGACTATTGTATGCCAATAATATCCTACTTTAAGTATTTTGTAGGTAGTGGTTCTACCTGAAGGATGTCCACTTCCCTATTTCTCATGGAAGTTGTTGAGTATGTCATAGATTCCTTTCTAGAGATGCATCTAAGGTAGATCCATTCATAGTTTTTTTTGTAGAGAACTCCTATTTTGATCATGAAGTGAAAACTTTTGAGACTGAGTGCTCTCCTTTATTTTGTTTTCAACTCCAAGGGGTAACTTCCATTTAATAGGTAATAGACAATATCCTTCTACTAGTCTTCACTTGAGACCTGGTCTACTTCCACTTGTAAAACATCAATCTGAGGATCAATCTTAGTAATAAACTAAATTAAACCTTGGCCCATACCATCTTAGCCAACTTGATCTCTATGTCATATTACTATATCTTGGTCATCCACTTCCCTCACCTTTCCCTTGACTCATTCTAGTTGAGCATAAGCTTAATGATAAGGTTAGGTACAATGTCATGAGTCTTGTTTTTGAGGATGTAATGTCTAACTTTTTTTATGGCCTTTACCAAAGCATACACCTTTTTATCCAAGAGTGGGTATCTCAATTCAACATCCTTTACTTTTGTACTCATAAAGGCCATCAGGTGTTCCTTATTGTCTAATTTTTATGTTAAAATAAAAATAATCATGTAATCATAAGCAAATTAATAAAGGTATAAATCTTTATCAAAATTTGAGGTAATTAATATGGGGCTTACTATGGCTTCCTTGATGTCTTAGAAATATTTCTTAGCCTTAAATTTCCAATCAATATTCACATCCTTTTTTAACATAGAATTTAGGGGTCTGATAATTTTGGTGAAACCTAAAATGAATTTGTGTACAAAGTCAATTTTAAAAAAATGATTTTAACTCTTTTTTGCTATTAATAAAATCAACATTAAAGATAGCATTAATTATGTCAGGGTCAATAGCCATACTATCCTTTATGATTACATGTCCCAAGAGCTTACCTTTGGTTACACAAAAGATACTTTTCTTAGGGTTCAAAGAGAGACCAAAGCTCCTACATTTGTCCAAAACTTACTAGAGGTGCATCATGTGATATTTCATGTTCTTGGAGAAAACGGTTAAGTTATCCATATAAATAATAATGCACTTTCCAATCAGTCCTTGGAATTCATGATCCATGGAAATTTGAAAGGTAACCTTAGTATTAATGAGTCCAAAAGGTGTCCTTTTGTATGTGAACATTCCCTAATTGATCATGAAGGTAGTCCTCATCCTGTCTTCTTTATTTACCATAACTTGGTTGTAGCTAGAGAAGTGATATAAGAAAGACATCATTTGAGAGCCACTAACCATTTGAATTACCTCATCCAAAGAGGGAAATGGGTATTTATCCTTTTTTGAATATCTATTGAGGTTCTAGAAGTCCATGTAGAGTCTAATTTCACAATTATTTTTCCTTACTGGGATTAGGTTGGCCACCCATGTGGAGTATCTGATTGGAAAGATAATTCTTTCATCCATTAACTTATTTACTTCCTTATAAATGAGAGGCTATAGAATGGGGTTTATGGGTCTCTATCTTTGCCTAAAAGGTTTGCATGCTTCCTTTAAAGGTATTGTGTGGGTGATGAGATCCTCATAAGACCACACAAGGATGTCCTTGAATCTGGATAATATTTCAATAGCTTTGATTAACTCTTCCTTGGTACAAACTAGCTCAATGTTGATATTCTAAGTATTTCTCAACAAACCTTGATTAATTTTCTTGTAATATTTTCCACTTACTTTGGGAAACTTGGTATCACTCATTGACTTATCTTGATCAAACATCCTTTCTAAAGAGACCATGCCTTTAGGAATTATATTCTTCTTAAGTTTAATTATGCCATATTTCCTAGTTTTAACCTCCTTTGTGGACTATTCTTCCTATTCATCAATAATGTGTGACTCAAAGACTCTAGAACTAGTCATAAAATCAATGATTTGTTTGTCATCATTAAATACCTAGAAGTGATTGATGTTGTCTAGTACAAAAAAACATGATATTATGCAATTTGAGAGCCTCAAGTGGGGCCAAATTTATTATTGTGGAAGATAACATCTACCAATTGATTTTGATCCCCAAGTACAGAGGTGATGTTAAATGCTTCAAAACTCTCAATAAAATCCTAGGATCTAAACTTATATTTCTTCAAATAAGAAAGCTTGCATTGATATTGATTATGTACCTATTTAATGACTATTTTTAAATCACCATGGAATAATAATTTCCTTACCTTATGTTTGATGGCAAATTGAAGTCCTAAAATCAAGGCTTCATAATCTTCAAGATTATTGGTGCATGGAAATTGAAGTCTATAAAATACCAAACATTTTTTATCAACCAGATTTGTTAATATGATACCTACCCCTAAGCCTTATTTAGCTCTCACTCTGTTAAATTAAATCATCCAAAATATTTCATCTTTGGCCACTAGGTTTCCCTCATTTGAATCAATACTATCAAGATCATATATGCCCAAGTCTATGGACTAGAAATTTACCTTTTTATTCTTGGTGTTATACTCTATTATCATAAACTTCATTCTCAGTTCTTGCTTGATTTAGATTTTATTGAGCACACCCATCCAAGGTAGCCACATATGTGAGCAATCTATTGACATGTATCTATTCAGGGATTTTATCTAGTGTTTACTCAACATCCCATATGATTCTAGGATTTATATGACTTGAATGTTGATGAGTTATTGAATCTATGGTTCATGAGCTAGCTGCATATGAATGTTCAATAGTTATCCTACCACATTGAATTTTAACTTTTCCAAATGGATAATAACTATATCAAACTTAATTGGACTTAGTCTCAGCTTTTCACAAATACCTACAAGCATTATGTTAATAGATGCCCTAGAATCAAGTAATTTTTTTTTCAAAAATTCTAACACTCAATAGAAATAGAGGAACCTCAACCTTAATTTTATACATTAACATGTTTGCATTCACAGATTTGGATTTACCCTTGATTGATTTTTCAGTTAATGACTTTAGTAGCAAATCACTTTATTCTATGATTAGAGCAAGCTCATGTAAGGTGGTATTAGCTTTAATATTATTCATATCTTCCATAATTTTGTATCTACCTTTGAATCTAGTTGTATCCAACTATATAATTGGTTGAGTGTCCTTTCCCTTGAGGGAAGGAGGATCATTATTGGTTATATGATAGGGGGAGTGTCCACTTTATTAGGCAGTGTGGAAGCTCTCATAGGTTCCTTTTGAGATCTATTCCTCAAGGCATAATTATTTTTCTAGTACTTTTGGAAAGCATGGATCTCATCCATTTTTTTAGGCTCATTCTTTTATTTGTTAGGAAACTCATAAGTTTAAACCGTAATGGTCATTTTAATAGCTTTAGACCCATTTTCTAGTATTCGTGTATTTCCAAAATTGCTAGTATTGCCTTGATTGTCTAGGACAACATCATAACCTTCTAGCTCACCTCAGAACATTTCAAAGGCATTGTGAAATTCTATGTAGTCTATCTCTCTATGTCAAGCCATGTTATGGACCCTATATTAATTAGGCAAGGCTAATTTTTAGATATTTATTTCAAGCATCTTGTTGGCTAGGGGATCATTATTTTTGTTATTATTCTTAGACTAGCTGAAAGGTCTATTGTACTTTTGAAACATGTAATTTATATTATAAATTTCCCCCATGTTTCCCATTTACCTTTGCAAATTCAAAAATTCACTACCTAATTTTTTGACCATTCTCTGAATTGCTTCCAGGTCTCCCTTTGATGACTCAAATTTAGTATTATTGACTAGGTTCTTGATAACATTTTGGGTATTAGATTTGTTAACAAGGACCAAAGCTTGAATAATGTTTTGGGGATGAGATTTAGTATTAGAATAATTGAAGAATCTTATTTTTTGAACAATATTTTCATGGATTAATGGTAATTGATGGATGATAGGTATTTTAATGCATGCACATTCTAATTTTCACTTGGAACTAGATTTAGAGTAGGCAAATCTGGGTTGATGTTTGGGATGGTAAAGGTAGGGTACCCTTATGAGTGAATTTTCTCATTAATATGTATGGCCTCTAAATATATGAGTGGTAGCATATTAATGTTCATGGTCCTACACAAAAAGACAATAATCATTTGATCTAGTGCATTTTTATAGATTTCAAGTGCCAAGTCATCTGTAGGAAGATAGGGATTTGTGGTGAGGTTATACATCTTATAGAATTTAACATTGGAAATTCTTATGGGCTCACTCAGGTCTTGTTTTAGTATAATAAATTGTTGGTAAATAATCCTAGGGCTAATGAACCTTTTGAATTGTGTAATGAAGGTAGCATTAAACTAGTTCCACCCTGTGATGGAATCCTCTAGTGAATTGAAGAACCAATCATAGGCCACTTCCCTAAAGGTAAATGGGAAGAATCTATAGGCTACATCTTCATAAATGATGTTAAAAATCATAAGAGTGTCCTTTAATGACTTGATATGTTCTTCAACAGTTATGCCTCTACATGGGTTAAAGAGGGTATGGTATTTTTTAAGGTTCCTAGGTAAATCATACATAGGATCAAACACATTTATGGAGGATCTTCCTAACCATGCCATGAAAGGCTAAACATAAAATAGAGGTGGATGTTGGTTTACTAGAGAGGTAGGGTGGGATTTGGATTTCCTACATCTCCATTTATTAGTATAGCTTTATGATGGATTTCTAAAGATCTAAGGGGGGGTTCTAGCTTTAGAGCAAGATCTAGTCTGAATCCTAGGTAACTCCAAGATGTTATGCAAAGGATCTATGCTAGAAATGCACAATATAGCAAAGGTTCATCAAATATTGCTAAAGAAAGTAAATATTGGCCAAATTAACCCTAAATAACCCCTCAAAAAGGTCCACAAGCAAGTAGAGTGGTCTTATTTTACCTTCATCGATCTAGATCCTTTAAAACTTTGAAGCATGTATAGATATTTGTCAAAAACTTGGTCTAACCTGTAAAGATCAATGTTAGACAAGATATTTCAAGCAAACTTTAGTGTATTATGCATATCAAGACATATATTTCAAAGAATATCTTAATGTTAAGTGAATGAACCCAATTTAAATTTCTAAATCCTTAGCTCAATGATCTTTCACAAATAAGCAACTAGACACTAATCTTTACACTTATTTTTTATAGATATAATTTTTATTAGTTTAAATCATGTATACCTTTGTAAATATAGATGAAATAGAGCCTGATATATTTAAATAATTAAATGGTATGCCTATTTTGATGTTTTATATGTAATTTAAATGGATCAGGTGGAAATTCCAAAATGTCTTCAGACCTGAGCTAGTATTTCAAGGATCTTTTGGAATAAACATATTTTCATAGATATCTTTCAAAGGTTGTAAGGATATTGAAAAAGATGAAGCAAATACATAGTGTTTACACTAAACTTGTGTATTTAAAGGAATTACTCTATATTTCAATTGAAATACACTACAAAATTACTCAAAATAAACAAAGAATATGTGACCCTCCTTCTAACACCAACTTTTCTCTTGTTGATGTGCATCTGTGTCAAGGATTCAATGCTAATAGTAGAGTAATGTATCTTAGTTTATTTTTTAGGTCCTAAAATACCTTAGGGCTTGACTTAGTTTTATTGGAATGATTATGTGGCTACCACCTTTAGTCTACAAATAGACCCTACTGTAGGGACAACAATAGCTTTGTATTGACACAATCTATCTAAAATTTCTTCTTATTATTACATTGAAAATTATTTCATAATTTGTGAATTCATTGCCCAATATTAAATAAGAAGTTGAATATTTATAGTGAGTATTAATCTAAGGTGATTCATGTCAAAAAAAAATCAAAAAAATGAAGAAGGGTAGAGCAAAAAAGAAGGTTTGCCTTGCAATAACAAAGACCAACAAATTTCCTTTAGTTATTTTTTATAATAGTGTAAATAAAACTAACATTCATGAGATTCTAGTGTTGGACTCAAAATACCATAAATCTAGTGGTGATTTTGGGGTAAATAAAATGCATATATCTAAAAAGTATGCTTTAAATTAGCTACTTACAACAAATTGCCTTAAGCACATTTGTTTGTAGAGTAGAAGGGAAACAAAGCATATATAATTTTTTTTTGTTAGAATAGAAGAAAGCACAAACTAACAAGATGAATTTGAAACATTATTATTAGATTTAACCATTATAAAAATGAAACCATCTATTATTTGAAAAGATCAAGAAATAAGGAAATATGAAAGTAATTAAACAATGAACAAATTCTAGGAATTTCTCTCTATTTGCACTAATTTCATAAAAAAAATTTCATCCTCTAAAAATGAAGGGGAAAACCCCTATACATAGTCCTCTTTATTCCTAAGATAAATACATTGGTTATATAAAAACTAACTACATGCCAACTATCACTTAGACATAAATTATTCATGTTCTAAAAAAATAAAGAATATTACCTTTTCAAAGAAGGCATATTTTTACAATATAATAGTCAAAAATAGAACATGAAACTTATTAAAGATAAATCTTGACAAATATATATCTTTCTCCTAAGGTGCCAGGTTGAGATCTTATTGAGATTGATGATGATGAAGCTCCCAATGTGGTAGAAGATGAAAGTGAAACCATAGAATTTGAAGAGGGGGGACTTCCTAGTGTAGCCTAGGAAGAAGAAATTCCAAGAGGGTCTAAAGAGGAAGAAACTCATATGGTAACCATACATGGATTGATACTAGCCTACTTCTCAACTTCTATCTATTCCTTCCATGCATCTAATTATTTTTTATAGTCATTGTCAATCAATTTCAAATCTATAATGGGTTCCTTTAGTAATTTGATGGTGAAATTTGACATTACATCATATTTTTTTAAGATAGGTCTTATGGCCTCATTGATTACCACTACTTTTTCTATCTTTTGATTGGTTGATGATGCTAATTCTACCATCTCTTGCCCAAAGGTCACTCCTTTAGCCAAAGCCTGCTTTCTAATATTGATGATGAAATTTTAGAGTTGGGCCCTAAAATCATCATTGATGATAATGGTACCATGTTTGTTAGCAAGGTGTTTTATTTCAGCCTCCTTGAGTAGAGTTATAACTTTGTCACCTATTTGGGCGAGAGATTATCCCAAGGATCTCATGTCATCAATCCATTAGTTCAAGGTCTTCCTTATTCTAATTATATAGTATTGAGAAATGATCAAATAATCTAATGGGATCAAGTTTAGGTCTTCAAATTGATTCATCCTAATCAACTTAACCAAATTGATTACTTTGCTATCATATATCCCATAGGTGATCTCTACCTTAAGAATCTTATTGTAAACTTCATCTCCTTTTACTTTATACTAAGCTAAAGTATTAATGATATCAAACATAACCTCAACTACCAATTCCACCTTGGTGATGGTCTTTTATGGAAGTGTGTCTTTGTTTTGTTGTTCTAGTTTAGTTTTTCTTTGTTGCATTATTTTTACCAATTATGTGGCTACATCACCATATGCCTTCAAATCCAAGAACAGTTTCTCTACATTCTATTTTTTCTAGCTAGGCTTATCTCTCTTCTTCTTAATTAGCAAAAATAGGGTTTCTTCATACTCATATAAAATTTCTTGATCTATATGAGTTACTTTCCTTTTAGTTCTCTTTTTTATTTCTCTATACTTATCAAATTTTAGTGATAACTCTAGAGGGTCTACTATAACCAAATCTTGACTCTCTATTATGGCCAACTACATTTATTTTATATAAAATTTCCCCTTGAGGTTAAGTAGATGATGGTAGTTGATGATCTAGTGTCATTTTCTAGAAGGCAAATGTTTGGGAAGTAACTATGGAGGTGACCAAGATAATGGTAAAACTAGGTGATGAAATAGGAAGTGTTACTTCTGAAGATGAATAAGAACTAGTGCTAGCTGGATCACTTATTGATAATAAATGAATATGAGGTATGAAAATAGTAGGCCTCCCCTTTGGTAATTGAGGATCGAGCCTAAGCATGGGCCTTGATAGAATTGGGGGTAAATTAGTCATCACAAAGACCTTTGAGGTGGATGATATGATCAAAAGGTTGAAAATGGGCAAAGTGATAGTCATGGGACTAATCACAACTCTATTAAGGGGCCTGTAGGGTATTAGATTCATGCTATCTAGTGTTGGGGGTTGATAAAATATACCCTAGAGCTATATACTTAGAAATAAGGGAGGCAAATAAACACATTAATAACTTGTCATACTTGGTTCCTCTTTAACAAAAATCAAGGTAGGTAGCTCTGGGGTGGAAGATGTTGGTGTCACAATGGGTGGTGTTACTACCTCCATCAAAGATGAACAAGGCATCATTGAGGGTTTTATCAACATTAAACTAATATTTTGAACTTGGGATGTGGTGTTGTATATGGATTCCAAAATAAATACCTACTCTATATGTTTTTTAGGCTCATCTCTTCCCTTCCCCAAAGTGGGAGATAATTATTGTAGGATCCTCTAACTAAGTTGAGGGTCAGTTGGTCTCTCTTATTCAACACTAACAACATGAACTATGGATGTAGATGGCCCTGCCTGAGTACTTTCAAGCTTGAAAACTTCATAAAAATTTGCATATTTTAATCTACCATTAACAAGTGGAATGTTAGTATCTTTAAGACTTTACTTTACCTATTGATAATTGGCAGCATTGATGTAGAACCTATCCTCATCTTCAAGCTCATGGTGGTAGGTGATGCTCAAGGCTAACCTATGCTTGATGTAATGTTTAAAATTTATATGCTCAAGGTCCCATTGCCTATTTCTATTTCTTTCCAAATATAAAGTGGGCCTTTTCTTGGCATCAATAATGATAGAGTTATAGTTTTCAATATGAAACTAACCAATCATAGATAGTTGAGGATTAACTAATCCCTTTTTATATAATCCATTCACCCTTGTAAGTAGCTACAAATCAATTTCTTGCTTATCCAACTTATCTAGCATTATAATGGGTAATCTAAAGGGGTCTATCTTGGTTCTAACTATCTTCACCACTATTTAATCTAGGTAATACCAATAGGCTCCTAGGGTACCCAAGGTTGCTTGAACTTATTTTGATAGTCTGGACATGGGCCTTTTGTGGATTGCCCTATAAACTATAGGGTATAAATTTTTGACTATGACCCTCATATCTTAACTATACTTGTACACTCTAACCTTTGAGAAGGTATGAGGCTCAATCTATTTCAGCTTAGGGTCCCAATTGGTGAGCTATAGGAATTTTTGGGTGGCATAGATAGCATCCACCAGGTAAGACATCATGTAAAAATGATCCCCTTAGTTGGCCATGAATTTTCTAATTTGTGTTACCATGTTACAAGATATAATTTCTTTCAAATATGGAGTCTTTGCATCATCTATTCTCATAGATATAAGTAGAGCTCGTTTCTCATTTACATGACCTATGTCTTCAGCCCTATACAACTAATTCATCATGGCCATTCCTATTCATACTCCTTTTATGAATTGGGTGATGGGGATTTGGATAATTTTAGTTTTTCATAAAAATTTTCCTTTGTTCTTAGCCTAGTTTTTCAAAACCTCCTTGATATCATGGGTTTAGAACCATTGAGTCACATTTTTCTAGTTGTATATGATATCTAGTTTAGGTAAATCATAGTAAGCCTAAAAGGATATGTTAATTATGAAATAAATGTATTGAACCAAATTCAAATATTTAATCATATTATTAATTGAACTAGACTAAATAAACATTTGGTAGATCAAGTATACACAAGGGAGTACCTTTGAGTTAGATGTTGGATTATGTAACCCTAGATATTTGAGTGCTAAAATGTTTAATCTATCTCTACCTCACTCAATCCTTCTTCATCATCACTATCCAAATCCACAATATTATCTACATGGTATAACAAGTCATTATAATGTTTATATTTGGTATACAATGCAACAAAGTTGTAATTGGTATCTTGAAAAATGATATTTGTCCCATAAGAGTAGAAGAATGGGACTTATTCTTGCTTATTAGCTCTAGATGTTTTAAATTATATGAATTATGAGCTTGTGGATTATTTTAATGTTGAATGAATGCAAAAATTTCCTTATAAAACTTTCAAAATGCTTTGAAACTCTTAATAGATAACAATTGAAGGTCAACCTATTGCTTTAATATTGTAAGATTTAAACTTAAAATTTGGAATCAAACTAATCAATGCAGGTCATAAATGGAAAGTGTTTTAATTTTCCTTGATTTAAAGTTGGGTTGGCTCTTCAATTTTATTCTAATAGCTTTTAAAATTTACTTTGAGGAAACATCCAATCACTGTCTTCACTTTGTCCACATGGCCTATCATCATAGGCTTGACTTTTTTTAGTGAAGTGAGTTAGCTTTATATCTACCAAAATAAGCCCTATTAACATTTAATTTGCACCTAAAATTGATGCTTTATGAATACATATATGCCACCTAGGTACTACCTTTTGACATGTACCCAACACTTGGCACCCTTTCAGGCACTTTAGCCTTCTATTTTGAATATTAAACCATCTAGGTGGATTACATAATACCCTACCAAGTGTCATATTTTGATTGGCTCATTCTTCTCTAATTTTTACAAGGCTCAACCCCTTTCATATTTTGGATAACATGGCCTTAGAACCTCTACTAGTTTTTCAAGTGGAAAGATCTTGTTGGATTGCACTATTGTGTGGCTTTGTTATATGAAACTTTTAATGGACCCAAATGTTGTGACACTTCACCAAGTGTCACATTTTGATTTTATCATGCAATCACTAGGTTTCATGGCTTCAATTGATAGTGTTATCTATAAGATATAGGGGTCCACATGTCTTTATCCCATTAATTCTCAACTACTATGTGAATTCCATGTCACATTTGGATACTCAATATTAAGCGACTCATTGCCAAATGTCACCTTGTCATTGCAATCATAATATTTTGTAACTAGAATTAGTGTTTTACATTTCCATAGGTACTCATCTACATTGACACAAATATTAAAAGACATCATATTAAGTTCCAAGAGGTTTTTTCCATCCTTCATTCACAACACAAGGCTAAACTCTCTACATCTTTATAAACCTTTTCACTTATCTCACATAGCTCTAATTACTTTCTTGAGCCTTGACACCAAATACTAAGAGATAAATTAGCTAGCATCTTTGATGTCCACATGGTTGAAATATCAAAACACCAAGACACTTTAGCCAATGATGGACCCCCTTCTATACATGATCAATGAAATTTTCACTATGATAGGACCAAGTGACACCTAGGAACTAGGGTGGGATTTATATGTAATTAGAAATGTATAATGTCCATAAATCAATCATGGATTAGATGGGATAGAACATACCTACACTTTCAATTGGGGGAATATAATTGTTAAGTGGGAACATGACCAATGTGAAGATATGCTAGAGCTAATTAGTTGATCACTCATCATAACACATCATGCGAGATAGGGTTCCAAATACTATAGTCTAACACAATCACATAACAACCCTAAAAGAGTCTTATGATTTAATATTTCACTAATCTAATAACAAGAAAAGTAAACCTAATATAGTGTGCACCAAATCTTGTGGCATAAAGTGGGGGTTAGAAACAAAATAAATAAATAACTAAACTAAACATGTATAAAATACATTTACTCACATCAATGTATACAAAATCCTAATACATGGAAGAAAATAATAAAAATTCTCTATCTATCCACTCTTACAAAGGAGGAATAAAGTTAGGAATACTTACCTTTGAAGATGAACCCATCAAACCTCAATCTCCCCCTTGGCCAAGGTGGTCCGCAAGAGATTATCATGGTATGTAAGGATAACTAAGATAAATTATCTCTAGGCTACACAACATACCCAATCATCTAAAATACTTATCTATAAGATGATATGAAAGCTCTAAAGAAAGTATTGAACCCTAAAGCTTTATTCCCCAAGTAGAATGGCCAATAGGTAAATGTTCATTCACACTTCTTTGTTTAATTCTTCATTCTTATTAAATGGTGGTAAATGATCTTATATATATAGTAGTATCTTTCCCTAAAAAATTTTGGGAATGTCAACTATTCTATGTCAACCCAATCAACCTAGCACATTTTTAGGGCTAACTCTTTAGGTCTATGTTAGGTCAGCCAAAAGGCCAATAAACCAAAAGAGAGAAAACATCCCTAAACTATACTAGGTCAGCCTAGTTGACCTAGCGCAACTAATAGGTAAAAAGGGTGCTAAGGAAAGAAATGAAGTATAAAACATATCAAATGATGAGAATAGGTATAATTAAGAATAATAAGCTTGGGTTTAATGGTTTTAAGAGGCTAGAGTGTGGATGACAAGTGGAAAAAGGAATGACAATATTATGAAACATCAATGATTTGCCCACCCATTTCTTAGTGTACCCCTTAAGGTATACACTTAGAGTGATTGAGACTCGATAGGTTATTTTAAGATACAAAGTATTAGTAATCAATTAAAAGTTAAAAATATTATGTGTATACATATGCCCCAATCAAATCTCATCATGTGTCATGTAAGTGCAACATGGGATGGTACTTTAGAAGAAAACATGATAACACACAATGCTAATGATAATTATGGAATAGTAAGCAAAAAATAAGATAAATGAAATAATTTTATTGAAAAACGCATACCTTTAACTTACCTTAGTACCTTAGATAAAGAAGTATATTGTAAGAAATGATGGTGTCTAATGTAGAGTACACTAGGCAAACCTATAGAAGTTAGTGCAAAAAAAAGCCAAAAATAAAATTTTTTGGAAGATAGGCATATGGTATTGGAAAATAATCTCTACATCATCATGATTCTAATGCATTTTATGATTTTCAAAATAGATGAGCAAAAACAAAGATAAAGGAAAAACAAGGAATCTGCCTAATAATAAATGAAAGAATTTGAATTGCTAAAAAGTGGTTTTAAATAGGGAAAAAGAGAATCAATTTTGAATTTTGAATTTTGAAAGAGAGAAAATAGATCTCTGATACTAAACCAAGATAGGATGGTGAGGGAATGACAAGATAGATGAGGAGGACACCCAGAGGTGGTAGTAGGTGCACTACAGGTATGTAACTATAGATCTCAAACCAAATTTTGACATTCATATTGAATTAAGTGAATTTGTGATAAAAAAAATTAAGCATTTATATATGTCAAAATTGAACAAACTTAGATTCTAAGGGTAACAGATAGGAAGATAGGAAATAGGTTAGAAGGATTTAGGAGGAAAATGAGAAAAATGCACATTTTGGGTAAAATGTAATCGGTCAACACATAAAACATACTAGGTCAACCATGTTGACCTAGTAGATTGAAATAGGGTAAAATCCATATGGTCGACCCAATAGGTATGGATTGACCTAGTGTAATCTATACGCTGAAAATCTAAAATCAAATGAGTAACTAGTCCGTAAGTGCCAAAATGAAAACTCAAAACTAGGGAGGGTAAAATAAGAGGGTTGACTTGGAATTTAAAGTCAACTATGACAAAAATAAGGAAATTTTAGTCAAACTAATTTGACCAAGGAACCATAATAAGCATGAAAAAGTGTGAAAAAATCCAAAAGAGGGCTAAAATGGCTTGGAATGACCAAAGGAGGGCAAGAGGGATCAAACAAGCTAGAAACAAGATAAAATGATTAAGGTAAAATAAATTAGGCTTGTTTTTAATTAAATTATAACAATAATGTGTAAATAATGTATTGTGATTATACATGACATGGAGGAACTAATACATCCTTTGTTATTTCTTGGTTGTAGAGATGGTCAAGATTTTAGAGGTTGGTGATGTGTCCTGGTTTCCAAATTATTTTATAGAGATTGATAGATAGAGATCAAGCTAGACTGGTATCCATAAGTGCAGGAGGTATATTTGAGATAAATAAGATCCCCCTCAGTGATAACTTATTAGTCATGTTCTTGGGATTATGGGAACATTTAACTAACACCTTTAGATGGGAGGTGGATGGGGATGTGATAGATGTGGGTATCACACTAGAAGATGTCCATGCCATCTTCAGGTTACCCATAATAAGAACATCGATGACCATAGGGAAACTAAATAGCTTAGAGGAGAGGAGAACTTAGCCATATGGGTTATCGGCTCAAAGATGATATTGATAGGATGGAGAGTTAGTATGGATGATGTGTATATATCATAGATTTTGGTCCTCTAAAAGGTGGTGATAGGCCTTGTTACCCATCAAGTGCTCTATCACAAGTCAGATGGAAAGGTACCACTATTCGTGATAGCCTTGAGTAGGATGATGTTGGAGGAGGGAGTATTATATGATCTAGGTTATATCATTTGGGTCTTTCTCATTCATGATCTATTCAAGATGTTGGTTAGAGGGAAGAAGACTATGGGACTGATCATACTACTAACATCATGGATATATGAGAGATTTCCCATGTATTAATTAGCTATGTTGTCCCATATGATAGATGATGGGTTACTTCAAGTATGGAGATGGAAAGAGGAGTAGCATAGGTCATGCCCCATGTTCTAATGATATAGCCAATGAGACATGAAAACATCATGTGGTAGCCATATGGGCACATAGTATATACATGGGCAAGTTGGTACATAGTTGCACTAGCACTAGAGAGGAGAGAGGTAATTAGACACTATACATGATGGAGAGAGCCACATATAATGGCATGGGTGCTAAGATAGATGGGCCTACCTCATATAGAAACACTAATATTAATGCTTGATTAGTGGGATCAGCATGTGAGGGAGCCATGAGGGAATATGAGACTTGAACCACTAATAGTGAGACTAACACTAAGGCCATATTAGAAGTGACCATAGACTGGTCAGGCATGATGAGTGGAAGAGTAGCTAGAGATACTAGATGTACCACTACTAGCTCCATAATGAGATGAGTAGTGACCTTCATGGACATGGAAGTGATGAAGATAGGAGAGAGTGGAGACTATAGACATCCTATATGATCCCATAGATGCACCAAAGGAGATGTTTGAGAGACCACTTAGATAGAGGTTGAGATAGACATAATCCATGACAACCAAGTTTGATCTAAGGAGGTAACTAATCAAGGAGGTACTAGGAGGCCACATAAATAGGGAGACTATGCTAGGCAATCATGTAAAGGATGATATCATAGGATCTGAGACACATATAGGTATGAAATTTTTTGAATTATTTCTTAAGTTTTTAGTTGGTAGTAGGGAGATATAGATATATATTATGAGATATGATAGTGATCTAATATCCATTTGGTGTGATTTTCCTCTTCCATTATGTTGTTTGTGTTGTCAAAAACTTAAAAATTTGAGTGCATAATTAAGTGTGTGTTATTCATGTGAAAAGTTAGAGCACTTTGTTTTCATAGTTATACCTATATGCAAACTAGATGAAATATTTTTATTTATTTTGGTTATTTTTTATGATATGAACTAGATTTATAAATTTAAATTATGTATGCAAATAATGTAATAATGAATTTGATCTAAAATAACATCAATGAAACACTTCATATGATTTTATCTTGTTCACAAATAAACTAGACTAGCTTTTCAACTTCTATAGTTTTGTAAGAGCATGTTTTTATGAATTATTTAATAGAATTGAAACAAGAGATGGAAGTTCCAATTTTATATTTTTAAGAGATAAAACTTAAAATGATTTTAACTCATCAATACAAATAAGATTAAAAAAAATTATTACCTTGTGTATGCACCTACTATTGTTTAAGTTTCTGTGTTCGCCTAGGTGATTCTTTGGAATGCAAGAGACTTGTTTAGATATTGAATAAAATAAAATTTGACTTGGATGTAAATGACTTGGATAATTTATAATTTTTTTTATAGGATGATTAGTGAAATTCATTACTAATTTTAAAGGAAACTAATCTACTAAAATTCAAGTAAAAATAAAAACTAGCTATGATTTTGTAGCAAAGACAAATGAAAAGGAACATATCTATTTCAATATAAAATTGATTATTTTTATAAATAAAGAAAGCTAATATAAAATAAAAACAAGCTACACTAAATATACTCTAATGAAGAAAAATAAATATAAGAAATAAAAATAATTCTAATCTAATTTTGGAATAAATCAATTGAAGTGAATGTAGTGTTTTGATAAGAAAATCCTTAGTATGCTAACTCTATATGCTCTTGTGTAAATTTTAGAAACCCCTGGATGGAAGATGTACATACTCTAAAAATATATGGAAAAGTGGGGAGATATAATCCATAAATAGAGAGTATATAAATTGAGGCACAATAATGTCTTGGTTTGTAAAGTCTGAGTTGCTTTCACCAAGAACACTTCTTCACTTGCAACTGTGTAGTCGACTAAGAAAAAATAGAGGATAAATCTCTTGGAAATTGTATCAAATCTTTGGAAGGAAAAGATTCTCAATAAAAAAATTTAATGGAAACTTTTGTATTTAAAATTAGGCCAAAATTGAACTTCTTGTAAAAAGAGATGGGAGTTTGTATGAAGGAGTTCAAATAAGTGTGACTGTGAGTTCAAATTTAGAGTAACTAAAGAAGAGTACAAATAAAAGAGGGAATGAGATAGGCATGCTTGGAGAAAAATAAAAGGTGATAAAAATAAGAAATATGAATCGAGTTGTGAAAAACATGTGAAAACTAGAGTTATAGGAAATAATTTTGGAAGGCATTTTAAATATGATAGAACCACCATTCTATGTAGGGTACGGTTTCATAATCTCCACTTAACTTGAAAAAAATACCACTTAAAATTAAAATATTTCTACACATTTAATTCATGACTATCCTTTAGAATAAAATCCACCACTTAAATTACATAACCAATGTGGTAGTTTCATAAAATAGGGGAAATTTTGTAATAGAAGAGGGTAGTTATATCACTTGGGGTGGTGGTTCCATCACCTTTGGTCTATTTTTGAAACATAGTGAAAATGGATAGGAAGGTCAAAATTAAGGGGATCAAAATGGGTTAAAATAATAATAGGGAAGCATATGAGGTGAATAGAGCTAGAGAGTTCTTTCTAGGGTATAAAACAAGAGGTCAATACATGCATATATCACATGCCTTGTATTCTAGAGTGCATGGATTGAAAAGCATACATGTAAATTGAAAGCATAACCCTTTGTGGAAAGTCATTAAAATAGACCAAAATGTCTCCATATTTATTATCATAATAGTGTTGAGTTTCTACAATCATGTATCAATAAATTCACCTCCATAAAGGGCAAGTGAGTCACCTATTACAAAGTCTAAATCCAAATCCTAAAATATCTCCAATCTAATTATAATAAAAGGTGAGTTAAACCTAAAATCTTGACCTCCTCTCACTTTAGTCACCTCTTATAAATTATTCATTTGAGACTCTAGTACATCTATATGCCATTGTGGATGAACAATCTCTGCATATGTGTGATAATCTAGGGAAAAAAACATCTTATGCCTACCTATCCTAATAGGTAGTCCTACATCAATCAACACCCTTTTTCTTAACCTACCCTAACCACCAACCTCATTTTGTGATTTATTTAAAAGGTTAATGGATATAAAAGTGTTTGAGCTAATTTTTTCTAAATTGGGGGGAAAACACAAAACCAATAAAAACCTACCAGCCCTACCCTACTCCACCTTTCATTGGTATGTTCACCATCCTTAGTTGATACTCATTATTTTGACTATTTTATCACTCAAAACTGTCATAGGAAATCCTGAACTCAAAATTCTATCAAGGCAAATGGTACAAATGAATCATTTTTGGCAAGTTTTTTTATATATAAATAGGCTGCCAAACTAGTAATTTTAGTTTAAAAGTTTTCTAAATTTGGCATATTCTTCCATTGATGCATTTTTTCATGTTTATAAATCATCTTATTTCTATATATTATGATGCGTGTTTCAAATATACTATTTTAATGACATTTCTATCTTTTGTAACACATTTTAGTATTTCATAGGTACACAATGACTTAGCACCATATTCAGTCCTTCACGAGGATGGTTTAAGTAGTATAATTTTCCCCACAAATATGGTATGTATTATTTTCCTTGTTTCAATTAAGTAATACATTTTCTAATTTTATTTTCTAAAGCTCATTTGATTCTTATCTTATGTCTTCATGTTACATGAAGTCTTGGTCGACTTCACCATGCCACTAAGGTAAGTGAGGTAACTATTTATAACTTCTTATTTCCCTTACACATGTCATTACTTAGGAACACACCCTCATCAATTAATGATAAGGTATCCTCATAAGGGGTAAATATGTATGCACATAAAAATTACATGGTGTGATATGTCTAGTACAATTTCCTATGATGATGTAGTGATATCTTAATTTACACTCAAGTGTGTTCTCTTTAAAATTCTAGTCCTTACTTTCTCCCATTCCTTTTTACTTTGACCATTTATAAATATATTTTTTTTTCTAAGGATCAAACCACCCTTATTAGTGATAAAATTGCTTCAATCCAATATATAATCACCCCTAAAATGATGGAACCACTATTGTAGTTTTATAAACCACCTTGATAAAATTATCATATATAGGGTGGTTCTATATTACTATAGGGTGTTTTTGTCACCCTATAGGGTGGTTCTATCACCATTACTTTGTCTTCTAATTTTAACTCTCATAAATCATTCATTGATTCATTTTGCATGCTTTTTGTCACATCTTTAAATTTTATCACCTTATTTTCACCTCTAATTAGACCTACCGCACTCCTATTTTTAGTTCCTCTCAATTTGAACTCCTTGTTGGACTTAGTTGAACTCCCCCATGCAATCTCCCAATTCTTTCCATAAAAAGGCCATTTCGACCTAGTTTTAGATCTAAAAATTTGCATTAGAGCTTGGAATTTTGAATATTTTCATAACCATAAATTTCTACCATTATTTTGAAGGTATAACTTTGTTATTTTTAAATTTCAATACACAATTTAAAGTAACCAAATTTATTATCTTTACAATCAAATATTTACATTCAGTGCACTTGCCAACCACAATCAACTACTCTTTTGTTTAGAGTTGCATCTCTCTTATCTTCCCTCTTTTTTTACTATTATTTGATCATCCTTCCAATAAGATATTCCTAAAATAATTTTTTGAGTGAAGGAGCTAGCACGTTGAGGACCACATCACAAATACTACTCTTGCTTTCAGTTGATCTTTACCTTGATTAGGTTGGGAGTTTCTAGTTTAGATATATTTATTTTTCTTAGTATATTAGTTTCCTTTCTTGTATTGTTTTATTAAAAATGGTAAATTTAATAAAAAAAAGAATTCCTCTCTCTCCCATCTTTGTACCAAAAATATTAGCTAGTCTTTTCATTTTTTGTAGTCATTCAAAAGATCCTTTTATAGAAAAAAATTGCATCTAAACCCTAGGTGAATGATATAAAACAAACAAAAAACTTTCATCTATAATCAAAATCAATTTTTAGTTTCAAAATAAACTCTTATTCACATACAAACAAGCACATTAGAAAGTAAAAATCCTTGTTAAAATCATTCAAACCTAGTGTGCATCCACCTAGAAATACCAAAACTAAGTCTACCTTGCATTTGTAAAGAGAACTCCTAGATACTTTGTAGCATTTTTTCTTGGCATCTATATTTGATTTTAAATTTACATGAATGTTATAAAACCTTATATTTCAAAATATATCCATTCATATACAATATTAAAATACAAAAATAAAAATCATTTAGTGTACATCTCTAAAAGTTAGAATTCAACTCTTGCATTTGTTAGGCTAGATTTCATTTTTTGTATTGGATGCATCCAAAATATCAAGAAAAGGATAAAAATAATCCTCTCTCTCTCTCTCTCTCTCTCTC
>JARHVA010000746.1:0-340000 GCA_037957365.1 Torreya grandis
TAACTCCTCCTGTAGCTTGCACACCATTTAAAATAGTCAAAATAAGCTTGGTTTTCCACTAATCCATATAATTTTTTACAATAAAATACCATGTATATTATAATATTGGAGTTTTAAATAGATTATATTCAGAAATTAGGTTCAAATTCCTCCATTTGGTAGGAATTCTAGCTTGATTTTCACATCTAGGTCTCAAACAGGGTTTTGGGAGGGTTTTAGAGTGGCCAGCCTTCTTAACCTTTGTTCATAAAGGTGGCACACTATAATAATTTAAAAATTACACATATTTATTCTTTATGATCCCATCCAACTTCCTTGAACATCTCCATGTCCCATGCAAGATATGATGGATGTTTCAAGCATTTGAAGTTGGCCATTTGAGCCATTTTATGCCTTTCATGAGGGTTTAGGAGCTTCTAAGTCAAGAATTAACCTTATGATGTATTTATTTGAAAAAAAACTGCTCAAAAACCTGTATATTAACTCAAAAAACACGTTCCCATCATTTTATTATCTCCTTAATATCAAAAAATTAAAACTTACCCTTGTTTGTCCTTAGGCCTAGACCTTGCCAATAGGCTTGCTTGCCATTTGAGACTCAACTTGACACTAAAATGGATTAATTTGACCTATAATGGATAAAAAACATATTTTATACCCATAAAAACATTTTCCAATAAATTTTAATGCATGGAAAAGGATAAAAATGCAAATGATCCCTATGTGGGCTTTTAGGCCTAAGGATTCCTACTAGGTATGCATGAAAACCTCCTAGGTTGGAACAACCTGTATGATTATAGACCTTATGTTAAGGTTTCATAAGATTATTTAGTTCCACTCTATCTTATCCAATCATAAAATTTCCCTTTCTTTCTAGCTCAATATATCATCAATTTTCACAAAACTGGCACCGTCATGCACACTAAAAGTGACCCTATTCTAAGACAAAATAGTGGGTGTTTTCACTATTAATTTTGGAAAAATAATTATTTTATATTTATTTATAGGTCCTAATTTTAATATTATCCAAATTTTATCTCCTAACTCTTCCATTTAACCCCTCAACTATCCAAGTTTGCAAGGGATACCTTTTGAAGGTGCATGACTATGAGGATAAGCACGGTTGACTTGTGTTTGTAGTTTCAATGAATGTTTTTGAGATTGGTTAGTAATTTTAGGGGTTATTTTTGATATAAAAAACCTATTTAAACCACTTATATCTCATTTTATCTTCAAAAACCTTGTCCCATGCTTCACATGGCCTCATTTCATGCATTTCTTCACCATGACTAAGTGTACAGACTGAGACACTTTTTCCACTATTGTAGGCTTCTATGGCTGATGATCAAACTTAAAAAATGTGTTTAAGGAATTTTATGATATTAATAATATAATAAAATCATATAACCTAATTATATTCTCATATGCACTCTAAAGACATCCTTACTTGACTACCATCTATACCCTGACTATAAGCACTTATTCCTCAAGCTTGTAGGTGCATTGGGATGTATTCAAGCCTCAAAGATAATAATTGTCCCTTTTATTATCTTTATAATAATTTATATTCATTTAAATTACCATTTAAATGCATTTATCATCCTCAAAGGTGCCTTTTACACCAATTCTTAACTGGGATCAAACCTTGAACACTAGGTTGTAGTTACCTGTTCCAAGCTTGTAGGTTAGTTTTTTGATATATGTTTAAGCTCAAAATGGGTGTAAAAAACCTTATATTATGTAAATGACTTCATATTATCTTCACTTCACCATTTAAATGCTCTATTTGTGGTGAAAAATCACCCCACTTCAAACTGAGTTCACACTTTCACTTCCTCTGACTGTGTTGTTCCTAGCCTACCCTATTTTGAGGTGTTTTGGCAAGCATTTAGGTCTCTTTTATGTTATGTTAGGTTCCCCCATGGAAATATTAGGATAAAATTATAATTGAACTATATACATCCACCTGAAATCTTCAATTAAGGTCTAAACCTTAAAACTCCATCTTACTGCCAAGATGATTGTGTTTGTCATTTCTAGGCCTATTATAGGTACTATTTAAAACCTTAACTTTTCCTTGGAATTAAGCTCTTGTTAAACAATCACGAATTTTCTAAGTAGATGGTGTCCATATTTAAAACCCCCAAATAATGATAAGATTTAAAAGAGTGAACTAATGCTTAACAAGCTAACTGTAGGTGCAATTATCCCCTATTGTATGGATAGGATATAGGCCTAATAGGTCATTATCATAAATTATACTTTTTCTCATGCAAAGTTTGCTTGGAGTGACCTTTTAGAGTATTTTTAGTAGTTTCCTCTTGTTTAAAATGGTTTATTACTTACCAAATTTATTTTATGGTGCACTCTCTTTAAGAATCTTGTAGATATCATTGTTAGCTTTCAGTGATTTATTAGCAACTTGGAGGGGCTCAAAATCCATCTTCCACTTAGACTTTTACTCCCAAATTTGACATAATTAAACTAGGTAGATAGGGATACAAATAAAAAACAATATAAATGGAGAGAGTATCATTTATAACTTTAAACATTAATCCATAAAATCTATAGGACCTATATTTTCTGTATTTGAGGACTGAGAGCCCAAAAATGGAAATGGCTTCTTTTGGAGTGATACTTGCTTGTATAGCATCCTAGACCTCCATGACATGAAAACCATGAATCTTGGGGATGATAAAACTTAAAATGGACTCCACCATGTTTTAACCTCTCTCTCACCTTTGTACACCTCCCATGATATAGGCACAAACTTGACTAAAGTTGGCAAGACAACAAATAATGGTAAAGGTAAGCAAATTGACCTTAGAAAGATACTAGTTGAACTTCCTACCAGATGAAAACATGAAATAACTCCTTATTAATGAAAATAAAGAATATAATTACCATCATGGAGATCCTTATATGTTTGAAACACAAAACTTGCACTCAACTTTGGAACTCTCATGAAATTATCGCCTTTTGCAAACTCCTTCAAGGATAAAGAGATGAAGTGTTAGAAATTGAAAACATCATTAAGAGAGCCTAAATAAAACTTAAAAACAACTTATCAATATCACTTAACTTCAAATATCATTTAAAACTAAAAATAGATGCATGATTCTACCCCTCTTGGATGTAATTCTACAAAAGGCTGCTTGGATTGTTAACGATTGTTCATAAAGGAGAAGGCACCAAACACAAAATCTTATTATGAAAATTAAGTAAAATCAGATTAAAATCCATTTTTATAATCACTCCTTCCAATTATACCTATACATTCCATACCAAGGGATTGAAGTTGACCTTCCTTTGCATGCTGAGAGGAAAAGGGAGAAAAATGAGTTGCAGATGCATTTTTTATGCAATTTATTCAATCAAAAAATGGAGATGACCTGTGAGAAGGTGAAGAGTCACACCACCATGTTTTCAAAGTGGCACACTTCCCAAGGATCCATACAAGTGTCCTTTTCTCACTCTTTGGTCAAGAAAACTACCCTTTTATGAACAACCTACCATTTATTTAGTTATGTCAACTTCTTAAAGACTCCTAAAGACATGTTTAGGATGACATCAACATTTTTAGCTTGTAAAAATTCCAATAAACCCGTAAAAATCATTAAATGTACTTAAAATGACCTTTAAATGCCCCAAAAATGATAAATAGACCTAGAGGACTAATAACTAAAGGTAGTATAACATGAAATGACATTAATTGACCTATGAAACACCTTATAAGAACATATTAAACCATTTTAAATGCTTAAAAGTGATTTTTTTAACTAGTGGTGCCCTATTTTGACTTAAAAGTTAAAATTGGTCAACAATTTGGTGACTCATAGGGGTAGTATGCCTACTATACTAATTAAACCAATAGCCTTATTAGTCCATTGGGATTATGGGGTAATCTAAGGACTAAGGTAAATAGGAGACCCTAACCATTGACTCAAACCTTGATCAACAAGACAACTATTGACTACCTCAAACACACATGTGTTACTAAGAACTTAGGGAAAACAAACACAATAGAAAGGAAATAAATATGTACATTGCTCTTGCTCATACTTCCCTTCCTGGATCAAAAGGGATGTAACTTAGATCTCCTTACTCACTAGATGAGGGAGGATTCCAAGCTTGCTTCTTCTTGGATGGAATAATAAATGGCTCTTGCCTTCTTTTTGTTCCTTGTCTTTGTAAATCATCTAATGGAGTCATCCCCCATATGTTTACAAAATAGATAATGTCCTCTTAAACCTTGAAACAAGCCTCATACTACTATTTTCCTAGATTTTCATGACAAATTGACATACTTAGACATGGGACAACTTGTTATGGATCAATATCTTTTTGAAGGATCCCATAATCCTTCTCAATGGTCACAATGTCTTCAAAATCTTCAAAGGGGATTATATCATGACCATGTGGAGGTGTTTATTTTTCATTTTCTCCTTGGAAGTTGGTGGAGGCAGCTTCATGAATGGATGTAGAAATAAACTCTAGATCACCTTCAAAGGGTCCAAGATCATCATAGATGGCTCCATCATGAGCTAGAATTTCTTGGAGGTGATGTTATTCAACAGGTGATTGATTGCCTTTATCTTGATATTATTTGTCTTAAAGATCATCCCTCTCACCTTCCTCATATTCTTGAAACATTTGTAAGTAGATTTTCTGCATGTCTTCCTTTTTTGACACAACCTCTTACTTGTCATGCTTTGGGGTGAGTTCCAAAAGACTTATAGGATCTTTCAAGCCTTCAGTTTCATTTCATATGTCATCAAACCTCTACTATAAGTCATCCTTAGCTGACTGGTATGAGTCATTAAATGGAAAAACAAGAGAGACTTCTCCCTCTTCTTTTATGGGATTTAAAAGGAGCTCTTCTACTAATTCTCCCTCAAATTTTCCTTCATCATTACAAGTAGATGTCTCCTCATTACTAGTTATCACCTTCTCATCCTTTATCTAATCTAATATTTCAATTTCATCCTCCTTATTTGTTACATTAATCTTAGGCACCTCAAAAATGGGGAGCTTGGCCAATGAGGATTCACAAGTAGCAAGACAATTCTCCACATTACGAAGGCAAATTTGATCAATTGGAGGGGGTGGAAGAATGGGTTAATTGATCTCTTGAGGAGGGGTGGGAGGGTGATGAATGGATTTAGTATTATCTCTCTTACCATCTTCTATATTTTAACATGACTTGTTATTTTCTCCATGAACTACCATCACATGTTTCCATTTAGGGAAGGTGGGTTCAAGGATAGCTCCATGGGATTGAGAGGTTGATGAAGGAGTGAAAGATATGTCTAGGAAAATTAAAGTTTCTTTAGGTTTAGTATCTTGATTAGGAATTTAAGGAGTAGGTTTAGAGATTTTATCTTCCATTGCCATGATGGACTACCTCAAGGCTTGATTGGCCAATTCCCACTCCCTTTCAATATGAGCTTCAAAGTTCAATCTCTTCCTTTCACAATCTTCCTCCAACAAGTGAGCATGATCAACCATGATGTTCTCATCCCTTGGGGTACTTTCTTGTATGGATTTATAATAAGGGAAACTTGGGGAAGTACATGAGGGGCTTGGTGTATTAAGAAACATGGCTGGACTAAAATTTTGAAGAGGCAAAGATGACACACATGAAGGTGGATGTGGGGAGTTTTGAGGTGGCCAAGATGGGATTTGTTCATTAAATCTCAATTTATCCTCTATATAAAAGATCAAACCATAAAAATCAAGAATTTCATAGGTAAGGTTGGGATAATTATCCTCCTCTATGGGTATCCACTCCTTGATTTATTCCAAGGCATTCCTCACACTCTCAATACAAACACTAGGTATGATTTCACCACAACTATATCTAGTGTCAAGATATAGCATGTATTACTGGTAACTAAGGAGATTTATTTTGAAATTATCAATATAAGGGCTTGTAAGAGAGCTAGGTGGGCTGGATGAATTACAAACTTGATAGGTCTGACCATTTGCAACATATGTTTAATGAGGATCATGATAAGGTTAGACAAGAACTTGCTCATAATCAAGAGGAAAAGGCAAAGATGTACATATCTCCTCAAATAAAAAAAATAAATCTCACCAATCTCAATGAATAACTTCACAAAAGAGTATGGATCAAGGAAACAACTTTAATTGATATAACTAGGCTGCTCAACTAGTAGATGTGTATGTGGAGTAGCCATTGATGTTTATTAGAATTACCTCTAAAGGCTGATGTCTTGAGGGGAACACAAAAACTTCTAAATTAATGGACTCAATAGTAGGAGGGGTTACTAAGAGTCCCTCACATGCATTGGGGAGGCTCCTGACCCTTCCTATCATCTTGGCCATGCATGATCACACTTGGCAGTCTCAAAATAGATCTTTTCCTTCACCCCTTGACACTTGTCACCTTAAATATATTAAAACCTATAATATGATCCATAAAATAGTTTAAATTAAATTTTTTATATGTTATCATACCATCATCTAAAATAAATTTGCCTTAAAAGGCTCCCAAAATGAAGATTTGACATTTTTCTTAAGTCCCCACTAGCTAGCTCACTAGACTGGCTAAAAGTAAAGGTATTTTTGTGACACTTACATGTTTTTTCATGAGATTAGGATAATTTTTGGAGTTATATAAAGTTTAAATATTCCTCCAAAAAAAAAATTCATCTTCTAACTCCTCATGTAGCTTGCACACCATTCAAAATAGTCAAAACAAGCTTGGTTTTCCACTGATCCATACAATTACATACAATAAAAGACCATGGATATGATCCTATTTGAGTTGGAAACAAACTTTATTTATAAATTATGTTCAAATTCCTTCATCTGGTGGCACTTCTAGCTTGATTTTCAAAACTAGGTCTCAAATAGCGTTTTGGGAGGGTTTTAGAGTGGCTAGCCTTCTTAACCTTTGTTCATAAAGGTGGCATGATGTATTTTTTTTCAAAATTCCACTTGTGTCTTCTTGAGGATACCATATAACTTAATTTAACATCTCTAGGTCCCATGCAAGATATGATGGATCTTTCAATCATTTGAAGTTGGCCATTTGAGCCATTTTAGGCCTTTCATGAGGGTTTGGGAGCTTCTAAGCCAAGAATTGACCTTATGATGCATTTATTTTCAAAAAAATGGCTTATAAACCTGTATATGAGCCCAAAAAACATTTTTACCATCATTTTATTATCTCCTTAAGATCAAAAAATGAAAACTTACCCTTGTTTGGCCTTAGGCCTAGACCTTGCCAATAGGCTTGCTTGCCATTTGAGACTCAACTTGACACTCCAATGGATTCATTTGACATATTATGGATCCAACACATATTTTATACCCATTAAATCATGTTTCAATAAATTTTAAGGCATGGAAAAGGCTAAAAATGCAAATGACCCCTAGTTGGGCTTTTAGGCCTAAGGATTCCTACTAGGAATGCATGCAAACCTCCTAAGTTGGAAAAACATGTATGCTTACAGACATTATAGTAAGGTTTAATAAGATTATTTAGTTCCCATAAATCTTATACAATCATAAAATTTCCCTTTCTATCTTTTTGGTTCAATATTTCATCAATTTTCACAAAATTGGCACCTTCATGCACACTAATAATGACCCTATTCTTGAGATTAAAAAATGGGTATTTTCACTAATAATTTTGGAAAAATAATGATTAATAGTTATATATAGGTCATAATGGTACTTTTTATCAAATTTTAGCTCCTGACTCCTCCATTTGACCCCTCAACTCTCCAAATTTTCAAGGGAGACATTTTGAAGGTGCATGACTGTGAGGATAAGCAGGGTTGACTTGTGTTTGGAGTTTTAATGAATATTTTTTAGATTTTTTAGGACTTTTATGGTAAATTTTTTATATAAATAACCTATTTAAATAACTTATATCTCTTTTTATCTTCAAACACCTTGTCCCATGCTTCACATGGCCTCATTTCATGCATTTCTTCACCATGACTGAGTGTACAGACTGAGACACTTTTTCCAATATTGTAGGCTTCTTTGGCTGATGTTAAAACTTAAAAATGTGTTTAAGTAATTTTATGATCTTAATAATATAATAAAATCATCATATTACCTAATTATATTCTCATATGCACTCTAAAGACATCCTCACTTGACTGCCATCCATACCCTGACTGTACGCACTTATTCCTCAACCTTGTAGGTGCATTGGGATGTCTTCAAGACCCAAAGGTAAGTATGGTAAATTTAATTGTCTTTATCATCATGTATCTTCATTTAAATTACCATTTATATTCATTTATTATCCTCAAATGTGCCTTTTACCGCAACTGTTGACTGGGATCAAACCTTGAACACCAGGCTATAATTACCTACTCCAAGCCTATAGGTTAGTTTTTTATATATGTTTAAGCTCAAAATTGGTGTAAACAACATTATATTATGGAAATTTCTTCAAATTATCTTCACTTCACCATTTAAATTCTCCATTTGGGCTAAAAAATTACCCCACTTCAAATTGAGTTCACACTTTCACTTCCTCTGACTATGTTACTCCTAGCCTGCCCTATTTTGAGGTGTTTCAACAAGCATTTAGGTCTATTCCATGTTGTGTTAGGGTCTCCCATGGAAATATTATGATTCACTTATCCTTTAAATATATGAATCTACCTAAAATATTAAATGAATTTATAAACCTTAAAAAACCATCTTACTCTCAAGATGACTATGCTTGTCATTTCTAGACATGTTATAGGTCACTATTTAGAAACCTTGAATTTTCATTGGAGTTTAGCTCTTGTTCAAGAATCAAAAAATTTATAAGTAACTAATTTCCTTCATCTTGAAAACCCCAAAACAATTATAATCTTTAAAATAGTGACTTAATTCTTAACAAGCTAACTATATGTGCAATTCTCCCCTGTTGTATAGACATGGTACATGCCTAATAGGTCATTATCATTAATTATAATCTTTCTCATACAAAATTTACTTGGAGTGACATTATAGATTCTTTTTATTAGTTTCCTCTTGTTTAACATGTTTTATGACTTACCAAATGTCTAGTATGGTGCACTCTTATTAAGAATCCTGTAGATATCACTGTTAGCTTTCAATAATTTCTTAGTAACTCGAAGGGGCTCAAATTCCATCTTCCACTTAGACTTTTACTCCCATATTTGACATAGTTAAACTAGGTAGATAGGGTTAAAAATATAAAACAATATAAATGGATAGAGTACCATTTATGACATCAAACATTAATCCACAAAAGCTATAGGACCTCTATTTTTTGCATTTGGGGATTGAGAGCCCAAAAATGGAAATGGCTTCTTTTGGAGTGATACTTGCTTGTATAGCATCCTAGACTCCATGACATGAAAACCATGACTCTCTAGGATGATAAAACTTAAAATGGACTCCACCATGTTTTTACCTCTCTCTCACCTTTGTACACCTCCCATGAAATAGGCACAAACTTGACTGAAGTTGGTTGGACAACAAACAATGGTAAAGGTGAGAAAATTGACCTTGGAAGGATACTATTTAAACTTACCACCAGATGAAAACATGAAATGACTCCTTATGAATGAAACTAAGTAATATCATTACCATCATGGAGCTCATTGGATGTTTCAAACATAAAACTTGCACTCAACTTTGGAACTATCATGAAATTAACACCTTTTATAAATTCCTTCAAGGATAAAGAGATGAAGTGTTAGACATTTTAAATATCATGAAGAGAGATTTATTCCAAATTAAAAACGCCTTATAAAGATCACTCTACTCTAAGGATCACTAAAAACCAAAAATAGATGCATGATTCTACCCCTCTTGGATGCAATTCTAAAAAAGGCTACCTGGATTGTTAACGACTATTCATAAACAAGGAGGCACCAAAAAAAAAACTCCTATTATTAAAAAAAATAAACTCAGATTAAAATACACTTGTATAATCACTCCTTCCAATTCTTTTTGTTCCTTTCGTACCAAGTGCTTGAAGTTGACCTTCCTTTGCATGCGAAGAGAAAAAGGGAGAAAACTAAGTTACAGATGCATTTTTTATGAAATTTATTCAATAAAAATGTATATATGACCTATGGGAAGGTGAATATTCACACCACCAAGTTTTCCAAGTGGCACACTTCCCAAAGAGCTGTACAAGTGTCTTTTTCTCACTCTTTGGTTAAGAAAACTACCCTTTTATGAATACCTACCATTTATTCAATTATGTCAACTTCTTAAAGACTTATAAGGACACATGGGGTATAAAATAAGCATTTTTAACTTGCACAAATTCCAATAAACCCGTACAAAGCATTAAATACAAATAAAATGACCTCTAAATGCCCCAAAAATGACAAAAAGACCTATGGGACTAATAGCCAAAGGTATCATAACATGAAATAATATTAATTTACCTATGAGACACCTTATAAAAATATATTTCACCCTTTTAAATGCTTAAAAGTGAATTTTTTTAACTAGGGGTGCCCTATTTTGACCTGAAAGTCAAAATTATTCAACATGTAGTTCTCCCATTAAAGTTCTTGTTGTAATTGTGTGTGATGTATGAAACTAGATGTGAAATTAGATATACTTTGGATGACTAGGGACTATTATGAGTGATTGAATAGGCTTGAAATTCTCTTGAAAGTTTGTATGCAAAGAATAGGGCAAAGTGCTTGAGTGTACTTGCTTGTATTCTTTGCTTCTTTCCTATAAATGAGTGTCAACCCTTCTAAATGGAATTTTAATGACCTTTTATAGGGTAATTAATGATCATGGATTAAATGAACTTGTATTAGGCCAAAATATAAAAAGATAAGGATTCATAAAATTTTGATCATTAGAGGTAACCATGCACTTGGACGACAGTGCTAGAAATAGGACACCCTAGGTTCTAGTGCTCCTATCCAATTTGGGAACTATTGTCCTAAGGGGATGAGACATAGGCGATAGATCTAGGCCTGAAAGGTCTACTTGGTTCTAAAAGAGCTAAGTACAAAAGGCTACAAATGATTAGGAATTAGTGAAAGGTTAGCCTAGAAGGGTTGTGTGAGCAAGAAGGAGGACCTATGGGTTGGGTGTCATTAGCCATGCCTAAGTCATCCAATTTCACATTTTACATGACTACACTCTCATACACACAATCAAGGTGTAAGATTGTCACACACAAGCATAAGTTATTGGCAATAGAATAGAAGTGTAATGAGTATGTAAGGTTGAAATGAAATAATTATATCAACATCTTATGTTTCCTTATGAGGTTAATTGCTTTAAATGAACCCTCTAGTCTATTTAAGACAGTGGGGAAGAGTTAATGAACCTACACAGATCTTTTAGGCCTAAATGTAATACAAGCCTATGTATATCAAGTGAAGACCTATGCATTATGATTGAAGTCATCTAAATGTTGGAGGCATCTGATAATATGAGTAAGGATATGTATTTAAGGGTCTTAAGTGACCAAAAGCTAGGTTTAAGGAGCAAAGAGCCTAAATGGCCTAAATAAGGCCTAATGTATACCCAAATAGGCTTGTACCTATAGCTTAAAGATTTATGAATGTTATAGGACTTTCAGGGGATTGAGAAAATATAATCAAGTAAATGATAAGGTTGTGTATTGTTTTTGAATCATAAAAACCTTAGGTAAGATAGATGGTAATAAAATCAAACTTCAAAGGGTTACACAGGCTTGACTATGTAAAAACCCTAAGCCAAAGAATGTGAATGCAAAGGATTGAATTGTTATATGACTTAGATATAAAGGTTTGGAAACTTTGAGGGTATTAATAGGGTTTAAAAATCCATCATACTGATGTGGAGAAGATAGGAATAAATCACTCAAGTTTCTTTATTATCCCAAGCACTCAGACTTAATAGTCTTGACTATTATCTGTAGGTAGTCTTATGAGATAATGGAAATAGAGCAATGTTTTGGTGATTGGGAGGAGTTTAAGAGGTTGAAGATAGGTGTAATGGGGATTTTATGATGATATTTGGCCCTCAAATCATATACAGGTCATGCAGACCTCCAAAGCTCAGTTGAGGTTAATTAGGCCTAAAACCCTATTTTATGCCTAGAAGGCCTATAGCACCATGGAGTATGCTCAGACAACATGAAAATATGTAGGGATATTATTTAAGTATTATTAATGAGATTTTTATCGTGATAAATCAAGTATGAAGACAAAATTAGTCTTGAAGACTAATTTGAAATACATAGTCTAGACAGTCCATTCGAGCTACCTATTTCGATGCTTGGATATTTCACCACAAAGGGATCCAGGGAAAATTATTTTATTGATAATTTGGGAACCCTATGTAACTAAAATACATGGGGTATTTATTCTATTTTAGGGGCCCAATTTCATAAACAAATGTTAAGATTGATAGCATGTCTAAACTACTTGCATAAGACTACAAGCACACTTCCCTACGCACATATCTTGACACACATTTTTCATGGGAACTCGAGCTTCTCAAGTAAGTTGAAGGTATATATGGACTAAATATCCATGTTAAGAAGTTTTGGTTTGGAGGTCTTTACTTTATTAACCATCGTTAAGATGGTGGACCTCCAAAACCCTACTTAAACCCTAAGGTAGACCCAATTTTGGAAAACTTGACATTTTTTCACTCAAACACCCATTAATCACCTGATAAACACGTGAAACATAAAGTACACTTAGAGAAGGTCCAAACCATGGTACCATGTTATACATAACTATACATAACTATCAAAAAATAGTGTTTTTAAGGAAAAAAAGAGTAGAAAGATAGGTACAAGGTAGTTTAGGAAGATGCCAACCATTGGAAGATGAATTTTAACACTTTTTCACCTTCTAAAGACATTATATGTCCAAAAAAATGCTTGGCAGTACCTCTACAACTATATTCTATACATCTAGTCTACAAAAATAAAGGATAGAGTAACCTAGTCAACTAGTGTGGCAAATTTACAAGTGCTTCTTTCTCAAAAGGACATATTTTATGGTATAAGGTTTAGTTTTAGGCCTAAAACTCAATAATACATAGGTTCTTAAGTTTTATTACAGGTTTCATGGCTATCAAACATTAACAATTATGCTATTAGGCATACTTAGCCTACTTGGTCAACAAGGAGACATCAAAGTTGTAATTAAGGAGATGATGAATTGAGTTATTAAAAATATATTAAGCCATGTAACTAATGTATTAAAGGATTAAAGTGCACATTTCATAGCCATAATGAAGAGAGGGTGCAGTTTATTGGCTTGGTCAATTTGCTTAAAATAAGTATGATTGTTTCATTCTTTATGATTGCCTAATAACATCTCATTGATGTTGTAACTACCAAGAGGAGGAGTTATTTGACCCAAAAAATGGCATAGCATGCTTCAATATTAGGTTTAACAAGTAAATCAAAACCCCACTATCCCTCTTTAATGCCTAAAGGCTCATTCAAATTTTAATCAAACATCAATGCATAAGGGGTGTATGGAGGATTGAGTTAATTATTTTGTAAGTAATGTATGAGTTAATAATGTCATTAGTGACCTTTCCCTCTTTCCTTCATTCCATTCTCCCATTATTTATGTTCTCATTTGCTATATATTTTAGCCTTGATTTTTATCCCTCTTTTTGGTATGAGGAAACTCTACCTATTTTGTATTTGATGAACCTATTGGACTAAGAAATAAACTATTACAACTCTTTCATTGATGATATCTAGTGTGTTTTTATTTTTTTTTTAATTTTCAAATGTGATGTATTTCACTCCCTTGTGGGTCCTTGCTCACCTAGATGTCAATAAGGTGTCTTATTGTAGGTTATGTGGAGTGTATAAGTGTTGGTGATGGGGTTTAAAGTGTGATATGACTGGTAAGAGTTTTATAGAATACCTTCTTATCATGACCTTTGCACTAAAGTCACCTAATAAAACCTCCACATGAAACATTTTTACATAGGAGAATTGGAATATTGTTATTTAGTTATTTGTTAGTCCTTTAGTGTGGTTAAGAGCCTAAAGTGATTATATAAGCAATTTAGGTGCAACACCACCCCTTATATTAGATTTATTTCATTTAGTTTATATCTTTTTACACCCCAATATCAATAGGTATTAGTGAATTGAGTTAAAATTATGTACTAGGGAAGCTAGCCCCATAATCTAGAGCTCTGGTCTAGCTATAAGGTCACCCACAACCTTTAGATCATTCCAATGTTAGTCAAAGTTTGAAGTAGGTTTGAAAAAATTCCTTCAAAGGGTGAAAATTTTGTTGCTAATAGTTCTAGCATGCCTAGTGGGATGAGAATCAATCATTGAAGCACTCACTTGCAACCTTGAAGTCATATTGAGTAGCTTCAAGAATCTTTGGAAAGGATTTTTAGTCAAATTTCTGTCAGGAATCTAGAACAACAAACATGCTCTGACTCAAGTCGTTAGGATCTTGCTCCTCAGAAAGAGCACAGTATGATTACCAAATATAAGCAATTGAATATGCGGAAATAACCAGAAACACAAGTAACTAGAATTCACCAATAGCACAGAATATGAGAGACAATACACTATCTTGTATTAACACTAACAGAAAAAAATACATCAAAGAGCCGCCACACTCTTTCACCTTACAGAGATTCGCCACACCTCAAGTGTACAGTAATTCTTCTCACACACACTCTCCTACACAAAAACGGTCCCAACAACCAACTCACACACAGAATTGGTGTTCACCTCACCAACCAGTCAGTAATAACCCTGCCGGTACATCAAGCACTCTATAGCACTTCAAGCTGATCTCTCATGAACCTGTAACCTGCAATTCAAAGACCAAACTTACATGTAGATCTCCAATGAGCTTGCAACAACCTGCAACTCATAGATCTTACAACTAGAAGGAACTCTTCCTTTCTATCTCATGCCTTAAACAATACATGCCAATGGGTCTATAAATAGATCCCTAACTCAAACAATAACTAAGACTCTTAATTTAGACAATTATCCTCGCAACCCAAGACTCTGGGTGGTCTTAACATGCAAACTCATCGTTCACTTAACTAACTATCCATGAAACGAACACTTCGGGAACACACAGGCGACCGACGTCGGTCCCTGCTGGTCTGGTTCTGCCGACGTCGGCCGACTTCTTGCCGTCGCCGGTGGCCTTCTGCGCTGGATTCTACCGACATCGGTCCTGCTGCCGACGCCGGTTCCTGTAGAACTCAGCAACCTTTTGTTCCTAGTTTGCAAAGGTTGAAGCTTTTAGCTCCACAACCTAACAATCTCCCACTTGGAGATAAATAGCTGCAACCTGTACCTGTACCTGTACACCATCTAGTTTGTTTCCTTGGCTTTGTATCCCTCCTCAAGATCACTCTTGAAGACCAACCACCACAAAATCCGTGGTGCAAAATCTGTCATCCAAATTACCTGCCACATCCGCATCTACAACCATGTAGAAAAAGAACTTGACCCTGTATAGCATGTGCACCTGCTGCTGGTCCCACTGAACTGCCCTTCAGTATTACTCTCCCGGATTGACTCCAAACTTGTGACAACTCCCACTGCTTGGGAAAACTCAGGTTTAGTACATACCATGCACTCAACCTCATTATGTGAATCAAGACACTTGTTCTATGAACTGTCTTACCATCAGCGTGCTAACCGGCTTCACACAATCATCCTGAAACAAAGTCAACAAGACCTCCATGTCTCTAGAACACACTCATGCCAAAGAATCTTGCTGCTCCCAGATTCTCCATGATAAACACCTGAACTAGCTTTACCTTTAGTTCAAAAATACCTGTATATGTAACCCTGCAACAAGCACATCATACAGAAAATAGAATAGTGTAGCTAATACTATCCAACCTGGTAAAGAAAAACACAATGATCAAACCTCCATTGCCCTGCAGCTAATACAAGATCATATACCCTGATCTTCCATCTCATGTATCTATTTCCGCTCTTCTTCATCCTCAACATCCATTCGTCTCTCAGTGCTTACTTCCAGCTGGCAACACTACCTAAAAACCCCTGTTTGGTTCTCCTCCAAGGAATCACATCCTCATCCATGCCAAGCTCCCACTGTTTCCTGGATCTACCTATTCTACTTCTTCAATAACTTCCTGGTCCTATGCCATAAGTGAGCAACAAGTAGTGTAAAGAAGGGAAATGACGAATTTAAGAACTTACTTACACCTTCAGTCCTCCATATGGGCGCTTGAGACTCCATGACAACTAGCTGTCCACCCAAAATTCGTCTCAGTAACCGATGCTGGTCACATCTCAGTCTACATCCGACCGATGTCGGTTCCCTACGACTGCCTCTCTGCCGACGTCGGTTTCCCCTGGCCGACGCCGGTCTCTGTCTGCCCCGAGTCACCGACGTCGGGCTGCACATAGCCGACGTCGGTCCCTGTCTGGACGCCGACGCCGGTTTTTCTGTCGACGTCGGTCTCTGTGTTTTTCTTGTGGGACCTGACTTTTTCCCGCGAGCTCTTTTTGGATCAAAACCTTGTCCAAATCACCCTTGCTCTGCTCAGAATTTTTCTGCACCTTGTGCTGAACTCTGTCCGTCACTTTCTCCTTGAAAACCAAGGCTTTCCCGTTCTTGTCACTAACATCGGATTCCTCAAGAAACCTTACCTTCTTCTTCTGCATACAGAAACCACGATCCATGCCTTCCAAATCCGAAAGCATATTCTTTGACTCAAGAACCAGCATCTCCTTCTTATCTATGTGACCAAGCCTATCAGGCCACATCTCTGAATCTACAGCTGAAGTAGATAACCCAGAAAGAGAATCAGTAAAACAAGTAGATAGATAAAGCGTACCTACTTTCTTACCTCTAGCTATAACAAGTGTACCCTTGGTAACCTTCCAAGAGTCCGTTGAGAGAGTTACTGTGCAACCCTCTTCACCCAAACTTCTAACAGAAATCAGATTCCGCTTCAGAACTGGGACATGCATGACCTCCTTTAACACCCATGTGTCACCTGTCTGCAATTTCAGCTTCACTTTGCCTTTGCCAACAATCTGACAAGGCTTACCATCCCCTACACAAATTTCTCCAAAGTCTCCCTGGACATACTCATGAAAAAATTCTCTATGTGGAGATGCATGAAAAGAGGCACCAGAATCTAATACCCAAGATTCTACTTTATCCAAAGAACATACCAGAGCATCTTGTGCAACGTAACCTGCAACATCTGCTTCTTCTCCATGTTCTTCATGATGATCTTCACCCGATCTGCAATCTCTCTTTAAGTGCCCTTGCTTTCCACATTTCCAGCAGGTTATTCTGCCATACCTGGACTTGGATCTTTTGCCTGTCTTCGACCTTGATCTCCCACGCTCTGTCCTCTCTCTTGGCCTTCCTCTTCCTTCAACACTCAAAGTATTTCCAGATAATTCACCTGTGCTTTTCCTGCGTATCTCTTCATTCAAGATTACACTCACAACATCATCCACTTTTAAGACTTTTGAAGGAGACACAGTATTAGAAACTGCCATTACCAAACCTTCCCAACTTTCAGGTAATGAACACAAGATTAAGAGAGCTCTAAGTTCATCATCAAATACAATATTAACTGAACTTAACTGGTTTACCAAACCATGGAAATCACTAAGATGGCTATGAATAGATCCACCTTCCAACATTTGCAAATTAAATAAACGCTTCATAAGAAATACCTTGTTTGAAGCCGAGGGTTTTTCATACAAGTTTGCCAAAGACTTCATCAACTCCACCGTTGTCTTACACTGTGATAAGCTGGAAATCACAGATGAATCAAGACTCAATCTAACAGATCCCAGAGCCTTCCGATCAAGAACCTCCCATTCTTCATCTTTCATATCCAAGGGTTTGCTAGCAACCCCACCCAACGGTAAGTACAAATCTTTTTGATACAGATAGTCCTCAATCTGCATCCTCCATAATTGGTAGTTCTTGCCATTAAACTTTTCCATTCGTAGTTGACTATTTTCTGCCATTGCTCAACTCCCACTCAAACAAAAACCCTGTGAGTAACCTGTAATCAAAACACACTACCCAGATCTACACCAATCTGTTAGTATCCCAACCAAAAGCTCTGATACCACTTGTTGGTATCAAGCTCAAGAACCTACAACCTAGGCTCTGATACCACTTGTCAGGAATCTAGAACAACAAACATGCTCTGACTCAACTCGTTAGGATCTTGCTCCTCAGAAAGAGCACAGTATGATTACCAAATATAAGCAATTGAATATGCGGAAATAACCAGAAACACAAGTAACTAGAATTCACCAATAGCACAGAATATGAGAGACAATACACTATCTTGTATTAACACTAACAGAAAAGAATACATCAAAGAGCCGCCACACTCTTTCACCTTACAGAGATTCGCCACACCTCAAGTGTACAGTAATTCTTCTCACACACACTCTCCTACACAAAAACGGTCCCAACAACCAACTCACACACAGAATTGGTGTTCACCTCACCAACCAGTCAGTAATAACCCTGCCGGTACATCAAGCACTCTATAGCACTTCAAGCTGATCTCTCATGAACCTGCAACCTGCAATTCAAAGACCAAACTTACATGTAGATCTCCAATGAGCTTGCAACAACCTGCAACTCATAGATCTTACAACTAGAAGGAACTCTTCCTTTCTATCTCATGTCTTAAACAATACATGCCAATGGGTCTATAAATAGATCCCTAACTCAAACAATAACTAAGACTCTTAATTTAGACAATTATCCTCGCAACCCAAGACTCTGGGTGGTCTTAACATGCAAACTCATCGTTCACTTAACTAACTATCCGTGAAACGAACACTTTGGGAACACACAGGCGACCGACGTCGGTCCCTGCTGGTCTGGTTCTACCGACGTCGGCCGACTTCCTGCCATCGCCGGTGGCCTTCTGCGCTGGATTCTGCCGACGTCGGTCCTGCTGCCGACGCCGGTTCCTGTAGAACTCAGCAACCTTCTGTTCCTAGTTTGTAAAGGTTGAAGCTTTTAGCTCCACAACCTAACAATTTCAATATTAGAGACATCATAAAATCATCATTATAGAGGTAAGGAAGGTTCTTGTTCATATGCATGTTATTGTGCATATGTTATATTAGGATTTATGGTAGCCAATGGGGCAAATTTATATCATTTAACTCCCTATCAACCCTACCATAACCCTTATGAACCATATGTTGACCCTTATCAACAATAAAATGGGCCTCCTTACTTTCAAGACCATCAACCTTATTGTGAACCTCCTCCACCTCCTTGTCAACCCTCTTATTCTCTTGACTAGTCATGGTACCAACCTATTGTTCCTTATAGACAACCTACACCAAGCAATGATAATTTGAACCTATAGATTGAGAAGCTAAGGGAGGAAAGAAATAGGTTAAAGGAATGTATAGGTAGTAGAAAGAGATTGAATTTCAAGCCATTATCCATCAACAAATCATCATTTCAAACCAATAACAATATACCATGGTAAGTAATACATCTCCTTTTCTCACCTCTATGATCATTGGAGACTTCTTAGTTCATAATTGCTTGTTTGATGATAAGGCTAGCAATTTAGTTATCCCTAAGCTAGTGGTAGATAATTTAAACTTAGTGTATGATCCCACCTCCAACCTTGAAATTCAATGGAATGGGTTAGCTAAAAGGGAATTTGGCCTTAACAAAAACCTACAACTCACCCTCAATACCTATACAAAGATGTCAATTGCATGGGATATCATTGTTTTAGATTTGTTACCTCATTTTTCCCTATGTTTATCTAGTGCTCTTATGACCAAGATTGCGGGATTTTTGTCTTGTGACTTGTCTTATTTGGTATGGAAGCTTGGGTATGTTGTAGGGGTCAAATCATGTCTGGATCACTCTCTAAGTTTCATATTCAGCCATACACACCAACACATCAAGTGCAAATTGTCTTCAACATCCTACTCCAAATCAACATGCATGTGTTCAAGATCCCCTTCAAGATACCATGCCTTCTCAAGATCCCACAATAACTTTAGCATGGAATAATCATGGGCTAGAACCCAAGATTATGTTATTCCTAACCTTAAAATATAGAGTCAAGAAGAAGGGGAATGTATGAAGTCTTTTTCAAGAGGTGTCTCAATTTCTCCAAGTGCCCTATTAACCCTTTATGTTTAAACCATTCATAAGCATCAAACCATATCATAATCTGACAAGGCAACTGAAGATTTCAACAAGAAGAGTGTGGTCTCCAAGCTTGATGCTCCTAAGGTTTTAAGTTGGAAGAATACCTTGTAAGCTATCAAGTAAGCTAAGGAAGTTCATTTCTATCCCACCCTCTCCTCTTGTGAAGAGGAATCAAATGCATTAAAATTAAAACTTGAACATCAAAGTGTGGGAGACAACTTGCCAAGATTTGTCAGTGAGATGACAATTCTTAAAGAATTAGATTTTTTTACAGTTGCATTAGAGTTTCAAGGACACCTTGAATAGGACACCTCAAGAATCTATGATTAAGAAATCCATATTGGTATCCATGTTCATCCTTGTATATTAGAAGTTGAACATGAAGTGAATTTGGATGATGTGGCGTAGCCACAATGCCATGATTTTAGAGATGATGAAGATGAGATAAAATCCACTCCTTATCTAGGGTAAAATCATGGAGGAAACCATCATGAGTCCATTTTTGAGACTGAAGACACTTTAAGTCAGTTTGATGACCCTTGATAGCACTTGTATCATGAGTTTTTGAGTGAAATTGAAGAACTCAGTATGGCATATTTGAATGGTGGAATAGGATAGAAGATTAAAGTTTTAGATGGAGGTACCACTAATGTTTTATATCTTGGAGAAGGAAATTCAAAATCATAAGTACCAAGATAAGAAAAACTTTTTTTTTAGTGGGTTGATGAGCTGTCATTCTCCATTGAAGATAAAGATGATCAAATTGCATCAAAACATGAGAGTGATCAACATATGCTTCACAAAAAAATGATTAGAATGGTAATTTACTCCATGTATTTTCTATTGATCATGAATATATGACCTTTTGGGAGGACTTAGATAACTTTTTTTTGAGCTTAGATAGTACATCTCTACCCCATGAGGAGATTGAGGAAGATCTTATAAAGAACACTATGGTAGCTACTCATCATGAATCCCATAGGCAGAATCAAGAGACTAATGACATGTTACATCCATGGTTGTACACCTATAAAGAATTTTAAGACCTTGACAAACCTTTATCTCAAATAAAGCATAATTGAGGCACTAATCAAGGCCTAATAGTTGAGTTCCTAAGACAAGCATTGTATAAGAGCATGACAAACCATCAGTAGCCTATGATTGAGGTAGAGATGAGGATAATCATGAAAGCTATATAGATTTGGAATGAGTATGATTTTATGCTTAACTCATATAGACAACCCATGCATTTGAAGATAGAACCAAAAGGTCTAGTTTCTTCCCCAAAATTCCATGAGCATGCCCATACCCCCAACTGCAAGTGGAAATTATCACATAGTAAGTAATGTTTGGGTGAGTTTGAATCAAGACATGGAAAATAGACCTCATGGTGCCATAGTGATCAAATAATATTTCCATTTGATCATGGAGTAAATAAGTTAAATTTAGTTTAATTATTTATAGTTTTGTTGTCTTGTTTTAATAAGTGGTTAACACATGTGTGTAATTAGTTGCATTAGTTGTTTGGTGTCTTTGTTAGTTTTTCTTAGGTTTATGTGTGTTTATTTTGGTGTCATATTTATTTTCTATAGTCTAGGTGGTCATTAAGTCCTATTACCATCCTATGAGTCATGATGTCATCCTAAAGTCAGTGGATTCTCTTGACTAGCAAGATGATCATCCCTTAGAATTGCTAAAAATGTTGACATTTTAGGCTCATAGACCAAATGTCAACCCCTAGAATAAAAAAAATTGGGTGACAACATTCCTAGCTTGCTCATGGTGATCACCTACATGGTCATGTCATTATTGATCCTATTGAGAGTCGTTCAGCCTTATTAAGAGTGTCATGGTATGTCATAGTTTTTGCTTATGAATCCATTGTGCCATTGGTACCTTGAGTATGTTGGTGAGGTAATAGTGATTATAGTGATCTTTGAGTGAGAAAGGTTAGTGTCATGATGTCTCATGAAGTTCTAATGGTGTTTTGATGTCATTATTCATAGCTTGGTCATTCAAGTAGTTTCAAGTTGTCTTTAACACCCCTTAATCCATCAAGCACCTCATATAGGCCTTTATAATTTATAAACTGTAGAAGAAGGGGAATTATTTTAATGTAAATTGAATTATAAGGAGTCTTGAATAAGTCCCATTTTAATCTCTAGTCATGACTCATGTGTTTTATATCTTTAAAGGCCCCTTTTAAAGCTCATACACATCTCCCACTTGCTAAATGGACCCCACATGAAAAAATATATATCTCCCACTTCCCCTTGTCATATATTATATTTGAAGAGGTAATTTAACTCATTTTCCCTCTCATTTCACCCTATAGTGGTGAGTCAAATCTTGAATTGTGGAAAGAACTCAAAAAAATAGAGTTTTCAACCATTTTTTATAGATGTATGAACTGGGACAGACTTTTCCAAACATTGAAGGTTAGGATTTTGGAGGTGGAGTCATGTAATGTGTTTAAAAAGATTTTTATGGAAAAAATATGTCAGACAGACTCAAAACTGATCCTCAAACACTAACCAATTTCTTTGCATCCTAAGAAAGCTTCCAGGTTTATGGAAAATATAGATTGAAAAGAGATATCATGATTTGAAACTTTTGGGAAAGGAGTAGGGTCTCTTTACCTTCCAATCCATGTCATTTGTATGTAGTTTAGTAGTCTATACTTTATGAACAAACCTTAACAATCTGGCCACTCTAATGAGCTTATTTATTCATATAGGGGTGAAAAAGTGCAATGATTTTGATGAATATTTGATGTTTTTGTAAGAACCACTACTTGTTTTATGTTATGAAATCCTCGTATCCCATATACATCTTTTTCCTCCCATATTTAACATGTTTGGGTGATTGGTGTTGTCCCTAAAATATCACTCATTTCTGGGACAACCTATGAACTATTTTGGTTCAACATACCAAAATCCTCTCTCCCCTTTTCAAAAATTGTTCTGAGCATTCAAGTTCTTCGTTTTTCAAAGATTTTTTAGAAATCTATGTACTCTATAGGCTTAAATCTTTGAACTCTACAGATATGTTTATACAGACTCTTCATGCTTGAAATTAGCTGGTTCAATAGGTTCAAAGGCTTCTGTAGGCAAATTCAATCAAAAGAATAAGTTTCCAACACTTAGTCATTTTCAAGATTGGTTCAACGCCTTGGTTCAACCAAAAAATATTCATTGGCAAGCTTCTAAGCAAGGATTAAACCATTAAATTGTTGAACCTTGAACCATTTTGGTTCAACGAGTTCAATGGGTTCAAAGGTTCAACATCATCAGAAAGAGTTAAGCGCTTTGTCAAGGTTCAAGGTTCCATGGCTTCAAACACTTAACGAAAAATAAAGGTTTGAACTATTGAACCATTGAACCTTGAACTATTTTGGTTCGATAGTTCAACGGGTTCAATGACCAAATGGTTCAATGCATTTGGTTCAAAAGATCAAAAGGACATAGCCAAATAAAGAGATTGAATTTATTGAACCATTGAACCGTTGAACCAAGGTTGGTTCAATCAGTGGGTGCAATCAACAGGTTCAAGGGGCTGCCCCAAAGCCAAAGAGGCAAGTGCCCTTGCGGAGGGCAGGCAACATTGGTTCAAAGGTCAAAGAGAAGACAAAATTCTTTCGAATTTATTCAAAGGCCCAAAAGAAAAATTATTTCAAACTTTTTGTCTAATGGAAATGACTAAGTGAAGGAGGCTGAAAGAATTCCTTCAGAAAGGTTTTTTCACAGGAAAATGACCAAGGAAAAATTCCTTTGGACATTTTGTTCGAAGGAATTCACTCGAGAAGAAATCCCAAAGAAATTGAAATGATTGAAACAACCATAGAAAAGAAGCAAAGCTTTCCTTCAAATAAATTAACTAAAGGAATTCATTTAGACTTTTTGTCTAGAGTAAAAGCCCATAGAAAAATGCCCGATGGAAAAAGACAAAGTATGGCAGAAGCTGCCATATGTCCCTTCTAGAGTCAAAGCACAAGCTGCCAAGTGTCATCTATCAGGACACAATTTCTAATAAGTTTAAAAGCTGTGGAACGTGCCACGTGTTCCGTTATAACTCAGTGGAAGCTGACAAGTGTCAACATCTGTGGTCTCTCCCTTTTGTGTCGTAAGGACTGTGGTGGGCTTGGGCGAGTTACTAAGGTCAAGCAGAGTGAAAAAAGTGGCATCATTCGTGTGAATCTGAATGAGTCCCAAATGTTTCTAAAGTAGAGTGAAAGGTGCCACATGTCATCTTCCATAGGACTTTCAAAAGGTTTCTAAAGCTTCTATAAGTTAAGAGGAACATGCCACATGTCCCATTATAACTCAGTAGAACGTGACAAATGTCTACATCCGCGTTCCCCTTTTGAAGTTGCTCAGGCAAGAAGTGTTGTGGATCCCATTTTCTATAAGTTTCTATTAAGTTTCATAATAGCAAAACTTACCACGGCCAAAAGAAGGAGCCAAAGGAAGAACCAAGTAACTGGCTAAAAAGAGAGCCAGAAGACTCAAATTGCTATAGGGGAGAGATGAACGAGAACAAAAGACCATAAATATCTTCAAAAAGAGTTATTTCCAGTAAGTGAAATAGTGGATCAAGTAGACTTCTAAGCACACCAAATCAAGGACGCAGCCTATTTTTCTTCCATGAAGTAATGGCCAATTGGACAGCTGCACAAACATCAGGAAAAGGACCAAATAGTCCATACTAAGGAAGAAACATATTAGAGGAATGGACACACCATAGTTATGGCAATGCACTATTCCTAGCATGGTCCCTCTAGATAGAACTGAAGGCGCATTGAAGGCATTCAATTCAACATGGGCCTTTTTCATGAAAACAAGCACCCAAGTCTTTCTTGGAGTGCTATATATTGTAATATCTCATTTGATACGAAGGAGATCTTTTTTATCACAGAAGCAAAACTTTGCCCAAATTGAAAGGTGAATACTAAGACTTTGAGCTTAGATTGTTGTTCATATTATTTTATCTGAATGAGAAAGCAAGTTACTTGTAGACTTTATGATGTTATAGCTTGTGCCATTTTAGGAGATTGTTCTTATGTCTGTCTTTTAGACACATTCTTATTTATTTAATCTAACAAGCATAATTCATGGAAGTGATAAGGAAGATGTCTTGAAGTCAGTTACTTTCAGACTTTGTGTTATTATAGTTGTCTTCAGTGTGTATTTATTTTCTATTTCTGTGTTGAAGATTCTAGGATGACTTTGTGCCCCCATTATCCTTTGTATCTCACTCTTTGGGAAGTTGAAGTGGAGACTTTGTGCTACACTTCATTCTACTGGTTATTGCACCTTGTTACCAGTTACTTTTACTACTTGAAAGAACTCCTACTATTCCTTGCAAGAACACTTCTAAAAAAAGAGAAGTGACTTCAGTGTTTTTACCAAGATTTTCTCCTTTTTTTGTGAACATCATCTCTAAAAGAAGAGAGATGGATGGTGTATCCTACCCCTGAGTGTTATTTTTTGCATATATTTATAATATATAGCTCTTGCATATTTATAGGGAACCTCCCCTTGATGAGAGGAGAGATTTGTCCACCTCTGATGTAGTAAACCTGCACATTGGGCCAACCAATCTCCCTTGCTATGGATGATAAGACCTATTTTGCTTAATCAGATAGCTGAATGACAAAATATTCACCCAACAGTGTTTTTGGTGACTCTACTGGGGAAGAGCGTGTAGTTTGAAGTCTCAAGCTTCAAGCTGAAGTAGATCCTACTCTTTTCCATTTTTGTTCTGCAATCTAGCAACTCCATGTTATACCAGAAGCCAAAAATATCAAGGTGTTGTTGACCCTACTTTTGAGTTGGTGCAACAGAGTAATTTTGATTTATTTCCTCCATAACCTCACCTTCAATGAACTAGGAGTCTTCCTCCTACCCCTACTAGGTCACCCATACAAGGCAGAGCTTCTTTTTCTACTGCTAGCAAAGCTTTGCCTATCCATACTCCACCCATATTTGTGATCCCACTTTTGCATAATCAAATCATGGCTCAAGGCCCCTGGGGTAACTCTTTTGGTCCACTAAATTTGACCCCACCTCTACATGAGCTTCCATGCAGTTCAAGGAAGAATTTCCCTAAGTTTTTTAGTGATGGAAAAGTTCACCCTGATGAACATATTACTACCTTTAGCATAGCCTATGGTGTAATAGGTGTGGAGTATGAAGTCATAGCAGTCAGGCTATTCGTAGAGACACTACAAGGTGTTGCTACAGACTGGTTCTACCATTTACAAGCTTGGTCAATGACTGATTGGGACACCCTTAAAGAGAAATTTAAAGCTAGGTTCAAGCCTATCAAAGATGCACATGCCTTGCTGACCCAACTCACACAAATGAAGAAGGAGCCCCATGAACCTATGAGGGACTTCATTTCCAGGTTCAACAAGCTGAGGCATATAATTCCCATGATCGCCCAGTCGACACCTCAAAATCTTAAGTGTTTCATCATCAACTCATAGTTACCTGAAGTGAGTTTTTTGCTAAGATGGGCTAGACACATAGACCTTGTTACTACTCAAGACTTGGCTACTAAATAGAAGATGACCTTATCTTAGCAAAAAAGATAAGGAGAGACCTTATTAAAGATAAATCCTCTTCATCTTCTAAATATCCATCTACAGGCACCATGGACCCAATGGTACAAAAGCTAGCAAATGAAGTGCTAGCTCTCAGAAAGCAAATGGCACAAGGGATGTCATCCACTCTTGCATATAAAGATATGTCAAGGAGAACATTTCAGAATCATGCATACCAAGGCCATGCTGCCAGGAATCAAGGATAGCTAAATCGCCTTCCTCCTCCATAGAGGAACCTCACCCTTGAAGCACCTCTAACCAACTCAACAGTTGGATATCTTGAAGCTAAATCAGATTTCTCATTCTAGCCTAAGTTGAATCTTGAAGATGATGCTAATATCTTCACTGAGGAAGAAGAAGAATTAGCTAGCAACTCCCATATTGGTTTCCTGAATTATTAGGATGAACCCAAAATTGAAGGTAATGCAGCTGAGGGATCATATGTTGTATTCACCTATTCCAAGAATCAATCAACTCAATCAAATTTTAAGGAGAAGGTAGAGGAGTGACCTAAACCAATAGTTTCAATTGCTAAGTGGGGGTCCACTCTTCCTTTCCAGCCAAAGGACCCGGTGATTACAAGAAATGTAAGTACCTCAAATACCCCTATGCCTTATACTTTAAATTTGCAGTCCAGTCCTCCCCCTTCCAAAAATCAAAAGGATGAATTCACATCCTCTACTCTTGGCTCATTCCAGGCATTTGACATAATTGACCATATAAAGAAAACCAAAATTCAAATGTCTAAATTTGAATTTTTGCAGTCCCATCCTAAGCAATTAGATAAATTGGTTCAGTGTGTGAAGAACCAAAGTGCCCCTATAGGACAAGCAATCCCCAAGGTGACCCGTGATTCCCCCAAGAATGCACCCACTAGGAACAACCTTATCATTACTCCCCCTATTACTCCTAGTAGGACTGAACCTTTTTATGTCTCATTCCTGATAAATGGACATCACCTAAACAACTACATCATTGATTCTAGAACCTCAGACAATGTTATGCCTGCCAAAGTGGCTGAATCCCTTGGCCTTACAATGACCAAAACCTTTGGTAGATGCTTTTCCATGGAAAATAAGCAAGTACCACTACTGGAGCAAATTAAAAATGCCCAATTTGCATTTGCAGCCTTTCCAGACAAGAGAATCAAGATGACTGTCTTGATGGCTGACATCCCAACATCATATGGCATCCTTCTTGGCCAAAATTTCTATAAGAATGTTGGAGGTAAATTGAGCATGGACCTATCTGAAGCAAATATTCCTATCAAAGGCATTATGAAGAGGATGATCCCTGAGAAAGAAGCAAAATATGTGGTTACCTAGACCTCGGTGCCTAAAGCTCAAATTCTATTTGAGTCTTCAGGCATGGGTAACTACTTTCTATCCACAAACGAAGTTCATGAAATGCCTATTGAAACTCTTGAAGGTGACAACCTGAAGATTAGTTCAGTTGGAATAGTAGAAGAATTAGTAGAGCATAATGCAAGTGTGGAAGAGTCTCCCCCTCTGAATGAAGAAGAATCCAAAGAAAAATTAATATCAAATGAGGTATGGATTCTTGAATTTGATGGTAGCTGCTCCTCCACTGGTTCAGGAGCTAGAGTTATGCTGATATCTCCTCAAGGAGATATTTTTCCTTCATCCTACAAGTTACAGTTTAGCAACACTAATAATACAGCTGATTATGAATCCCTCTTACTTGGATTGAGGGTTGCTCAAGACAAGGGCGTCAAGCTCCTTCATGTTAAAGGAGACATTGAACTGGTGGTTTTTTAGGTGAGAAACTTATATCAAACCAAAAATGAGAGATTAAACCACTACCACAATCTAGTTTGGGATCAAATTAAGAACTTTGATGCTTTTAGCATCTCTGCAGTTCCTAGGGAATTCAATGATAGAGCTGATGCACTGGCTGTTTCAGCTACTCTCTTGGTCCCCCACCTAGACTTCAAAAGAGATAGGTACACTATTGAGCTGGTCTTTTGACCAAGTGTGCCTGATAATGCTTGTCATTGGAAAGTGTTCAAAAATGACAATCAAATCATTGCCTTTTTAGAACAAAAAGATAGCTTTGAATGGCTGCATTTTGAAGGCAGTGAACCTCAGAAGTGTGAGCTAGCTCTTGAATCAAATACAGACATAGGTGAGGATTTCTTACAACTTAAAGGGAATAAGATTCCCAAAGGCCTGGTTTCCCTTGAAAAACTATTTGATAAACATGACAGATTCATCAAACAACAACAATCAGATTCAAGCTCCTCCCAGGAGTTTGATCAAGTAAATCTAGGTACCAAAGATGATCCCAAGATGGTGAACATTGAGAAATGTTGTACTCCTAAGGAAAGGTTTAAGTTCACTACTTTTCTCAACTAGTACATAGACGTCTTAGCTTACTCCTATGATGACCTAAAGTCACTCAGGCTTGATGAAATTTGACATGACATTCCTCTCAAGGCTGATTCAGCACCCTACAGGCAAAAGTCCAGACAGTATAATCTAAAAATATCATTTTGTCTGAGATACAAAAAATGCTAAATGTTAGGATAATCTTCCTAATCCATCATTTCACATAGATTGAAAATATAGTGCCTGTAAGGAAGAAGAATGGTGAAATTCACCTCTGTGTGGATTTCAAGAACTTGAGTCAGTCATCCTTGAAGGATAACTATCCTTTACCCATCATGAATCAAGTGCTTCAAACAGTGACTGGTTCAGAGATGTTATCAATGCTATATTTCTTCTCAAGATATAATCAGGTTGAAGTTGGTGAGGCAGACTAGCATAAGACTACCTTCACCTCACCTTGGGGCACGTTTGCATATAGAAGGATGCCTTTTGGCTTGTTAAATGTTGGTACCACCTTCCAAAGAGAAATGGACCTTGCTTTCAAGGATGAGATGGGTAAGTTCATTGTAGTCTATCTTGATGACTTGATCATCTTTTCTAGGCATCGCCCAAATCATGTGCACCATTTGCAATAAGTACTGGAGCACTGCTGCCAAAATGGCATTTCCTTAAACCCCAAAAAGTAAATTTTTGGATTAATAGAGGGGAAACTTCTCAGACACATTATGTCCAAAGGAGGCATAAAGATTGACTCAGACAGAGTCAATTCTATCCAAGAGCTTACCTTACCCACAAGTAAAACTGTTGTTCACTCTTTCTTTGGAAAGGTGAATTTCTTACAGAGCTTCATCACTGAGTTTGCTGAGAAGACTAGGCACATTGTAAACATGATGAAGGGAAAGGCTACCTTCAGCTGGACTGAAGAAGGCAAGTCAGCATTTGAGGATATCAAGAATGCCATTGCCCATGCCCTATTTCTAGTTTGTCCAGATTATATGAAGGATTTCCTCATGTATAGTTATGCTTCTGAACACACACTTTTAGCCATCCTAGTTTAGTAGAACGAAGAATGTGTGGAATCTCCTATTTCCTTCATAATATATCCTCTTAAAGCTCATGAGCTAAAGTATTAAAACATGGAGAAGCATGCTTATGTGGTGGTCAAGGTAGTGAAGCATTTCCATTTCTACATGCTCAATTCATGAGTTATTGCTCTAGTTCTTAATACCACAATCAAATCCATATTAACACATCAAGATTTTGGAACCAAAAGAGGCAATTGGATTGCAAAGATCCAAGAGTTTGATCTGGCCATCAAGCCAATAAAGATAGTATGGAGAAAGGGCCTATGCCAATTGATTGCTGACAACAGGCCAAAAGAAGCAAGGCATGAAGAAGTAGAGGTGAAAGACACCAACAGTCCTCTTTGTCTCCACCAGGTATTACTGGCCAACTCTTTTTCAAGATGCATACAAGTGGCTTAGGAAATGTGAACTATGCCAGGTGTTTGTTGGAAGATCCAAGTTGGCTGCCCTACCTCTCAAGCCAGTGGTCATAGAGGAGCCATTCTAGTAATGGAAAATTGATTTTATTGGAGATGTAAACCCATCTTCAAGTGCTGGACATGATTATGTCCTCACAACAATAGATTAATTCACCAAGCAGGTGGAACCTATTCCAACCAAACATGCTACTTCAAAAGTAGTGTGCAATTTCCTTAAAGAGAACATCATTTCCAAGTTTGGGGCCCCAACCAAGATTGTCACTGATAATGTAGCTTGTTTCACTTCCCAGGAGATTACTCAATTCTATTTCTACTATGGGATTACACTCTCCCACTCTTCTAATTACTTTCCACAAGGGAATGGATAAGCTGAATCAAGCAATAAGAACCTAGTGACTATCATCAAGAAGCTGGTGGATGAAAACCAAAGGACATGGCATAAATCATTGATTGATGCTCTATGGGTAGACAAAATTACACCAAAAAGAGCAATTGGTATGTTTCATTTCCAACTTCTTTATGGTATCAAGTTGAGATACCAATCACCTTGGAATTGCTAGCATTGAAATTGGCTAAGGCAATTGAAGATTAGACATATGAAAGCCCCCTTGATAAGAGGATCATGTGCTTGACTGAGCTGGATGAGTAGAGAACTATGGTGGTGGACCAAATTTTTTCCCACCAAATTCTGGTGAAGAACCATGATTTCTAGGTTGGAGATCAAGTCTTGTTGTGGGACAAGAGAAGAGAACGAAAGGGGATGCATGGAAAGTTTGATTCTCTTTAGAGAGGCCCATTTATTATCCATTAGCTCAATGGTCAGAATAGCTTCATATTGAAATATCAAGATGGCATGCTCTTTACTCTGCCTCACAATGGGCAGCATCTGAAGCACTTCAATTCTTGAAGTGTCAGATAAGTTCACCTATACATATGCATATCTGTATAGTCTTTGTTTCTGCTTTGTGTTGTTCATTTTCACTTTTTGGATCCTTTCTTTTTGGGTATCATGACTCCATAGCCAAATGTCATACTTCAAAGGCACTGGATATTTTGGTTTCTACTCCCTTCAGATGTTCCACATTTTTAACTGAAGGAAGTTCCCCAACTGGAGCCAGCTGTTGTTCAAAAAATATCACTCATTTTTGGGACAACCTATGAACTATTTTGGTTCAACAGACCAAAATCCTCTCTCCCCTTTTCAAAGATTGTTCTGAGCATTCAAGTTCTTCATTTTTCAAAGCTTTTTTAGAAATCTATAGACTCTATAGATATGTTTATATGGACTCTTCATGCTTGAAATGAGTAGGTTCAACAGGTTCAAAAGCTTCTGCAGGTGAGTTCAATCAAAAGAACAAGTTTCAAACACTTAGTCATTTTTAGGATTGGTTCAACGCCTTGGTTCAACCAAAAAATGTTCATCGGCAAGCTTCTAAGCAAGGATTAAACCATAGAACCTTGAACCATTTTGGTTCAACAGGTTCAATGGGTTCAAAGGTTCAACATCATTAGAAAGAGTTAAGTGATTTGTCAAGGTTCAAGGTTCCACAGCTTCACACACTTAATGAAAAACAAAGGTTTGAACTATTGAACCATTGAACCTTGAACTATTTTGGTTCAATGGTTCAATGGGTTCAATGACCAAATGGTTCAATGCTTTTGGTTCAAAAGATCAAAAGGACTTAGCCAAATAAAGAGATTGAACTGATTAAACCATTGAACTAGTTAACCAAGTTTGGTTCAATCAGTGGGTGCAATCAGTAGGTTCAAGGGGCTGCCCCAAAGCCAAAGAGGCAAGTGCCCTTGCAGAGGGTAGGCAACATTGGTTCAAAGGTCAAAGAGAAGACATAAAAGATAGAATTCCTTCGGATTTGTTCAAAGGCCCAAAAGGAACAATTCTTTCAGACTTTTTGTTTGATGGAAATGACTAAGTGAAGGAGGTTGAACGAATTCCTTCAGAAAGGTTTTTCTGTGGGAAAATGACCAAGGCAAAATTCCTTCAGACATTTTGTTTGAAGGACTTCACTCGGGAAGAAAGACTGAAGAAATTGAAACAATTGAAATGGCTAAGGAAAAGAAGCAAAGCTTTCCTTCGAACAAATTTCCTGAAGGAATTCCTTCAGACTTTTTGTTTGGAGGAAAATCCCATTAAAAAATGCCTGATGGAAAAAGACAATGTGTGGTGGAAGCCGCCATGTGTCCCTTCTAGATTTAAAGTAGAAGCTACTAAGTGTCGTCTGTCGGGACACAATTTCTAATAAGTTTCAAAGCTACAGAACATGCCATGTGTTTTTTTATAACTCAACGGAAGCTGACAAGTGTCAACATCCATGGTCTCTCCCTTTTGTGTCATAAGGACTGTGGTGGGCCCTAGGCAAGTTACTAAGGTCAAGTGGAGCGTGACAAGTGGCATCATCCGTGTGAATCCAAATGAGTCCTAAATGTTTCTATATTGTTTCTAAAGTAGAGTGGAAGCTATTATGTGTCATCTTCTACAGGACTCTCAAAAGGTTTCTAAAGCTTCTATAAGTTAAGAGGAACATGCCACATGTCCTATTATAACTTAGTAGAATGTGACATGTGTCTGCATTTACGTTTCCCTTTTGAAGCTGCTTGGGCAAGAAGTGTCATGGATCCCATTTTCCATAAGTTTCATAATAGCGAAACTTACCATGGCCAAAAGAAGGAGTCGAAGGAAGAACCAAGCGACTGGCTGAAAAGAGCCCAAAGACTCAACTTGCTATAGGGGAGAGAGGAACAAGACCAAAGGATCAGAATTATCTTCAAAAAGAGTTATTTCTAGTAGGTGCAATAGTGGATCAAGTAGAATTATGAGCACACCAAATCAAGGATGCAGCCTATTTTTCTTCCATGAAGTAATGGCCAATTGGATAGCTGTGCAGACATCAGGAAAAGGACCAGACAATCCATACTAAGGAAGAGACATATTAGAGGAATGGACATGCCATAGTTATGGTAATGCACTGTTCCCAACATTGTCCCTCCAAATATAATTGAAGGCACATTGAAGGCATTCAATTTAGCATGGGCCTTTTTCATGAAAACAAGCACCCAAGTCTTTCTTGGAGTGCTATATATTGTAATCTCTCATTTGATATGAAGGAGATTTTTTTGATCATAGAAGCAAAACTCTACCCAAATTGAAAGGTGAATACTGAGATTTTGAGCTCAGATTGTTGTTCATATTATTTTATTTGAATGAGAAAGCAAGTTACTTGCAAACTTTGTGTTGTTATAGCTTGTGCCATTTTATGAGATTGTTCTTATGTCTATCTTATAGACACATTCTTGTTTATTTAATCTAACAAGTAGAAATAGTGGAAGTGATAAGGAAGATGTCCTGAAGTTAGTTACTTTCAGACTTTGTGCTGTTATAGTTGTCTTCAGTGTGTGTTTATTTTTTTTATCTATGTTGAGGATTCTGGGATGGCTTTGTGCCCCCATCATCCTTTGTATCTCACTCTTTTGGAAACTAAAGTGGAGACTTTGTGCTACACTTCATTCTGCCAGTTATTTCACCTTGTTACCAGTTACTTTTACTACCTGAAAGAGCTCTTGTTATTCCCTGCAAGAACACTTCTGAAATAAGAGAAGTGACTTCAATGTTTTCACCAAGATTTTCTCCTTTGTTTGTGAACATCATCTCTGAAAGAAGAGCTATGGATGGTGTATCCTACCCCTGAGTGTTATTTTTTGCATATATTTATAGTATATAACTCCTACATATTTATAAGGAACCTCCCCTTGATGAGAGGAGAGACTTGTCCACCTCTAATGTAGTAAACCTACACACTGGGCCAACCAATCTCCCTTGCTATGGATGATAAGACCTATTTTTCTCAATCAGACAGTTGACTGACAAAATATTCACCCAACAATTAGAACAAGCAAAAACTTATGATTTCTTCATCTTGCAGATTGAAGATAAGTGTATTTATGTTACAAAGCATTTAGGGTATAAATATGGAAGGAAGGGATTTATTCAAGCATGTAATGGTCCCTTTATATTAGAGACACCTAAAAATATTCACCAATAACCTCCAACCAAGCTTTTGACCACTTTCTACCAAAATGCACAATTTGGGATAAAAACACTAAAACACACATTAAATGGTTCAAATTTTTCATATACAAGTGTTAATTTAGTCAGTGTATCCCTAAACAGGGCAATGCATTTTATGAGATAGCTAACTTTGATCAAATTATTTCAAGTCAAAATGACATTTTCACACTTGGGTGCTCTAGATTGCTCTTTTCTATCAAAATTCTTGTATGGGACACATGACTTTGTTATTTTATTGGAAATATCATAAAAGGGATAATGGTTCCAACACATCTAACATCATATCCTAATTATAATTCAATCAAATTTTGAGCCAATAGTATGACATTTTGATCAATTTGATTAATTTATGCACCAATTGCCAAGATTTGCACCAAAATTGATAAATCATGTTAAAGACTAATTAATTTGAATCAAAAGCCTAATTAAGAATTTCATGGAACTTGTTCAATATTTATTCTTGGAAATTAATTATGATTTTTTGCATCATCAAATGCCATCATTTCTTGGAAAGGCATCCCTAGACCATAAATGCAACAAATATCTGATTAAGTCCTCCCATGTCTCTTTAATGACTCTTTATCCCAAAAATTTATGAGGGCATTTATTGATTTTAGCCTCCAAAATTTAATATATTCTTATCCACACATCTTCATCTTGAGATGGATAGTTTAGGTTCATTCTAATCATTTGCAAAAATCTATAAATAGAAGGCCTGACACTCATAATTTTAAACTATTTTTGTGTAAAGTTATAATTCCAAAAATCTCTCTCAAGCCATTGATGTAGTGTTATCATGCCCAATTATTGAACCAAGCCAAAATGACAAAGCCATTAGTGCCAATAAAATGAGGATATAGCCAATCCTCCTTTGATGAAGACTCATTGAGCACAAGCTAAGAAAGCCACTTCAACAAGCCATTTGAAGCATCCACGGAAGGTGAAAGATCATTTGGCTTTTGCATTCTAGTTATGTTTTCCATTTAGTTTTTTAATTATGCTCTCCCATTAAGATAGGCTTAAGGTGTTAGATATTAGTGTGTTATTTTAGATTTTTATTTCATACACTAACATTATAATAATCTCCCCTTATTATAATCCTATGTTCACAAATGGGACACCCATTGGGACCTAGCCCCACGAATTTGATCAAATAGTTCCTAAAAGCAACCTACTAACCATTTTCATGCATAATCTTGGAGTGTGAGATCAAAGAGAGTGAAAAACTTGATCAAAAAGCCATTTTATTGGAGTTCATAGTTTTATCACTATAGAGTGGCAATGTTGTACTCTAGACCACAAGCTTGCAACTAACATAGTCATGATTTTGTCTTAGTAGTGATATTGCATCTTAAATGTGTTTTCAAACTAATATTTTGTCTATCTATAGGTCAAGTTGTAATATTGAAATACCACTACTCGATAGTAGAGATATTTCAATCCCATAACTTTTTAAGTTACAATATTTTAATACCATGACTTGTTAGTCATAATATTATAATACTATGATTTCACTAGTAGCGATAATATCGGTCTGAGTCACAATATTATGGTTAAATAATTAGAAATTAAGTGATAATACCAAAACTCTCATAGTTTTGATATTTCACTATAACTTGTGTTATTATCAATTCAAGTAGTGATATTATCAATTTTTATTGATTGACTTGTGAGTTGTGATATTATGTTAACCAGTCATGGTTTTAAAGAGTTACAATATTGGATTGTAGAGTTGTGAGATTGCACTATGAGAATAAGAGAGCTAAATTTGTAAAATTATTTATTTCATTTGAAAAAGTGCTTCAAGGCTAGACAAAATGTTAACCATTTCCTTGTATGCCCCATTTAAAAAGTGATCAAAATAAGCTTAATCTAGTCTTTTTAACCTCTCTTTGGGTGCTTAAAAAGGATTAATAACTTTTATTTGGTGCTTAAGGAAACACATAGATGCTTATTTGAATGTTTTTGTGTTTTTTATTCAAAATTTATGAAACTTAAATCCAAAGGGCTAAATAACAACACCAAACCTTTCATTTATTGCTTTAAAATTGAACTCACTTTAAAGCTTTTGCAAGTTATTTATTATTATTTGCTTAGTTAATTTTTGTTTGAAAAAAAAGGAAGATCTATGTGTATGCTTTCCCCCCATACGCTATAGGGCAATTTTGGGATCAAAAGTGCCATCTTCATTGCAAAGTGCCTTAGTCCTTTAGACACCTAAATCTAGCCATCAATGACCTCCAATCAGACTTTTGACCAATTTCCACCCAAAATGCACAATTTGGCCTAAAAACACTAAAACACACTAAATGATGTGAAAATGACATATTCAAGTGCTGATTTTAGCCAGGGTATCATTAAATAGGGTAATGCAATTTATGGGCTAGCTAACTTTGATCAGATCATTCTAAGTCAAAATGCTATTTTTGCACCTAGGTACTCTAGATTGCTCTTTCCTATCAAATCTCTTACACAAGATGTAGGAATTTGTTATTTATTTTTGGTAACATCCTAAATGGGATAATGATTCCAATGTATCTAAAATTAACTTCTAATTCCAATCTAGTCAAATTTTGGACCAATAATAAGGCATTTTGATCAATTTGAGTAATTTGTGCACAAAGTGCTTAATCATGCTTAGGAGCTAATTAACCCAAATCAAAGCCTAATCAAAAATTCTATGGAAACTTGTTGAATACTTATTTTTGGAAATGAATATTGAATATCTGCATCATCAAGTGACCTCATTTCTTGGGAAGACATCCCTAAGCCCTAAATGCCACAAATATCAAGATTCATGCCTTATATGCCTCATCAATTCCTTCCATGATGCCCTCCATTCCTCTTAATTTCCCCTTATTCCAATTTCATGATGAGGATAATTATAAAATTAATTCCAAAAATTGAATTAATCCTCAACCACATAACTCAATCTCAAGATGGATAGTTCAGGTTGATTCTAGACATTATCAAAAATCTATAAATAGAGAGGCCATAAACATCATTTTTAAGCTTAATTTGTGCAAAGTTACAATGCATGATTGGTTCAAAAATATTCAAGAAATTAGTGTTACCATGCCAAATTTATTCCAAGTCAAGACAATCCAACCCACAAGCCAAAGTTGCTAAGGAGAGATGGAGGTATCCAAACTTCCATTGCCAAGGACTTCACAAGCACAAGCTGAGCAAGCCACTACAAAAAGCATTTTAGAGAATCAAAGGAAGGTAAAAGAGGGTTTCTTTTGAATTTTATTTATTTATTTTATTCATGTTTGTTAACTAAGTTCTCCCTAGTGTCTAGGCCTAGAGATGTTATGCTATTTAGTGTGTTTCTTTCATTTTGTTTTCATTTTGAAACTAACCCCATACTAACCATCCTCTCTTCAGTCAAATTCCTAGATCCACATATGGCACACCCGATGGGACTAAATGCATCCCACACATGAAAAATGTCATTTTGTAGCTTTAAAATATTCATTCAGACCATTAAAACTCTTATAAATTGATTTTCTAACTTTATTTTGCCATTTTTGTTTGCCACAGGTTTACACAATAATCAACATTGGCTAGTAAGATTGACATTAGTTGTGTGATCTAGGAATTTGACTCAAGAGAGGATGGTTAGTATGGGGTTATTTCTAAAATGAAAACAAAATAAAAGAAACACACTAACGAGCATAACATCTCTAGGCCTAGACACTAGGGAGAGCCCAGTTAACAAACATGAATAAAACATATAACTAAAATGCAAAAAAATCTTCTTTTACCTCCCTTGGGTGCTCCAAAATGCTTTTTGTAGTGGCTTGCTCAGCTTGTACTCATGAAGTTCTTAGTAGTGGAAGCTTGGCTACCTCCATCTCTCCTTAACACCTTTAGCTTGTGGCTTGGCTTGGTTTGTAATCAATTTGCCATGGTAACACTATTTGATTGAAGCTTTTTAATCAATTTTGCATTATAAATTTGCATAATTACCTCTTAGAAATGATGTGGTAAGCCTCCTGTTTATAGATTTTTGCAAATGTCTAGAATCAACCTGAAATATCCATCCTGAGATTGAGATGTGTGGTTGAGGATTAATTTAATTTTTGGGATTAAGTTTGTAATTATCCTCATTGTGAAATTGGAAGAAGGGGAAATTAAGAGGTATGGAAGGCATTAATGAGGTATGGAGGGCATGAATCCTGATATTTATGGAATTTATGGCCTAAGGATGTCTTCTTGAGAAATGAGCTCACCTGATGATGTAGATATTCAATATTCATTTCCAAAAATAAGTATTCAACAAGTTTTTATAGAATTATTAATTAGGCTGTAACTTGGACTAATTATCTCATAAGCATGTTTTAATACCTCATCCCATAAGTGGGGCAACCTACATTCATTTTTTTTGTCTTGCAGTTCGCTAGAACAACCAACAAGATGAAAGCAACCTCATCCCATACCTAGGGCAATCAACTCCTATTTTTGTCTTGCAGTTCATCCAGAACAACCAACAAGACAAAAAGGGGCAAATGTAGACACCGAAATCGTGTCTAACCCTTGGTCAACCCTCCCCCTTTGCCCCCTTAGTCCACTTACTAACATTCCTAACACACACTTATTAATTTAAAATAATCATCTATTTTAAATTAATAACATTCCCTTTTGACCCCCTCTTTGACTCTTCACTCATGACACCTCACCCCTCCTTAGATACCTTTCCCTTGGATACCCTCATTTATCACCCTATGACCTATTCCAACTTCCCCTCCACTAATCCTCACATTTATTTATCCACCTTCGACCGTTTTCGCACGACAATTTCCCCTGGCTGTTGGAAGAACGGGAAAAAGGCTAATTTTAGCCTTTTTTCGTTATTCCAGCTACCGACGTCGGTTACCTGTCGGCTGACACCGGTGAGATCACTGATGTCGGTTGCTTAAGACCGAACCAAAGGCAAATTCTACTCTCTCTCAATCTCTCTTCCCTAAATGCAAAAATCCTCTTGCACCCAGACTTTGACCTCTCTCTCTCGGCTCCCCTGGACGTACAACAAGCATCACAGGCTACAGGTATATTGCAAGAAGTCTTCTACACCAGCAACATCAGCAACCAATCTTCTACACTCCTCCTTCAGCAAGCAACAGGTAAGTATTCCTCTTTTGTTCCAATTCTATATTTTAGAATGTATTTATATTCAGTCTCTATTTGCTACTTTTAAGTACTATAGCCCAGACTAGCCCATATTACTAGACCAGACCCAGCTATTAACCAGACCAATCAGACACTCTTCTTGGATAGGCTAAAAAGCCCTCCTCTTAACCAGACCCCTCTTGACACCCTATCCTCAACCTGACTCCCTCCTAAGACCCTGTCCATCGACCAATAGCCCTGCACAGACTCTCTGACTACCACAGACCCCTTCTGTCGACCATAGAACTTCTCTGAGACTCGACCAAAGACCACTGCCCCCACTAACATCGGTAGAATAATCGATGTCAGTAGACTTAACAACTGACGTCAGTAGACCAACCGACATCGGCGACTGTGTCATATCGACAGTAGACAGTAGGTACACATTATTTGTACTTTTCTAGCTTAGTCTATCATTATTATCTTTATCAGACATTTTTCTTATCAATCAGTGGACTGACACCCTTCCAGGAAGTCTTTGCACTTCTGAGATCGAGCTTCAGCTTGGCAGTCCACCTTACATCCATCTAACAACCTTTTTGTTTAAGTCTCTTTCTTCTTCAGGTGTCATCCTCTACAACCAAAGAGGAGTTCCCTTCAATCATCTAGATAATGGTGCGTAGACCTCATCTGGGTAACATATAACCCTCGACCACTTATCTTAGTTTCTTACTTCCTTTTTGAATGTGAAAAGAAAAAATAGTTTGAAACATTCTGGCACACCCGATGGGACCCTAGGAGTTCTTCTTGGGTTCATACTTTTTTCTTCTAAGCATACTTTTCATATAGGTGCATTAGGTCTCTTCTTGTATCTCTCTTCTTCTATCTCTTCCAAAAGACATTATAAGCAAAGTTAAAAGGAATCATTCTTCTCCTTCTTTCTTGCATCTTAGACTAGTCAAAGTCATACTCTTCAACCCTTTCTCACTTTTCTGCATACGAACACACATTTCTATTTGGGCTTAAAATTAATTGCATTTCATTTCTGATTGCATGCATCTTTAGTCCACACATCTAGTAATTAAACTACATCATGAATTAATCATAGTCCACTTATGTTACACATCAAAACTCACTTGAGACAAGGTCTGACTAGGATTTCATCACCTAGCGGATACCTTACCCATCCCGGCAATCCCACTTGGACTTCACCACCAAGGGGAAAGCCCACTCTGTTCTCTGTCAGAGGATAATCTCTAGGGGAAGTATTTACTAGCTAAGCGAGACCAGTTTATCACTGGGCTTGTGAAGTGAGGGGAGCTTTCTCCTTAGCACCAGCCACGTACAGAACCTAATACAGACTCTTGAGCACCGAAACTAACCTGAAACCAACTTTAGACTACTTCTAGGACCCACTCTACAATCCAACTTCCCAAACACATTGACTCTAAGGCATAAGCCAACAAGATTCTAAAAATTATTCCTAGGATTTAACGCTTAGGCTCTGCCTGTCTCCATCTATTTTTCTGTTCCTATCCAGTTTTTTGAGCTAGTGAGGACGTTTTCTTCTTTCCAAAAACTTTCAAATTCTTTGAGTTTTTGGAAGACACAGTGACCAACATGGGTTTTACCACCGACGTCAGTAGCCTATTCCACCGACATCGGTTATCTGACCGACGTCAGCCACTTTTTCTCACCGACATCGATTTTTCTACCGATGTCGGTCACTGTCCAAATATTTCTTTCCCAAATAGCAAGCTTAAAACCCAGCTTTCTTGCTATCCAACCCCCATTCTAGTTTTTTGAGACTGAAAAACATAGTTTTTAGAACCTGACCCTTCTTGCCTTGAATGGTTTTGACACGTAGTCAAACCAGGACTCTTGTTGACCATGTGAGGCAACAACCACTTCCACCTTCACCATCTATGCCTAGTCCTCTAATGGAGTATCATTCAGAAACCAAATGAACTCCTACCCGACCAACTCCTAATCAAACTTCAATTGTCCCTGAAGGGGACCCAAACTTTGAGAGACTCATTGACCACAATGTCAAGGCTCTCTAACACTATCTCGCAAGGAACCAAATGCGAGACCTTTCGAGTGAAGCGGTGATGACATCAACACCATCCGCTACCCAGCCTTTTATGACTTAGACTATTACCTCAACCATTAACCTGACCATGGCCAATATGCAAAGTTTGGCCTCCCCATCTATTTTTGGACCAACCTCCATCAGGGTTTCATTACCCCCTCAACTACACGCAATTCAACCAAGTTCTACAACATACTAGAACTTGATTGTCTCGAATCCACACACTCTTGCACCTATAAATGCAAGAGTGTCTACCTCCCCTTTTGCCAATTCTGCCATGCAACCACCTTTGGTGGTATCTAGTCAACTTATGCCTTCTACCTTCATGACACAACCGCCCTTGGCTTCCACATCTATCCCAATGACTAGTTATCAACATGTTGCGCCTATGCAAGCACAACTGACTACGTCATATGCCTCTTCTAGCACCTTCCAAGCACCTTACAACCTAGGGGGTGCCACATCTGCCAATCTGTCAGTTGAATTCATCAAGATGCTGATGGACAAAATGTCTAGTCTTGAGGCTTCCATTTCTAGTTCAAGCAATGTCCTTTCATATGACCAAATTTTCAATGAACCCATCCATCCCTCTGTCCCAATCCAACACTATCCCAGTCAGTGGGAGATTCCTAAGTTTACTCACTTTCAGAGTAAGGAAGACCCACAGCAACATCTACGAGCATTCAGACATGCTTGTTATCTCATAGCACATGATGATGTGTTGTTGCTACACACATTTCCCATGTCACTTTCTGGCCCTATCCTTGATTGGTACAACACCCTTACCAGTCACTCTATATTTTCATTCACTCAGCTAGCCCAACATTTCCTTGACCATTTTTCTATCAATATCACCAAAAAGGTCTCAATCACGGACTTACACTCTATCAAACAGTTTGATAATGAATCCATAGCCGACTTCATTTCCCATTGGAGAGGCCTAATCAACCAACTCTCCTTCCCTTTACCTCAACTAAAGCTCATTGAGCTCTTCTCTCGAGCATATGCCATGCACATCTCATCCACCTTATGGGTTTAAACATTCTGCACTTTTGATGAAGCTTTCACCATGGCCCAAAAGCTTAAACTCTGTGCTATTGAAGAAAATAGGGTCAAATTGTGTAATACTAACGCAAAATCTAATGACCCTTCTTCTTCCCACTCCAAGTCCAAAGGAGTGGCCAACATTGTGGTCGTTAGATCACCATCCTCGACAATGACCAACCAATCTCAACCTCTCAAAGCATCACTAAACAATTCCAACAACGGTATATACAGCGTCAGTATACTCCCATAGGAGAATCATACGCTTCCATTTTGGATAAACTTGTCAATCAGGGGGTCCTCAATCTCCCTCCCATTCGAGCACCTAAATTCAACTCTTCAAAAGCCATCCCTACATGGTATAGGAAAAATGACTTCTGTCACTATCACCGCGTCCAAGGTCATGACATCAACAACTGTCAAACCTTCAAGAACATTGTCCAAGACATGATAGATAAGGGAGATCTTGTTTTGGATAACCCAAACACACCACCTAATCAACACCTTGATATCTTCAAACAACCTTTTCCTAACCATCCTCCTACCCAAAACAATGTCCAGACCATGGCCGATAGCTCCCAAAAGCATGATATATGCACGATCAACACGGTCTCGCCTCTTGTCCCTGACCAACCTTCTCCACAGGTAGAAGAGTGTTCTTCTCCTATTCCTCCTCCACATGTAGAAGAGCTTTCTTCTCCTATTAGTTCTCCATCGACCTCTCTTATATTGGAGGACGCTTCGACCATACCAATGCCATTAGCCCCACCTTCATCCTTCCTCCTACCAATGGAGGACCATACCCTTCCTACTCCTCAACCACAAGTAGAAGGCACCACCATCCTTGCCCTCTATCCTCTTGAGGAGTCACATTCTCCAATTTCTTCTCCACCAAGAGAAGACCCTGTCTCTTCACCCACTTCGACCGAGGAAGACCCAGTGATGGTTTTTTCTTGCCTTTTGCCTGAGATCGCTACATCTCACTCACCTCTGTCCACATCTGAACCCAAATCCATGCAAGCATCCACCATGCCAAAAGACATTAAATCTCTTAGTGGGCGCCCCATATCTAATCTTGCCTCGCACAATAGTGACCCTCAAACCAAACCAAAGAAGGCCACTAAACCACACCAAAAAATTCCTCCCCCACCTTCATCATTATGCTCCATTTTGGGCCCACATCCATCCACCTTAATAGGAGTGCTTCCTACTCCAACACCTCACAGAGGAAAATTACCTCCATTATCCCCTTTACCCATTAAACATATATTTCCTTCAAAATGACTAATACCTCCTACGCCTCCAAAACATAAGTCATCAACCTCAACTGCAACAAAACACGCAGACCCATTGGCGGGTTCTTATGCCTTGTTATTGCGACAACTTTTGTAGTCTTCTCGCATCAGTCTTCCACCTCTTAAACCATACCAATCTCTCGAACCAAAACCACCCTGGTTCAATGACACTAAAGTTTGTGCATATCATCGCACGCCAGGACATGAAATTGAGCATTGTTGTGCCCTCAAGGTTGTCATTCGCCGATGCTTGGAGAAAGACACCCTTCTTCTTGACCATATTATCAACAAACCTTCAACATCATCCCATACCTCCTCACCTTCACACTCATCAACTCTCAGATCAAGACCATCTTGGTTTGACAACACTAAATTTTGTCACTATCATCGCACACTAGGACATGACACTGAGCGTTGTTGCGCTCTTAAAGCTGTCATTCGTCAACACCAAAAAAAGGATACCCTTCTCATCAAGGATCTTCTTGACTACCCCTTTGCCAAATATTTGACACCATCACATGCCTCACAAACATCATCACCTAAATCTAGATCTCAACACTAGACTATGGTCCCTTCACTGCCTTTAACCCCATTATTCGAAATCAACACAGTCAACTTGACCACCAGCCCACCAACCCAAAAGGATAAAGGGAAAAGACATGTTTCTATCCCTTGGACATTCCCATCTACCAAGCCTTCACCACAACCAAAACCCAAGATTATTGTCTTCGGCACATCTTGACCAGCATCCTCAAAGACAATCCCTGAATCTGTGGTGAAACAACCTCACCACACGACCCCTATGAAGATGTCTTTGTATGATCTCATACAAAACTCTCCACATCATCATCAAACTTTGATCCACGCCTTACAATCAATGGAGGTCCAGCCTGATGACCCCCAACCCTTAGCCATTTTAATCAAATCATTACCAACATCTGTCACCATCCGTGATTTTGAGATTCCTACCTCCAACTTGGCAGATCAGGATCTCACCCTCTCAAACAAAATATATCAAACATTATCCCTAGGAACTGGGGGAATTAGACCTTACTCTGACTATCAACCTCAACCAAACATTGACCAAGTATCAATCGACCTCGACCAAGCCTCGACCAAACATCGACCTCAAACCAGACTTCGACTAGCCATTGACCTCAACCAAGCCTCAACCAAACATTGGCCTTGACCAAACATCAACCTCAACCAAACATTGACCAAGTATCAATTGACCTCGACCAAGCCTCGACCAAACCTCGACCAAACATCAAATATCAACCACGCCTCGACCAAGCCTCAACCAAACATCATCTTAACATCCAAGCATGGACCAAACATTGACCTCAACCAAGCCTCAACCTAGCATTATCCAAACCTCGACCAAGCCTCGACCAAACATCATCTTAACATCCAAGCATGGACCAAAAATTGACCTCAACCAAACATCAACCAACTTCTTAATCATCTTCATGTCCAACAATGACCAACATGTGACCAATTTGGATCAAAGCAAATGGGGCAAGTTTTCTCCTAATTGACTCGGACCTTGCATCATAACACAAGCATAGGTTAGGGACTTATCAGAACTTGAGCCCCTTTATGCCTTGCATCTTCGACCAGTCTACTGTTAGTCAAGTAATTATTCACTTGATGTTTAACTTGAGCTTGATCCCTTGAGTAACCTCCCTGTCATTGTCATTCCTATTCCTTTTCAACCCTCAACCCTGCAAACATCAGTCAACCCTTTTGTCAAGCATGAATGCTTTGTCTTAATAAAAGGGAAACCCTCTAAACCTCTATAGTCAATTCCATGACCAAAAGTCCAGTCAAAAACAAAAAAAATCAAAAAATATATAAAAGTGGGATGCATATTCCAAGGTCATAAAATCATAAATGTAGACTGCTCTCCCGAAGGACAGCTACATACTTGCTGTAATTGATAGACTACTCCCTTGAAGGACAGTTATCCAAAGTCATATCAAAAGCATACAAAAGTAGAATATAGACCACTCCCTCGAAGGATGGCTATGCCTAAATTTTGCTACATAAACAACACTCTCTTAGAAGCTTCCCGCATTGATTAGATTCACAAATGACCACAAAGCAAAACAACATCCCCTCGCAGACTTCTCGCATCGATCAGTCTGCCCTAAAAAAAAATTGACTGACAAAACTATAAAGTCATGGACTTGTCTATAGTCATTCTCTGGGTCACCTATAAAAGGGGCAAAGTTATTCCTGCTAAAAAAAGGTTCCCCCTTCCATCTATCATATCACACCTATCACCCCAACATACTTAAGGGATTTCGAGCTCACTTAACGTCAAGTGATTTGATTGCTTCTCTAACACAACCACTGGTCAACGACGTAATGCATGAATGGGGATTTTGTTTCTAAACAACCCCCTATCTATGCCATCATTATGGTCCTTGTTAATAAAAGAGCAACGCGCCTTTCACTTACACATCTTGGTCACATACAATCCAACCAAATCATTATCTATCCAATCAAACTCAATCCAACCCAAACATTTTCAGACCAACATGACATCATCTATTTCACATAGTTTCTATGGACACCAATACACATGAAAACTATCGACCAGACACAATTTATACCAAGCATAAACCATTACTTGCTGAAGCATAAATCGACTCAATTCATTTTTAGCATACACCATCACTAATATGGAAAATTGCTAGGGATGAAAGACCACTCAACCAATGTTGCAGAATACACCATCATATGAAAAATGATGTAACATCATCTTACCCTCATCATCCATCAGACATGACCAAATCGACCTTTCAACTAGTCTGAACTACATTGGTCTGAGGCCCTTCAAACAAGGGCTATGTAGGCAGCACTCAGATGACATGGCATTTTTTGGGGTTAGCTCGACCACACCAGTTTGTTCATCTATCTGATGGACAAACCATATTATCTTCATCCTTTAACCATGACTTAACCTCGTCCAGTGACCAGTCCATAACTGACCCTCTTCCTCCCTTTTAGGGAGAACTACATCGGCCTGAGGCCCTAACGATCGGGGATATGTAGGCAGCACTCAGTTGACATGGGGTCCTCTGAGGTTAGTTCAGTCATTCCTTCATCCATCTATCTAATGGACCACCTATCTATCTCAACTCGCCTTGACCAATGACCATGGAAATCATGACTATCTCCTTCAACCTCGACCACTTCCAAGACAACGTTGCCTTGGTTGTTTTTGCATGTATGCTACCTCATGAATGGTTAGCAAAATTGTCTGCAACCCATATTTCGACCCTCACAAGTACTAAGATTGTGAGCAAGTTGATTCCCACTACTTGTGACATTTTCATGTTTTTAAGAGCACTTCCTAAGCTCGAGATACTTGGGACACAATGACCATTAGAGCTACAGCTTGGATCGAATAACCCAATCAACTACGACTATCTACTGGAGCCCAGTTATTTCAATTTTGGCACTCCTCAACCCTTGACCTACGATAATTTGACCTAACCATCTAGTGAAGTGGTATGCATGCAATCTCAACTATTGCAGCATTCACACTCAACTTCACCATATTTATCAATCGCTCTATCAAATCAGCACCTGATTCCAAGTTCCCTTCCCTCGACTCTTGCTTTGAGGAGGAATACCTCATCCCATAATCGGGGCAACCTACATTCATTTTTTTTATCTTGCAGTTCACCAGAACAACCAACAAGATGAAAGCAACCTCATCCCAAACCTGGGGCAATCAACTCCTATTTTTGTCTTGTAGTTCGTCCAGAACAACCAACAAGACAAAAAGGGGCAAATGTAGACACCAAAATCGTGTCTAACCCTTGGTCGACCCTCCCCCTTGGCCCCCTTAGTCCACTTCCTAGCATTCCTAACACACACTTATTAATTTAAAATAATTATCTATTTTAAATTAATAACACACCCCCTTTTGATACTTCACCCATGACACGTCATCCTCCCCTTGGATTCCCTTTCCCTTGGATACCCTCATTTATCACCCTATGACCTATTCCAACTTCCCCTCCACTAATCCTCACGTTTATTTATCCACCTTCAACTGTTCTCCCACAACAATGAGACCTGGCAATTGGAAGAATGGGCAAAAGGCTAATTTTATCCCTTTTTCTATTATTCCAGCTGCCAATGTTGGTTACCAGTCAACCGACGCTGGCAGGATCACCGACGTCAGTTGCTTAAGATTGGCCCAAAGGCAAATTCTGATCTCCTCTCTCTCAATCTCTCTTCCCCAAATGCAAAAATCCTCTTGCGCCTAGACTTTGACCTCTCTCTCTCGGCTCCCCTGGATGTACAGCAAGCATCACAGGCCATAGGTACATTTTAGGAAGTCTTCTACACCAACAACATCAGCAACCAGTCTTCTACACTCCTCCTTCAGCAAGCAACAGGTAAGTATTCCTATTTTGTTCCATTTTTGTATTTCAGAATGTATTTATATTCAGTCTCTGTTTGCTACTTTTAAGTACTGTAGCCCAAACTAGCCCGACTATCAATCAAACCTAGTTATCAACCAAATCAACCAGACACTCTTCTTGGAGAGGCTGAAAAGCCCTCCTCTTAACCAGACCCCTCTTGACACCCTATCCTCAACCTGACTCCCTCCTAAGACCCTGTCCATTGACCAGCAGCCCTACACAGACTCTCTGACTGCCATAGACCCCTTCTATCGACCATAGACCTTCTCTGAGACCTGACTAAAGACCACTACCCCCACCGACATCGGCAGACTAATTGATGTCGGTAGACTTAACAACCAACATTGGCAGACCAACTGGCATCAACGACTGTGGCAGATCGACAACAAATAATAGGTACGCATTATTTGTACTTTTATAGCTTAGTCTATCATTATTATCTTTATCAAACATTTTTCTTATCAATTAGTGGACTGACACCCTTCCAGGAAGTATTTGCACTTCCAGGATTGAGCTTCGGCTTGGCAGTCCACCTTACATCCATCTAACAACCTTTTAGTTTAAGTCTCTTTCTTCTGCAGGTGTCATCCTCCACAACCAAAGAGGAGTTCCCTTCAATCATCAGGATAATGGTGCACAGACCTCATCCGGGTAACATCTAACCCTCGACCACTTATCTTATTTTCTTACTTTCTTTTGAATGTAGAAAAGCGAAAATAGTTTGAAACACATGTTATGCACAAATTACTAAAATTGATTAAAATGTCTTGTTATTGATCCAAAATTTGACTGGATTAGAATTAGAAGTCACTATTAGATGCGTTGGGACTGTATTCCCATTTAGGATGTTAGCAATAAAAAATAACAAAGGTATGCATCTTGTGCAAGAGATTTGATAGGAAAGATCAATCCAGAGCACCCAAATGTAAAATTAGCATTTTAACTTAAAATGATCTGATCAAAGTTAGTTGGCCCATAAATTGTATTTCCCCATTTAGGGATACCCTAGGTAAATTCAGCACTTGAATATGTTAGTTTCACATCATTTAGCATGTTTTAGTATTTTTAGGCCAAATTGTGCATTTTGGGGAAAATTGGTCAAAATCCTAGTTGGAGGTTATTGGTGGCTAGATTTAGGTGTCTATAGTTTTCCCCTATTTGGGAAGGCATTGTAAGATATAAGCATAATAACATCTTCTCAAAGAATGAAAAGGTTATGTATGCCTACAACTACAATGATGATAAACTAACTGTATGATGCCCTCTCGAGGGAATGGTTGGCACAAGTAGGTCAACAAATGGTCCCTCAAAAAGAAAGAAGTGAAATAAGGGGACCAAAGAAAGGAAAGATTATAGGGTGAAAACATAATGATACTAAAAAATTAGTTAAAATCATTGAGAATACAAATGGGATGGTGTACAATGGTTGACTCAAAAGTGGTTAAAAGCATTGTACCCTGATAGTGGCAATGTGGTATGATAACACAATGATTTTCCCAAAGGTGGTTATAATCATTGAAAATATGGAGCTACCCTAGTTAGGATAGATAAACAAGATAACATTCCCCTTGTATATGTAGAAAAAGTAAAGTGGTGACAACACAATGATTTACCTAAAGGTGGTTATAATCATTGAGAAATGTAGGTGTGATGGTGTGTAATGATTTGCCCATAGGTGGTTATAATAATTGGACTTTGATTATGGAAAACATGATAAAATTAGCTGAGGATGATGATAAATTAACATAAAGGGTGATGATGAATTAGAACAACCTACTAGTAGGGATATGTTCATCCAAACTAATAAAGGTTAAGATTCTTTTGTGGTTAATTACTCTATTTGGGATATTATTGGGAGTGAATCAGGATGTCAATGCTAAAGAGAGGTTGTCATTTATGAATAGACTTCTTGAAGCTATGGTTTGTAGTATCATGTGTCGATAGGCATCATGGTATAACATAATGAGGACTTAGTTGAAGTATGCTTAAGGACTAACTCCCGTAATCTAATACTCCATAGAAAATAATGCACCAATGATAAAAACCATGATGAAAATGTAAACATATGAATATGGATGGATTCAAGTGTAAGTGTGGGTAAGGAATCACACAATGAACACACATAAAGTGAATCAAGGAAACAATGCTGAAAGTAAACAAATAGGTAGACAGATAAATAAAATAAGAAGAAATAAACAAACAATTAAATATAAACCCTATGAACATTGCCCCTAGAAAATAGGAGATAACATAACAAATAAATAAAATGGGGGAATAGAAGAAAAGGAAGGGGGTGGTTGAGCTATCTCCATATGCACTAGGTAAGTGGACACTGCCTACATATTTATATGGAAGTAATATCCAATAAAAAAACTACAGGCCAAATGTAGTTCTCCCAAGGAATGGGAAGAATATGATAACTAATGAAAACAAATAGAATGGATGTGAGAGAAGAATAGGAATGGTATTGAAAAATGACTGGTGCATGAAAGAAAAAAAAGATAAAAAGGATGCGGAAATTAAATGACAAGTGATTTGCTTGTTACTTAGTAAGGGTTCCTAGAATCCTTAAGGCAAAGAAGTGGTCAATGTTTTTGTTCTTTTCTAATAATCTTTCAAATGTTTTTGGAATTATTTTAGAGTATCTCAACTCAATCGAGAATGATGAGACACTAAATGGTTCAATCTCACAAAACAATAAGAGTGTGGCTTAGGTTGCTCATAAAATGGTGAGAGCATGGCTTAGGGTGACTGAGCTAACCTCAAAAAGTCTCTAACACTACCTACATAGTCCCAAAGTAGGACCTCAAGTCACTATAGTTCCACCCTTATAGGGAAGCAATTAGACTAGTGTAGTATTTAATTTAAATAAAATAGGCACAATTGGTAAAAAGGCATAGTATGACATAGGAAGTGGTGAGTTGGTACATCAAGGCTTAATATCTCCCCTAGTTTGCCCATAGGAAGTTATAACCAGGACACAATGGCATAGATCAATGTTACTAATTTTCCCAAAGGTGGTTATAATTAATAACAAGACCATTGGTAAGAAAGGAATAACAAACGAAGGATGCAACTATCAAAACTTATGTCACACTATTCTAAAATATGATCTCTATCTGAAGTACTTAAACAAACTGATAAAAATGATCAAATACCTTGATGATGAAAATGCATAATGAATGGAAAAACCACGGTCAAATGGGTTAGGCTTTAGAACACATTGGGATGATAGTTCAGAAGTGAAAAGTGGATACGACAAAGAAGATAGATAAGGATAGTATTTGTATAAAGAAGAATAGTAATAAATTGGCATAACTAAAATAGTCTGTACAGATAATACACTTTAGTTCTAAATCATAGTACCGATTGAGATGAATAATATTCATCAACTCTATAAGTTCATATCCATCTGGTGTGGCAAGCCTATATGCTCTTGATTTATAATCTATAATAATGATGAAAGGCCCTATCTAGTTTGGTTTGAATTTCCCTTTATACTTCTTCTTAGTCATGGTATTATTTTGGTTTTCTTTAAGAATAAGATCTCTAAGTTTGAATGTTCTATAGTTAACATGCCGATTATAGTGGCCTTTGAGTCAGTTTTGATATGAATAAAAATTGTTGAGCAGAGTTGTGCATTTTTCATCAAGTAGGTCTAGCTCTTGCAGAAAGTTTACTTGATAGTCATGATTATCTATTAAATGCTTGAAATATATGTATAGTAAAGGTAACTCAACCTCAATGGGAAGGATGGATTTATTACCATAAAAATTTGAGTATGGAGTGGCTCTTATCAGGGTATGATGATTGGTATGGTATGCCTAAAGGGCAGGGAATATCTGTAAGTGCCAATCATGACTGGCATCATTGATAATCTTTTTGAGAATATTAACAATGGTTTTGTTGGATGCCTCAACTTAGCCATTACCTTGAGATTAATATGCTATAAAAAATGTTGTGTGATGTTGTATTTAGTACATAACTAGTCTACATCCTTGTTCTTGAATGATCCCCCATTATCAGATATAATGTCAGAGGGGATATCATAGTAGCAAATGAGATGGTTGAAAATGAATTTGTAAATTTGCTTGCCAATTACATAAGTGAGGGGTATAGCTTCAACTCACTTAGTGAAATACTCAATGGTGGTAAGGATATGTTTATAGATGTCAGATGAAGTGGGTTTGATCTTCCTAATGAGTTCAAGTTCCCATGTAGAAAATGGCCATGGTGTCAACATTAGTTTCAAATTTTTTCCTAGAGCATGAATCAGATTAACATGTTGACATTTGTCACACTTTTTAACATATGTAGTTGCATCTGTGTTTATTATAGGCCAATAATAGCTAGTATGGAAGAGTTTTTTGGATAGGACTACCTTGCTAGAATGATCTCCATATACTCCTTCATGAACTTCTCTTAACGCTATTGTAGACTGTACTAAAGTTAAGCATCGAAGTAGAGTTCCATCAAAACTATGATGGTAAAGGGTAGATCCAAGTAGATTATAATGAGTGGAATGATGAATGAAGGCTTTGGTTTGTTTTTGACATAGTTTAGGTGGCATAACTTGGTCATGAAGGTAGTTGTAAATGTTTGAGTACCAGATAGAATTAGGACCAACAATATCACAAATCATGGCAATAATTGAAGTTTCATGAGCTAGTGTTGACAAATTCTTGATGAGGAACTGACACTCTCTAGCTTTATCTATTTTTCAAATCAGAGAGCCAATAGTAGCCATGGAATCTATAGTTTTGTTACTAGCCTTTAATATGTGCTCAAACTAAACATAGGCAATTTTTTGCTTAAGAGTGTTGAACATGGCTTTATATGGAACCAACTTATCATCTTTGGTCTAAAAATGATCTATGACCTGATTGATGATTAACTAAGAATCACCATAAACTTAGAGATGAGATATGTTCCAATGCACTGCTTTTCAATGTCCTACAACAAGTGCTTCAAACTCAAACATGTTGTTTGTATAAGGAAAGTTGTTTCTTCATGATTTAGGGATTAGATCCCCCTATGATGTAATAAACAATATGCCTACCCCAATCTATGTGTAGTAAATGAACCATCAAAATATATTTTCTAGGGCTGCTCCTCAAGGGGTGTGTTAATGATGGTCATTATGGATTTATCAAGGAATTTAAATTTGAGTGGTTTTGTGTCCATAAGGGGTGCTTTAACAAGTTGATCTATAAGAACTTGTCACTTGATTGCCTTTTGATTGGCATACTCTATGCCAAACTCACTGAGAAGCATGATCCATTTAGCCATTTTACCTTGCAAATCTATTTTAGATAGAAGATACTTGAGTGGATCTACTTTTGAAATGACCATGGTCTTATTATTCAACATGAAATGGTTCAATTTTTGAGCTATGAAGACCATGGCCAAATAAGCTTTTTCAATAGGTGCATAGTTATGTTCATACATAACCAAGTTATGATGTAAGTAGTATAGAGCATGCTCTTTTCCATTGTCATCATGTTGAGCCAAGAAAGCCCCCAGAGCATAGTCGATAGCTGATAGGTATAACAAGAATGGCTTTCCTAACATAGGAGGTAATAAAATAGGTTGATTAATAAGATAGTCTTTGAGTTTTTGAAAAGCTATTTGGCAGTGATCATCCAAGTGAAATGTAACTCCTTTCTTTAAAAGGTGTGTAAATAGATGACACTTGTCTGCTAATTAAGAGATGAAGAATTATATTGACTAGATCTTACCCTAAAAACTATGGATTTACTTTAAATTTTTTTGTGGTGGCATCTCAGTTATAGCATGGACTTTAGCTAAATCAACTTCAATACCTGTACGAGGCATGATGAAGCCAAATAGTTTACCTGAAGTTACATCAATCAGACATTTCTTTGGATTGAGCCTAAATTTTAACTCCCGTAATCTTTCAAATATCTTATGAAACACTACTGGATGGTCAGCCCTGGTTTTGGCTTTTTCTAGTATGTCATAGACATAGTCTTCAATAATATCATATGTCATATCATGGAATATGACAGTCATGGCCCTTTGATATATAGCTCTAGAATTCTTAAGTCTAAATATCATTACCTGATAATAAAATATTCCCCATGGAGTGGTGAACATTATTTTATGTTGGTCTTTTGGTGCTATTTCGATCTGGTTATATCCTGAAAAGCCATCTATGAGTGAATTCATTTCATAACCTACCATGAAGTTGATGATCATGTCCATATTAGGCAAGGGAAAATTATCTTTAGGACAAGCTTTGTTGATGTCTCAAAAATTATTATAAATTTTGATCCCTTTAAGCTTTTTACTAACAGGTACCACATTAGAGATCCATTATGAGTAGTCAATGGATCAGATACATCCTACTTCTGAGAGTTTTTCCAACTCTTTCTTTACCAATACAACAATGCGAGGATGCATCTTATGTAGCTTTTATTTTACTTGTTTGGTGTCAGGATTAACCACAAGGTGGTGTAGAACCAAGGCAGGGTCTAAACCTGGCATTTCAAAATAGTCCCATGCAAAGATATCTACAAATTCTCTTAATAGAGTTGTAAAGACATCATGTTCCTCCTCATTGAGGGATGCACCTAATTTTATCCATTTTAGGTTTGATGGAGTCTTGATATTTATCTTTGTTGTATCTTCAACTAGAAGGGTCAAACCATATTTTAGGATAATAGATAATGACTTGAAATATTGGATTATGTTAGGGTCCTCTATTAGGACTTGCTCTTCAACTTCTCCTAAGCATGATGAATCTGAGTCCCCTAATGGGAGATCTAGCCATGTGACAAAAATAGTCAAAAACTCTTGAAGAATTTGATAAAATATTTGTTTCTACTCAAAGTTGAACTCAGATCCATAGGCAAGTTCATCATTGGTGGTCTCCTAGTATAAATTCAAAGAAGAATGAACACCCCCATCTAATGGCACCTAAAATAGGTTTTCACCACTAGACAAGCCTTTGTCTTTACTTTTTCCCTAGTCAAAAAGCACTTCAAAGAGGTTTTCACTTTGGGACCTCAATGTTTTACTTATTATTTTTGGCTAAGGGTGTTCTCTCGCTCTCCAAAATAGGCTGCAAGATTCAATGTGATTGAGATTCCTGATTTGTGATCTCTCAATGAAATGTTGTCTTTATGGCCTAAAAAATCATAGAATGCCTCATCATTATATAACTCATCAATCGGTAGACTAGATTCTTGTTGGTCCCAATCTATAAATTGGGGATAATATAATGGTAATGGGTTACCATAAATGGCCAATGTAAGGGTATAAATGGCATTGTTATCAAACAAGTTAGTTTCAACTAGGTCATCAAAGGTGAGGCTATGATCAGAATCTACTTCACTATTGGCTTCATCATTAATATTCATTGGTGATGGAGTTTGAATAAGATATGTGGGGTCACCCCCAAGTAGTTTAAATCCAAGTCCATAAAGTCTTTCATACTTAGTCATGGAAATTGGCTCGATGGTTCCTTACCGATTCGGTTTGAGGCCTTTTCCTTCATAATTATGATGTTCCATGATCCTATTAAGAATAGGATACTTTGTATTTTTATAAAAATTAGCTTGGTTGTCATTTTATAACCATGATTCATTTCCTTTAAGATGGTTAGGTTCTAGGCCAGATGTTGGTACAAATGTGATAGGTCCCTTAACTTTGTTCTTTTGTTTCCAATGCATATGTAGGGTGATTTTAGGTCAGCTAAAGTTTTTTAGATTTTAAAGAAGATTAGAAATATGAAATGTATCATGGGTCACATAATCTCCTGATGTATTACCTAAAATGATTAAATGATTAGAAGCTTTAAGAGGTGGCATGTGGAAAACAAAATCTAAGGTATTAGGATCTATGTAATTATCTGGTGAAGGATCAATAAGTATAGCCTTTCTTTTATCCTTTTTGGAACTTGGATTCATGTCGTAATAATAATTGTATATTTGAAATTTGGCCTCAAGATATTTTTAGTGTTCATATGGGTGTAAATCTCCTAGAATATTCACTTTCGTCCCTCAGTGGAAAAAATTGATACATTGGTGCAACATTGATAGGACTGCATGAATCTCATGTAACCAAAGCCTACGTAGAAGTATATTGTATGATAACTCAAGATCAAGCACATGGAAAAGTGTATCATGGGTCAAAGGTCCAATGATAATTGATAAAATAATTATGCCTTATGGTTCTCTTTCTTGATTATCATAGGCTTTGATAGTTATTATTTCTGGCTAGAGATCTACCATTGTGTACCCAAGAATCTTTATGAGCTTTAAAGACACTATGTTGAGGCTGGATCCATTATATATAAGGACACATTTCAATTTATACCATATTATATAAAACTATATGTATAATGGATTATTATGGAGTGGGCCAAGAGAAAATATATCTCTTTGGTTGAATGTGACTTGTTGGGCTGGAGCTAGGTGTCCAACCAAAGCTTGAAATTTATCAAGGGATATGTTACTATCAATAGCGGATTAGGTCAAAAACTCATTCAATATTTTCTTATAGATTATTAAAATTTATATCAAATCTAAAATAGAAATTTGTGCTAGTGTCTTCAATTGTTCCATAATATCAAACTTCTTATCTTGGTCAATAGTGAATGGTTTACTCTGATGCTAAATAGTTGGTTGGATGACAAGCAAAGTGATTGATGGATGTGGGCTTAGGATAGTAATTTTTGACCTCTGATTTATGATTTCATAATTAATATTAAATATGAGACCATTATTGTTAACAAATGTTGAGAATGGTGTAGGACCAGATAGGATAAGTCTTAGTTGTTGGTGCACTCACATATGGTCATGTGACAAGGATGAGTTATCGATATAAGGTCTAAAAGGGGAAGTCTTAGTTTTTTGGTTTCCCTATATGCATTCCTAGGTCAAATGAGGATTATCCATGTAATTTGGTTTAATTTTTTTATTTAGTAATGGTCTAGGCTTATTAGTGTTTGGTCTAGGATTAATGGAGATGGTATTAACACTACCCCCTACAATATGACCTACAACCATATTTTAGTCATATGCAACTGCATGGTAGGTTTGTTGGTTGTTACCATTCTGACCGTAGCCTTGTCCATTATTCTATTGTTATGGGTTTTGTTACTAATTTTGTTGATTTTGCTAGTTTGGCCTTTGATTTTGATACTATTGATTTTGCTACTACATTGGTCGTTATTGTCATTATTTTTTATCATTTTTCTACTACTGATTATTATGTTGGGGAAAGGGGTTTTGATAAATCCCAAGAGTTTGATTGGAAGTGAAAGCACCATTATCTAATGTTATCTCCCCATTTTCCAACATATTCTCAATTAAATGCTTGATTTGGACACATCTTCATAGATTATGCCCATTGATTTGATGATAGTCACAAAATTCATTTTCATGATACCAATCAAGATAAGGAATACCTTACAGATAATGCTTTGGTATAGGCCAACTAATAAAATTTGTGATAATAAGCTTTCAAAATATAGACTTAGTAGGTTCTCCTAGGTCACTAAAGACATGACGTGGAGCCATGATTCTCATAGGAAAAGGGGTTTACAATGCTAAAGGTTGTTGTATTTGCTATGCAGGTCTTGGTTGTTGAGCTTGTAGTATTGGTTGGAGAGGTTTTTGAGTAGGATTAAGCTAAAAAGGTGGTGTAGATGACATTTTCACCATTTTGACATTATGGGATTTAGTTACTCCATTTTCCAAAACATTCCTTTTGTGGTTGAATTGCTTTGGTCTTTCATGGTTATTGGCCTCTGTTGATTGTGATGCTAGTGCTTGAATGGGATGTTGGTTATTTCCCTGATTGGTACTTTGATTTTGATTAGTTTAATTAATCTTGATAACTCATTTATTGATGAGTTCTCACTCAATCAACAAGCCTTTGTCAATGATTTCCTTGAAAGTATGTGCACATTATAGTTCTAAATGATAAGCTATCTCACTATGAAAATTTTTGGTAAACATAGCAGCTAATTGTTTATTCAATGAACTATGGGTGAAACATCTTGCAAGGGCTCTCCATTGCTATAAATAACTTGAAAAACTCTCACTAGCTTTTTGCTTTACTTGCATTAAGTCCACTAATGAAATATCATGCTCAAGATTATAGGAAAAGTGCTACACAAACTTATCAAAAAGATCATCAAAATCCATTACTAAATATTTAGGAAACTTTAAAAACCACTCCAAGGCTTGTCTAGTCAAGCTCCTTGGAAACAACATCAAAAGTTATGTCTCTATATGCTATTGGTTGACATGCAACAAAGAATTTGATCAAATGAGCCTTAGGGTCACCTTTCCATTTGTATTTATTGAATTCAATGTTTCATATCCTAAAGGAAATGGTATCTGTAAATACTCCATGTTGAATGGGTAGGAATACACATTATCCAATTTAAACTTTTTAGTCTATTTCCCCACATGATTGGTAGTAATTACATCCTTCATATATTGTAATTCTTGAGATAGGAAACTAGAAGGAACATTAGTTTGAGGTAGAATATTGGTTTGGGTAGATAATTGGGAGGTCACAAGTGGGACACTTTGACCAGGGTATGATGGAGATACCTGTTAAGGTATATTGGTTTGATTGGGGAATGGACCAAGAATATGCATACATAGATTAGGATGTACTTGAAATTACACATTTGGTTGTGTAATATTTTAGTTTGGGTTGGTGATAAAGATTTGAATTGGAGGAATTTGTGATTAGGATGGAGGGATATAACTATACTGTGCCTACTATGGTTGAAAAGGGACATGTTGTTGACTAATCAAACCTTGTTATTGAGTGGGAACTTGTGGTCCAAGACCCTGCTGAATTTGTGGCACATTTTGAACCAACAGTTGTCTAGTAGGTACTTGAAAAACATGGGGACCTCCTTGTTACATGAATCCTTATGAGGAAGTGAAAGCAAGTTGCATATTTGGCATCTATCATTGACCAATATTTGCATGTTGTTGACTAGTCATTGCTTGGTTTTGGATTAGCATATTAGACGACAATTGAAGAGGTATGTTCACTGTTACCTAGCGAGGTGGAACATTAGTTTCCCTTGATTGAGGTGGTAATGTATTTGTCCTCTATTGTGTTAATACACTAGATTGTGTCTACTATTGTGGAATACTACTCATTACTTATTGAGGAGTAGGATTCGTCACATTATGTCGTTGAGGTGTGACATTAGCCATTGTTTGATTACCTAATCCCATAAGTTTTACACTTGAGGAAGTAATTGGTTGAGGTTGGGGTGTAAAAACTCCTATTCCTTGGTATGATGATCTACTTATGGGATTAACTATAGGCACATGTTTTTGGCTAGTTGTTTATGCATTAATATGACTTTGATCAAGATTAGATGTTGTTTGCATATTATCCACTACATTTATCTCACTATTCTATGTAGAGGCTGAAGACACTTCTTCAATAATAGGCATATGCATCAAGTTATCTATTGAAGTGGTTTGTATGAACAGGTCAGAATTCAAATTCTCTTATTGAAGGAACTAGGTCAATAAGAGGCTTACTCACCATGTTCATTTGATTGAAATCACGTGCTAGATTTAGGTAGGTTTGATATGTTGTCTACATTTGGTTAAAGTGATCTTTCATGATGTTTTTACCTCAATTAAATATATTAGGGTCTTGATACATTGTTTGGAGAGCCCTAGGATTTCTAAAAGAATCTTGTTGATTGTAAATGATATTGTGGGGCACTCTTACTAGACTTGGTAAATTTTCATGGGGGAAGTCTGCTAGAAACTTGGCCCCTACCTATATGGATCTACCTAATATCTTGTCTTTGTTCTCTAACAAATGTCACTCAAACAAACATGGATCATACATGGAAGTCATATTAGTAAAATATGACTGTTGAAGAACTGGCTCATCCACTCTAGGTATTATAGCTAGGTATTATGTAGTTTGTTCCTAGTCTTGTTCTGAATAAGGTGGTGTGTTAACCAGATAGTTATCTAAAGGATCTTGGCTTTGTGTCCCTGATTGAGTATTATAAGAGGGATAATAATCCATCTCATAAGCAATATTATCCACATAGGGGTATTTCACCATTTCTTCCTATGCCACCACATTACTAATCCCTGGATTGTACATGAGTCCACTGCAAGTGTAGGAATACATGTTGGGATCCATAGTCAATGCTTTATGATAAAAGGTTAAAGAGTTCTACAAACTCCAAAAAGGATAGAATCTAAAATAGATGATGTTCCAACTTGGTCTAGATTTGTCAAAAGGATCGAAAGGTTTATGCAAATCTTTGTGAGGAAATAAGCTAGCATGCAGTATCTAACATTTCACTATTCACGCAAAGACAAGCAAGTAGATGGAGCAAAAATCAAAATTTCAAAATCTAAGGTCAAAGTGTTTCAAATTAGTCTAATCTAGAAATTTAAAAGTTGTTAGGTCTTTTGGCTAAATGTGACATCAAAATATAGGCTCAAATAAGGCATGCACTAGGACTCTTGGCCAAATGACATCAAAAGCTAGTCTTTAAAATAGATGAAAGTTTTAATCTAATGGATTTTAAGCACTTATAACAAACACTAGGAATTTGATTCTTGGACATGAACTTGATCAACTAGGTATAAGGTATGAAACAAAAGACACTTTTAGAGATAGTTTATTTTCTCACAAAAATGGTATAAAACTTGGTTCTTTTGATAAATAAGCTAGACAAAAGTGAGCGGTATAACTGTGCTTTAGATAAAGGATCACAAAAGTACACTCAAATTAGTCTAAAAATATAGGAACAAATTTGAAATCTATGTAAAGAGGGTATATGAAATACTATTTGAAATTTTTTGAGAAGCATAACGACACTATACTACCCAAAAGGTGTGACAAAAAAGTTTTTTTCAAAAACTTTCTAAGGCAAAGACATTTTCCCACAATTTTGATAGCATAACACTTCTTTTCTTAACTCAGAATGTTTTGGTGCATATACTCAAAGTGCAAGTGTTTAACACCAAATGGCTTAAGTCTATCAATTAATGACAATGATTATGAGTCTTAAACGACCTTCAATCCAAATTGGAAATTAAACCTAAGTTCTCTCAAGTTTAGTGAAAATGGTGCACCCACTTAACACATCAACCTTATAAACTTATAAAGGTGCAATTCCAAATTTAAATTATAAGTGAAGGAATTTAAACAATTTTGGTAAAGGTCTAGACTCAATTGGGTAACATAACTATGCCAAAATGGATGATATGACTCTCAAGATTTTGATGAACTTTGAATAAGTTAAATTGATGATCTCATGTAGGCAACATAATTCCTCTTTGTTCAAACAAAAATTAGGACTATGTGTTTGATTTGAATTTTTTTTACACCAAGTTTTGACTTCAAACAAGACCTTAATCTAGGACAAGACCAACTAATTAATCGCTCTTAGATCCTAAACTGATAAGGTTGCTTGGTATTGTTAGAATATATCAATTTACATCATTTGAGAGGATTTTAAATGTTCATCTAAAATTAAATGTGTATTATATATCAGGGTTTTTACACCCCCCTTCTCTCAAATGACAGTACTACGACATGGACCTTGAGGTGCACCTTACACCAACAATACTTCCATAGCAAGTGGGGATTTATCTAAGATCTAAAAAGTTTTTGAATGATCTAGGGGAATAAATTACACAATGAATTTCATGCCAAATAATTTAAAATAAAATCATGGATTTTGGGTCCATATCACTTGGCTTGTTACAAAAAGGTCTAGTTCATTTTGTAACCACTACATCCTACTATTTGTTTAGTGTAGTATGATCTCTAAAGAGTCACTACATCCCATGTGTAACTCCAATTAGGAGCCAAATGAAGTCAATGTTGAGAGGTGAAACCTCATGTCAAAGCTTCCCTAAAGAACTCATGGGAGGTGATGAAGTCCCCCTCATAAGCCAAGTTTGCATGAAAATAAAGAAAATATGAAAGTAGAAAAAATTTAGGATCATTTTTAAGGTCACCCAAACTTTGAAGAGTTTTTGGGGTGTGTTTTAGATGACTTTATTTCTAAGCCTTGGACTAGGATACTTTCAATAAGAATGGCTCTTTTGATTCCAAGGGTTCCCTAAAGGGGACAAATGGAAGAGCATACATGCAACATCCCTTTTTTTTCAAAACAAAAATTTAATCTAAACAACTCAGTAAATACAAAAAGCTTTGAAAAGGTGAGTTCATTTTTAAGCCTAAATGGAACATGAGGTGGTGTTAATTTGACCCCTTGGTCTTAGTTTCAAACTTTGAAAAACATTCACCATAAACATCTAAACTCTTTTTTTAAACACCGAAACAAAGTTCCTAATTGATTTTTAAGCATGCAAAAGGTGATCTAAAACATGTTTTTAGAAAATGTCAAGCTTGGTCCTATAGAAAAAAAATTAGCATGTCCTTTATCCCTAAATCTCTTTTGGGTTTGAAACAATGAGCTTTAGAAAAAGAGCTCTTGGGTTTATGTTTTAAGAAAAACATAGTGATCGACATTGGTTTATATAACTGACAATGATTATAGTTTCTAACCAATGTTTGTTATCTAACTAAAATCAGTGATACCAATGTGACCATCAATAGGTATCCAATCAATGTCAATTTTGATAACTGAAATCAGTTAAGATATTCAACTGATGTCGGTTTTACTAACTGATGTCGCTTATTGTGTAAACCCATGGTAAATAAAAAATGGTAAAATAAAGTTATAAAATCAATTTGCAAGAGTTTTGAGGGTCCAAATGAATATTTTAAAGCTAAAAAATGATCTTCTTCAGGTGTGAGATGAGTTTAGTCACATCAGGCATGCCATATGTGATCTAAGAATTTGACTCAAGAGAGCATGGTTAGTATGGGGTTAGTTTCAAAATAAAAATAAAATGAAAGAAACACACTAAATAGCATAACATCTCTAGGCCTTGACACTAGGGAGAGCTTAGTTTAAAAACATGATTAAAATACACAAATAAAATACAAAATAAGTCCTCTTTTACCTCCCTTAGATGCTCCAAAATGCTTGTTGTAGTGGTTTGCTCAGCTTGTGCTCATGAAGTCATTGGCAATGGAAGCTTGGCTACCTCCATCTCTCCTTGGCACCTTTAGCTTATGGCTTAGCTTAGCTTGGAATCAATTTGGCATGGTAACACTAATTTCTTGAAGCTTGTAATCAATTTTGTATTATAACTTTGCATAATTATCTATTAGAAATGATGTGGTAAGGCAACTGTTTATAGATTTTTGCAGATGTCTAAAATCAACCTAAACCATCCATCTTGAGATTGAGATGTGTGGTTGAGGATTAATTGAATTTTTGGAATTAAGTTTTTAATTATCCTCATCATGAAATTAGAAGAAGGTGCAATTAAGATGCATGGAGGGCATCATGGAAGGCATTGATAAGGCATGGAGAGCATGAATCTTGATATTTGTGGCATTTATGGCCTAGGGATGTCTTCACAAGAAATGAGGTCACCTAATGATGTAGATATTCAATATTCATTTCCAAAAATAAGTATTCAACAAGTTTCCATGTAATTATTAATTAGGCTCTAACTTGGATTAATTATCTTGTAAGCATGTTTAAGCACTTTATGCACAAATTACTCAAATTGATCAAAATATCTTATTATTGGTATAAAATTTGACTAGATTAGAATTGGAAGTCAATGTCAGATGCATTAGAACCATATTTCCATTTAGGATGTTACCAAAAACAAATAACAAAGGTACACAATTTTGTTTAAGCGATTTGATAAGAAAGATCAATCCAAACCACCCATGTGCAAAATTGAAATTTTAACTCAAAATGATCTAATCAAAGTTAGTTAGACCATAAATTATATTACCCCATTTAGGGATACCCTGGCCAAAATCAGCACTTGAATATTTTAGTTTCACATCAATTAGCATGTTTTAGTGTTTTTAGGCCAAATTGTGCATTTTGAGGGAGATTAGTCAAAAGTCTAGTTATAGGTTATTGGTGGCCAGATTTAGGTGTTTATAGGTTGGATAGCTTAACTAATGTCAATTAGTAAAATTTAAATTAGTTGGATACTTGTTGTCAGTCACATTGTTATAACTGATGTTGGTTAGATAATCATCATCGATTAGAAAATATAACCGTCATTGGTTATATAACCAATGTCGGTCACTATGTTTTTCTTAAAACATAGACTTGAGAGATCTTTTCTTAAAGTTCATTATTTCAAACCTAAAAGAGATTTAAGGATAAAGGACATGCTAACATTTTTATTGAATGACCAAGCTTAACATTTGCTAAAAACATGTTTAGATCACCTTTTGCATGCTTAAAGTTCAACTAAGAACCTTGTTTTGGTGTTTAACAAAAAAAATTAGATGTTTATGGTGAATGTTTTCAAAGTTTGAAACTAAGACCAAGGGGACAAATGAACACCACCTCATTTTTCATTTGGGCTTAAAAATGAAATCACCTTTTCAAAGCTTTTTGTGTTTAATTAGTTGTTTAGATTAAATTTTTGTTTGGAAAAAAGAGGGATGTTATATGTATGCTCTTCCATTTGTCCTTTTTAGGGAACCCTTGGAATCAAATGTGCCATTCCTATTGCAAGTAGCCTAGTCCAAGGCTTAGAAATAAAGTCATCTAAAGCACCCCTAAAAAACTCATCAAAGCTTAGGTGACCTTAAAAATGACCCTAAAGTATTTATACTTTCATGATTTATTTATTTTTATGAAAACTTGGCTTGCGAGGGGGACTTCATCACCTCTCACAAGCTTTTTAGGGAAGCTTTGACCCAGGGTTTCACCTCTTGGCATTGACTTCATTTGGCTCCTAATTAGAGTTTCACATGAGAGATAATGACACTTTAGACATCGCACTACACTAAGCAAATAGCAAGATGTAGTGGTTTCAAAAAGGATTAGACCTTTTTACAACAAGCCAAGTGATACACACCCAAAATCCATGCTTTTATTTTGCATTGTTTGACGTGAAGTTCATTATGCAATTGATTCCACTAGAACATTCATAAACTTGTTAGATATTAGATAAATCTCCACTTATCATGGAATTATTATTGGTGCAAGGTGCACCTCAAGGTCCATGTCATAGTATTTTCATTTGAGAGAAGGGGGGTGTAAAAACACTACTATATAATGTGCATTTATTCTTGGATGAACACTTAAAATCCTCTCAAATGATGTATATTGATGGATTCTAGCAATACCAAGCAACCTTGTCAATTTAAGATCTAAAAGTGATTAATTAGTTGGTCTTGTCCCAAATTAAATTCTTGTTTAGAGTCAAAACTTGGTGTAAACAAACAATTCAAACCAAACACATAGTCCTAATTTTCCTTTGAACAAAGAGGCGTTATGCTGCCCACGTGAGATTATCAATTTGTCTTGTTCAAAATTCATTAAAATATTGAGAGTCATATCATCCACTTTGGCATAGTTATATTTCCCAATTGAGTCTAGTCCTTTACCAAATTTATTTATGTCCTTCACTTATAATCTAATTTCAAAATTTCACCGTATAAGTTCATAGGGTTGATGTGCTAAGTGGGTTCACCATTTGCACTAAAATTGAGGGAACTTAGTTTTAATTTCCAATTTGGGTTGAAGTCCATTCAAGACTCATAATCATTGTCATCACTTGATAGACTTAAGCCATTTTGTGCTAAAAAATGGTATTTTGAGTCTATGCACCACAACATTTTGAGTCAAGAAAAGTAGTGTTATGATGTCAAAATTGTGGGGAAATGTCTTTTGAAACAATATTCTTTCATCAAACCTCTTGCATAGAGTTCAAATTTGTTTCTACATTTTTAGACCAATCTGAGTGTACTTTTGTTTATCATAGTTATACCATTCATTTTTGTCTATATTATTTTTCAAAAGAACCAAGTTTTATGCCATTATTTATGATAAAATAAACTCTCTAAAAGTGCCTTTTGTTTCATACCTTATACGTAGTTGATCAAGTTCATGTCCAAGAATCAAATACCTAGTGTTTTTTATAAGTGTTTCAAATATATTAGATTAAACCTTTCTATTTTCAAAGTCTAACTTTAGATGTCATTTGGCCAAGAGTCCTAGTGCATGTGTTTTTTGAGACTAGCTTTTAATGTTGCATTTGGCCAAAAGACCTAACAACTTTTTAAATTCCTAGATTAGACTAATTTGAAACACTTCAACCTTAGAGTTTATCATTTCAATTTTTGGTCCATTTACTTACTTATCTTTTTGTGAATAGTGAAATGCTAGATACTTCACACTAGCTTATTTCCTCACCAATCTTTACATAAACCTTTTGATCCTTTTGATGAATCTAGACCAAGTTGGAACATCATTTGTTATAGACATTGTCATTTTTAAAGTTTTTTGAACTCTTTCACCTTTTATCCCAAATCATTGACTATGGATCCCAATATGTATTCCTACACTCATAGTGGACTCATGTATAATCCAAGGATTAGTAATGTAGTTACGTAGGAAGAAATGGTGCAAGACCCCTATGTAGCTAATATTGTTTATGAGATGGATTCTTATCCCTCTTATAATACTCAATCAAGGGCACAAAGCCAAGATATATTGGATAACTATTTTTTTAACACACCACCTTATTTAGAACAAGACCAAGAACAAACCACATAATACCTAGCTATAATACCCACAGTGGATGAGCCAGTTCTTCAACAATCATATTATACTAATACGGCTTCCACGTATGATCTATTTTTGTTTGAGAAATTTTTTTTAGAGAACAAAGATGAGATTTTATTTAGAGTTATAAAGGTAAGGGCCAAGTTTCTAGCAAACTTTCCCCATGAAAATTTACCAAGTCTAGTAAGAGTGCCCCACAATATCATTTACAATCAACAAGCTTCTTCTAACAATCCTATGGCTCTAGTCTAAACAATGTATCAAGATCCTAATATATCTAATCAAGGCAAAAATATCATGGAAGGTCACTTTAACTAAATGCAGCTAGCATATCAAACTTCCATAAATCTAGCATGTGATTTTAATCAGAGGAACATGGTGAGTAAGCCTCTTATTGACTTCGTTCCTTCAATAGGAGTGTTGATAGAGTTAACTGGACAAGAGAATTTGAGTTTCGACCCATTCATACAAACTGATTCAATAGATAACTTAATGCATGTGCCCATTATTAAAGAAGTATCTTTGGTCTATACACAAAATATTGAGCCAAACATAGTGGATAATGTACAAACAATATCCAATCCTGATCAAAGTGGTACTAATGTACAAACAACATCTAATCCTGATCAAATTGGTACTAATGCACAAACAACTAGCCAATAACATGTGCCTATATATCATCCCATGAATGGATCATCATACCAAGTAATAGGAGTTTCTACACCCTAAACTCAACTGGTTACTTCCTCAAGTGTAAAACTATAGGATTAGGTAATCAAATAAAGGCTAAAGTCATGCCTCAATGATAGAATGTAACGAACCCTACTCCTCAACAAGTAACTAGTAGTATTACAAAACAATAGACACAATATAGTTTATCAATACAATAGAGGGAAAATACATTGCCACCTAAATCATGGGAAATAAATTTTCCACCTTGATAGGTAATGACAAACATATATCTTTAATCACAGACTAATATGCCAATCCAAAACCAAGCAATAACTAGTGAACAAGTTGTAAATATTGGTCAATGACATATGCCAAATCTAAAACCTATTTTCACTTCCTTGTAGGGATTTGTGCAACAAGGAGGTCCCCACATTTATCAAGTATCTAATAGACAACCATTGATTCAAAATGTGACACAAATTCAGAGACAGGGTCTTGGTTCACAAGTTCCCACTCAACATCAAGGTTTAATTAGTCAGTAGCATATCCCTTTTCAACCATATTAGGCATAGTATAGTTATATCCCTCTATCCCAACCACAAAATCCTCTAATTCAAACCTTTATCGCCAACCCAAACTAGAATATCATGCAACCAATTGTGCAATTTCAAGTACATCATAATCCACGTATGCATATTCCTAGTCTATTACCCAATGAAACTAGTGTACCCCAATAGGTAACTCCATCACACCCTAGTCAAAGTGTCCCACTTGTGACCTCCCAACCATCTACCTAAACTAATATTCTCCCTCAAACCAATGTTCCTTCCAATTTCCTATCCCAAGAATTACAATAGATGAAGAATCCAATTTCTACCATTCATGCTAGAAAATAGACTAAAAAGTTCAAATTGGATGATGTGTGTTCCTACCCATTCAACATGGAGTATTTGTAGATACCATTTCCTCCAGGATATGAACCACCAAAATTTGACAAATACAGAGGGAAAGGTGACCCTAAGGCTCATTTGACCGAATTCTTTGTTGCATGTCAACGAGTGGCATATAGTGACATATACCTTTTGTTATTGTTCCCAAGGAGATTGGTTGGACAAGCCTTGGAGTGGTTTTTAAAGTTTCCCAAAAATTTATTAATGGATTTTGATGATCTTTCTGATAAGTTTGTGTAACACTTTCCTATAATATCAATCATGAGATTTCATTAGTGGACTTAACACAAGAAAAGGAAAAAATTGGTGAGAGTTTTGCAAGTTATTTACAGTGATAGAGAGCCATTTCACCCATAGTTTACCAGATAAATAATTACCTACTATGTTTACTAAAAATTTGCATAGTGAGAAAGCTTTTCATATGAAACTACAATGTGCACATACTTTCAAAGTGATCATTGATAAAAGTTTGTTGATCAAGTGGGTGCTCATCAATAAAGGAGTCATCAAGCTTAATTCAACTAATCAAAATTAAGGTACCAATTAGGGAAATGACCAACATCAACATCCCATTCAAGCATCAGCATCACAATTGTCATAGGCCAATAACCAAGAAAGACTGAAGCAATTCAACTGCAATAGGAATGTTGTGGGAAATGGAGTAACCAAATCATGTTATGTACAAATGGTGCAAACATCATCTCCACCACCTTTTCAGCTTACTCTTACATATCAACCTCTCCAACCAATACCAAAAGCACAACAACCAATACCTACACAATAAATACAACATCTGTTACCATTACAAACCCATCCTCCTAGGACAACCATGCCTACATGTCATGTATTTAGTGACCTAGGAGAACCTATTGAGTCTATATTTTGCAATATTTCTATTTCTAATCTGATTAGTTAGCCTATGCTAAAGAATTATCTATAAGGAATTCCTTATCATGATTAGTACCATAAAAACAAATTCTATGACTATCATCGGGTCAATGGGCATAATCTATGGAGATGTTCCAAATCAAGCATTTAATTGAGAATATGTTGGATAATGGTGACATAACATTGGATAAGGGTGCTTCCACTTATAATCTAACTCTAGAGATTTATCAAATCCCCTTTCCCCAACATAACAATTAATAGTAGTAAAATAATCAGCAATAATAACAACAATGGTCAGTGTAACAACAAAATAAATAGTCTCAAAATCAAAGGCCGAGCTAGAAAAATAAAAAAAAATCGTAGTAGAACCCAAAATGCAAAATAATGGAAAAAACTAAGGTTAGAATGGTAACAACCAACAAACTTACCATGCAGTTTTGCATGACTACAATAGGGTTATAGGTCATATTATAAGGGGTGGCATTAATACCATCTCCATTAATCCTAGACCAAGCACTAATTAGTGTAAACCATTGATAAACAACAATATTCATCCAAATTACATAGATAATCCTTCTTTGACCTAGGAGTGTATATAGTCAAACTTAAAAACTAGGACTTCCCCTTTTGGATTTTATATCGATAACTCATCCTTGCCACATGACCACCTGTGAGTGCACTAGCAACTGAGACTTGTCTTATCTAGTTCCATACCATTACCAAAATTGGTTAGCAATAATGGTCCCATATTTAATCTCGATTATGCAATCACAACTAAAAGGTCAAAGATTACTATCCCAAGCCCATAACCATATAACACTTTGCCTATCATCTAACTAACTATTCAGCCTTAGAATAAACCATTTACTACTGATCAAGATAATTTTTTTGATATTGTGGAACAATCACCTAAGACACCAACATAAATTTCTATTTTATATTTTCTACAAACATCAATAATCCATAAGAACATCTTGATTGAGTTTTTGACCCAATCCACTGTTGCTAGTGACATATCCTCTGATAAATTTCAAGCTTTGGTTGGAAACCTAGCTCCAATCCAACAAGTCACATTCAACCAAAGTGATTTGTCTTCCCTTGGTTTGCTCTATAATAATCCATTATACATAGAAGTTTATATAGGATGGCATAAAGTGAAATGTATCCTTATAGACAATGGATCCAGTCTCAACATAGTGTCTCTAAAGTGAATCAATCTTCTTGGGTACATAATGGTAGATCTATAGCCATAATAATAACCATCAAAGCCTATGATAATTAGGAAAGAGAATCACAAGGCACCATTAGTTTTTTAGTTATCATTGGGCCTTTAACCCATGATACACTTTCCCATGTGCTTGATATTGAGTTATCATATAATATACTTCTAGGAAGGCCTTGGTTACATGAGATTCACATAGTTATGTCAACACTATACCAATGTATCAAGTTTTCCCACTCAGGGATGGAAGTGAATATTCCAAGAGATTTACACCCATATGAACACTACAAGCATCTTGAGGCCAAATTTCAAAGCTATAATTATCAATACAACATGAATCCAAGTTCTATACAGGATAAAAGATAGGCTATACTTATTGATCCTTCACCAGATAATTGCATATATCCTAATACCTTGGATTCCATTTCCCACATGTCACCTCTTGAAGCTTATAATCATTTAACCATTTTAAATAATGGACTAGAGAGTATGTGACCCATGATAAATTTCATATTGCCAATCTTCTTCAGAATTTGAAAATATTTGGGTGACCTAAAGTCACCCCATATATGCATTGGAAACAAAGGAGCAAAGATAAGGGACCTATCACATTTGTACCAAAATTTGGCCTAGAGCTTGACTCTCTTGAAGGGGATGCATAATGGTTATATAATGAAAACCAAGATGATTGTTATAAAAGTACAAAGTATCCTATTCCCAATATGATCATGGAGCATCACAATTTTGAAGGAAGAGGCCTCAGATTGAATCAAAAAGGAAAAATCAAGCTAATTTCCATGAATAAGTATGAAAGACCTTATGGACTTGGATTTAAACTACTTGGGGGTGACTCCACATATCTTATTCAAACTCCATCACTAGTGACTAGTGATGATGATGCTGATAGTGAAGCAGAGTTTGATCGTTGCCTTACCTTTGATGACCTAGATAAAACAAACCTATTTGATAACCATGCCATTTCTACCCTTACCTTGGCCATTCATTTTAACCCTTTTCCATTATATATCCTCGATTGATAGATTGGGACCAACAAGAATCTAGTCTACTGATTGATGAGTTTTAGAATGATGAGGAATTCTGTGACTTCTTAGGGCTTAGAGACAACGTTCCATTAGGAGATTGCAAATCAAGATTCTCAATCATATTGGATCTTGTAGCCTATTTTGGAGTGTGAGTGAACACCCTTAGCCAAAAACAAATATGTAAAACATTGAGGTCCCAAAGTGGAAACCTCTTTGAGGTGATTTTTGACCAGGTAAAAAGTAAAGATAAAGGTCAGTCTAGTGGTGAAAACTTGTTTCAGGCACCATTAGATGGGGGTGTTCATTTTTCTATGAATTTAAATTAGAAGACCACCAGTGATGAACTTACCTATGGATTTGAGTTTAAATTTAAGCAACAACAAGTATTTGATCAAATTCTTCAAGAATTTCTAACTATTTTTATCACATGGATAGATCTCCCATTAGGGGACTCAAATTCATCATGCCTTGGAGAAGTTGAAGAGCAAGTCCTAATGGAGGAACCTGATATAATTCAATAGTTTAAATCTTTGCCTACTATCCTAGAAGATATTTTAACGCTTCTAGTTGAAGATACAACAAGGGTAAATATCGAGACTCCATCAGACTTGAAATGGATAAAATAAGGTGAATCCCTCACTAAGAGGGAACATGAAGTCCTTATAGCTCTATTGAGATAATTTTTAGATATCTTTGCATGGGCCTATTCTGAATACAACATCACACAACACTTGTTTATTGTACTAAAGCCATCCTTCCCATTGAGGTTGAGTTACCTTCACTATGCATATCTTTCAAGCATGTTATAGATTATAACAACTATCGAGTAGCCCACCTAAAAGATCTAGACCTACTTGATGAGAAATTCACAATCGCACTCAATAATCTTCAAGCATATCAGAACTGACTCAAAGGCCACTATAATCAACATGTTAATTATAGAATATTTGAACTTGAACTTATTCTTAAAGAAAACCAAAAGAATACCATGGCTAAGAAGAAGCATAAAGGGAAATTCAAACCAAATTGGATAGGGCCTTTCATCATTACTATAGATTATGGATCAGGAGCATATAAGCTTGCCACATCCGATGAAGATGAACTTCTTAAGCTGATGAATATTATTCATCTCAAGTGGTACTATGATTGAGTGCTAAGGTGTATTGTCTTTAAGGACCATTTTAGTTATGCCATGTTATCACTATTCTTCTTTGTAAAAATATCATCCTTATTTGTCCCCTTCATTATATCCACTTTTTGCTTCCAACCTATCAGCCCAATGTGTTCTAAATCCTAGCCCATTTGACCTTGTTTTTTGCCATTCATTATGCATTTTTAGCATCGAGCTATCTTATAAATTTTATTAGTTGGTTTAATTACTTCAAATAGAGATCATATGCCATTGTGTCCTAGTTATAATCACCTATGGGAAAACAAGGGGAAACATAAAGCCTTGATGTACCAACTTGCCACTTCATATGTCATAATATGCCTTTTTACCAATTGTGCCTATTTTGTTTAAATTGACTACTACACTAGTTGAATTCCTCCACTATAAGGGTAGAACTATAGTGACTTGAGGTCCTACTCTAAGATTATGTAGGTAACACTCAATACTTATTTAGGTCAGCTTAGTCACCCTTTCCACCAATCTCTCACTTTTTTTCAAGCAACTTAAGCCACGCTCTCATCATTTTGCAAGAAACCTAAGCCATGCTCTCACTATTTTATGAGCTTAAATCATTTAGCATCACATCATTATTGATTGAGTTGAGACACTCCAAAAAAAATTCTAAAAACATTTGAAAAATTGTTAGAAAAGAATAAAAACATTAACAACTTCTATGCCTCAAGGATTCTAGGAACCCTTACTAAGCTACAAGTAAAATCACTTAGGTTTCCCATCTTTTTTGGCCTTTTTCTCTCACACACTTATCATTGTGTAAGACCATTCCTCTTATTCTCCCACATGCATTCTATTTGTTTTCATCATTTATCACATTCTTCCCATTCCCTAGGAGAATTACATTTGGTCTGAAGTTTTTTATTGGATATTACATCCATAGAACTATGTAGGCAGCATCCACTACCTAGTACATATGGAAACAGCTCGGCCACTCCCTTCCTTTTCTTATATTCCTCCATTTTTTTCATTTGTTCATTTGTCACCTATTTTAGTGGAAATGTTTATATGGTTTTTATTGCATTATTTGTTTATTTATTTCTCCTTAATGTTGTTTGTTTATCTATCTATTTGTTTGATTTCAAACTTTTGCCTTGATTCAATTTATGTGTGTTCATTGGGTGATTCCTTACCCACACTTACACTTGAATCCATCCCTATTCATATGTTTTCATTGTCATCATGGTTTATATCATTGGTGCATTGTTTTTCTATTGAGTATTAGATTATAGGAGTTAGTCCTCATGTATATTTCATCCAAGTCCTCATGATGTTATAACATGATGCCTATTGACACATGATATAACAAACCTTATATTAAATAAGTCTATTCATTAATTACAACATCTCTTCGACATCAACATCTTGATTCCATCTTAATCATATCCCAAACAGATTAATTAAACATGAAATAATTTTAATCTTTATTAGTTCAAATGAGTACCTCCCTACTAGTAGGTTGTTCCAATTCATCATTACCCTTTGTATATAGTTATTATCCTCCTCGACCACATTTATCGTGTTTTCCATAATTAGGGTCTAATGATTATAACCACCTATGGGTAGATCATTTCACACCATGTCACCTGCATTTCTCAATGATTATAACCACCTTTGGGAAAATCATTATGTTGTCACCACTTTACTTTTTCTACCCATATAGGGGCATTTTATTATCTTGTTTATCTATCCTAACTAGGGTAGCTCCATCTTCTCAATCACTACAATCACCTTTGGCTAAATCATTGTATTTCATATCATGTTTTGACTATCAGGGTACAATGTTTATAACCACCTTTGGGCAAACCATCGCGCACTATCCCACTTGTATTCTTAATGATTTTGACTACTTTTTAGTATCATTTTTTTAATTCCATCATCTTTCCTTTCTTTGGTCCCCTCATTTTGATTCTTTCTTTTCAAGGGACTATTTGTTGACCTCCTTGTGCCAACTATTCCCTTGAGGGCACATTATATAGTTTATTTATCATCATTGTAGTTGTAAGTATATAGGACCTTTTCATTCTTTTAGAAGATGTTACTATGCTTATAGCTTGCAATGCCTTCCCAAATAGGGGCAAATTGTAGACAACTAAATCTGGCCTTTAATGACCTCCAATCATATTTTTGACCAAATTCTACCCAAAATATACAATTTGGTCTAAAAATACTAAAACATGTTAAATGATGTGAAAATAACATATCAAAGTGCTGATTTTGGCTTGGGTATCATTAAATGGGGTAATGTAATTTATGGGCTAGCTAACTTTGATCAGATCATTCTAAGTCAAAATGTTAATTTTGCACCTAGGTACTATGGATTGATCTTTTATATCAAATCTCTTACACAAGACATGTGCCCTCATTATTTATTGTTGGTAACATCATAAATGGGATAATAGTTCTAATGCATCTGACATTGACTTCTAATTCTAATCCAGTAAAAGTTTGGACCAATAAAAAGGCATTCTGATCAATTTGAGTAATTTGTGCACAAAGTGCTTAATCATGCTTAGGAGCTAATTAACCCAAATCATGGCCTAATAAAAAAATTCTATGGAAACTTGTTGAATACCTATTTTTGGAAATGAATATTTAATATCTACATCATCAAGTGACCTCATTTCTTGGGAAGACATCCTTAGGCCATAAATGCCACAAATATCAGAATTCATGCGCTCCATGCCTCATCAATGCCTTCCATAATTCCCTCCATGCCTCTTAATTTCTCCTTATTCTAATGTCATGATGAGGGTAATTATAAACTTAATTCCAAAAATTTAATTAATCCTCAACCACACATCTCAATTTTAGGATGGATGATTTAGGTTGATTATAGACATTCTCAAAAATCTATAAATAGAGAGGCCATGCACATCATTTTTAAGCTTAATTTGTGCAAATTTATAATGTAGGATTAGTTCTAAAAGATTTAAATAATTAGTGTTACCATAATAAATTGATTCCAATCCAATCCAAGCCAAGCCAAGCCACAATCCAAAGGTGCCAAGGAGAGATGGAGGTAGCCAAACTTCCATTGCCAAGGTCTTCATGAGCACAAGTCAAGAAAGCCAATACAACAAGCATTTTGGAGCATCCAAGGAAGGTAAAAGAGGGTTTATTTATCATTTTAATTGTGTGTTTTATTCATGTTTGTTATCTAAGCTCTCCATAGTATCTAAGCCTAGAGATGTTATGCTAGTTAGTGTGTTTCTTTCATTTTGTTTTCATTTTGAAACTAACCTTATACTAACCATCTTATCTTGAGTCAAATTCCTAGATCCACAAGTCCAAAGGCATAAAAAATATATTTTGAAGGCTCTCCCCAAGACCTGTATGGCTTGGGTAATCTACAAACAACCATAAATCTCTTTTACTTAGTTTTTATTTCATTGTATATTGACTTGTGAGGGGAACTTCATTACATCCAATAAGTTATATAGGGAAGCTTTGACCTAGGGATTCATCTCCTGGTATCATATTTAACCAATCTCCATGGGGGGTTAAAAAATTAGGATCCCCTCATTAGCATGATGATTTAAGGGGTTAAACCATATCCATCAGTAAAGACTAGCCTTAGAACATTTGAGCATGTTGGACATCATACTACACTAAAAAAATGATGGATGTAGTGGTTTTAAAAAGGGTAAGACCTTTTTACAATAATCCATATGAAATGGACCCAAATTACATGAACTTCTCTTTCATTTTGATGTGAAACTCCTTTGCTTCTGATCCATCTAGACATTCAAAAACTTGTTAGTTTAGTTAACCCCATTTTGCCATACCTTGTTAGTTTAGGGGTTAAGATGATTAATTATTTGTTTTGTCTTTGTCTTAGATTACTTAGTCGTGTTTGGAGTCAAAACTTTTTATTAACAAAAGGTTACATAACCAAACACATTATCCACCATTTTTATTGAACAAGGAGGCATTATGTTGGCCATGTGAAAATCATCTTTTTCCTTGTTCAAAAGTTTATCATAAACTTTGTGTCATATCTTCCATTTTTACTTTGTTATGTTTCCCATTTTAGTCTAGTCCATTTTCCCAATTTTCTTAAGTTTTTAATTGATAATTTAAATTTAAAATTACACATTTATAAGTTCATAAAGTTGATGTGTTAAGTGGGTTCACCATTTATACTAAACTTGAAGGATCTTGGGTTCAATTTATAAGTTGAATTGAGGGCCATTTTTAGACTCATAATCATTATCATCATTTGGTAGGACTCAATTCATCTCATGTATCACTCATGCTTTGAGTCCTAGGCTACATTTTGTACTACCCATCCTATTTTAAAATTTTCCTTAAGTTTATTTGTTACAATACCTTTGCCTTATATATTTGTCAAACTTTATGTGTGTAGATGTCATTTGAGTTGAAAAGAGTAGTGTTACACTGCCAAAATCTTTTTAAAACCATTTTGCCTTAAAGTCTTGAAGAAAACATTTGTCACACCTTTTGAGCATTTTAGCATTGTTATGTTATTCAAAAAAAATTGTAACTTGTTTCATAGATCTATTTGTATAGAGCCTAATTTTTTTCTAAAATTCTAACCATTTTGAGTATACCTTTGGGAGTCTTTATCTAGTGTTTTTATTCTACTCAACTTTGTCTAGCTTATTGGTCAAAATAATCTAGTTTTTTATATTATTTGGGAGAAAATAAACTATCTCCAAGGGCCTTTTATTTCATACCTCATACTTATTGATAAATTTTATATCCAAGAGTCAAATGCCTAGTTTTTGTTGAAATTTTTTTCAAATATGTTAGATTTTGATGCCTTTTAGCCAAAAAGTCCTAGCAAGTACCTTTGTTTGAGCCTAGATTTTGATGTTGCATTTGGCTAAAAGACCTAGAAACCTTTATTTTTCCTAGAAAAGACTCATTTGAAACACTTTGATCCTAAAATCTAGAATTTTAATTTTTGGTCCATCTACTTAACCTTTTTGTGTGAGATGTGTAGCGTTGGACATTTGATGTTAACTTGTTTTATCATAATTCATTGCATCAACCTTTTTTGGATATACATATCTATCCTTTTGAATAGGTTAGATCAAGTTTGAACCTCTTTTTAGAGATCACTTTTTTAGAGTTTTTAGAACTCTATTACTTTTTGTCGCAAAACATTTATTATGGATCCTAACATTTCTTCCTACACTAATAGTGGTCTCATGTACAATATGGGATTTACTGATGTGGTCACACAAGAATAAATGGTTCAAGACCCCTATGCGGATAATGTTGCTTATGAGATGGATCTTTATCCATCTTATAACACTCAAATAAGGGCACAAAACCAAAACCCATTGCCTCATTATTTGGTTACTATGCCTCCATACTTAGAGCAAAATTATGAGATAATGGAGAAATACCTAGCTATGGTACCTATAGTTGAGGAACCATTTCCTCAACCAAATACTATGTTATTTCACCATTAACATACGACCCTTAATTTTTTTAGCGTCACTTATTGGAAAACAAAGATGGGATTTTTAGTTAGATCTATAGAAGTAGGGGTTAAATTTTTGATAGACTTCCCCATGAGAATTCACCAAGTCTAGTAAGAATGCCTCACAACATACTATATAGTCAACATGATTCTTCTAGTAATCCTTTATCTCTAGCTCCAATGACATATTAGGACCCTCGTATGCTTGTCAAAGGAAAGGACCTCATAGAGGATCACTTTATACAAATGCAGATAGCATACCAAACTTACTTGAACCTAACATGTAATTTTAATTAGATTACCATGTCAAGTAGGCCTCTCATAGAATTAGTTCCTTCAACAATAATGCTAATAGAATTGATTGATCAAGACAATCAGGGTGTAACCCATTCATTCAAAACACTTGGGTTGACAACTTGCTTCATACCCCAACTATAGAAGAAATGTATTTTATTTCTATGTAGAATAGTGTCCAAAACACTATGGATAATGTGAAAGCAATATCCAATCCAAACCAAAGTGGTGTAAGTACAAAAACAACTAGTCCAAAAATAAGTGTACCTTTAGTTAACACCATGAGTGGTTATAAGAATCAATGAGTAGGATATTCTATGTCCCAAACTCAACCAAATACTACCACTAATCCTTAACCAACTACTTCTTCAAGTGATCAACCATAAAGATTAGGTAATCAACCAATGACTAATGCAATGTCTCAATAATAAAATGTGATGAATCCTAGTCCTCCCTAATAGATAATGAGTAGTGTTCCACAAAAATATGCAAAATCAAACATACCAACATAATAGAGGGAAAACATATTACCAAGTCAATAGGAGGCAACCAATGTTCCACCTCGTGTAGGTAGTAATGAACATACATCTTTCCTTGTAGACCAATATGCCAATTCAAAGCCAAATGATGTCTAATCAACAATATACGACTATTGGTCAGTATCAAATGTTGAATTTCCAATGTGCATCCACTTTCAAAATGGGATTAATGCAACACAGAGGTTATAATGTTTCTCAAGTACCAATCAGGTAACCCTTGCCTTTTATGTAGAACATGCCACTAGTTTAATGATAGGGTCTTGGTTCACAAGTACCCCCTAAACAACAATGTTTGATTAGTTAGTAACATGTCCCTATTCAAACACAATAGGTACAATATAACCATATTCCTCCATCCCAACCTCAAAATCCTCAATACCAATCCCACATATCCAATCTGAACCAAAATATCACATCACAATATGTATAATTTCAATAATCAAACCCTAATTCATGCATGCATATTCCTAGTCCATTCCCCAACCAAACCAACATACCCCAAAAAATACCTCCATCATACCCCATTCAAATTACTCTGCTTGTGACCACTCAACTATCTACCAAGGTCAATATTCCACCTTAAACCAATGTTCCCTCTAGTTTCCTAGCCCAAGAACTATAATAGATGAAGGATGCAATTTTTGTCATCCAATCCAGGAAAACAACCAAAAATGTTAAGTTGGATGATGTGTTTTCTTATCCATTTAACATGGATTACTTGTAAATACATTTCCTTAAGGATACAATCCATCAAAATTTGACAAATACAAGGGGAAAGTTGACCCCAAGGCTCATTTGGTTGAGTTATTTATTGCATGCCAGCTAGTGGATTATAGTGACATATACCTTTTATTATTATTCTTAAGGATTATAGTAGAACAAACCTTGGAGTGGTTTTTAAAGTTGCCTAAGAATTCCTTATCAGATTTTGATGATCTTTTAGACAAGTTTGTGTAGCACTTTTCATATAATCTTGAGCATGAGATTTCACTAGTTGACTTGATGTAGGCTTAAAAAAAGGCCAATGAAATTTTTGAAAGTTATCTACAATGATGAAGAGCCTTTGAAAGTCTATTCACTCATAGCTTACCAGATAAACAATTAGTTGTTATGTTTACCAAAAATTTTCACAATGAGATATCTTATCATCTAGAACTACAGTGTGTGCATACCTTTAAAAATATCATTGACAAAGGTTTGTTGATCAAGTGATCCCTTATTAACAAAGGGATTATCAATCTTACTTCAATAAATCAGAATCAAGGTACCAATAAAATAAATGGCCAAAGCTAGCATCAAGTCCAAGCATAAACATCACAACCAACATAGGACAATAACAATGATAGACCAAAATAATTCAACCATAATAAATATGTTGTTAAAAATGGAGTAATAGAGTCAAAACATGTCCAAATGATGTAAAAATTATCTGCTCAACCTATGTTGCATGTATAAATTACTTCTAACCCATAACCTTTTTAGCAAACATAGAAAGTGAAATAGCCTAGGCCTGTGTAATAAATGTAACAACCTTTACCATTATAAGCCCCTCTTCCAAGGAGAATAGTGATTAGTCATCACATTTTTAGTGACCTTGGAGAACCTATTGAATTTATGTTTTACAAGGTCATCACTGATTATTTGATTAGTTATCCTATACCAAAAAATAATCTTGAGGGAATTCCTTATCCTGATTGGTACCACCAAAAGAAATTTTGTGAATATCATCATTTTAATGAGCATAATTTATTACATTGTGCATAAATCAGACATTTAATTTATAATATCTAAGATAATGAGGACATAACATTGGATTTTGGTACTTCTACTTCCAATTAAAATCTTGTAATATTTCAAAACCCTTTCCCATAACATAATAACCAATTGTCGTAGCAACAATTGTAACAAAGGATAGTGAAACACCAATAATAATAGTTTCAACAACCTAGGTTAAACTAATAGAATAAATAGAATCACTAACAATAAAACCAATAAAATTTGAACAATAGATAGAACCAAGGTCATAATGATAATAACCAATAGACTTACCATGCAGTCACACATGACTACAACAAGGTTGTATGTCATATTACAAGAGGTCATGTTAACACCATCTCCATCAATCCAAGACCAAATACTAATCAATCAAGACCTTTACTAAATAATTCCAATCCACCAACTCATATTGATAATCCTTCCTTGACCTAGGACTACATACAGGCATACCAGCAAGTAAGGATTACTAATTTTGGACCCTATATAGATAACTCATCGTTACCTCATGATGACACACAAGTGCACCAACAACAAAGACTTATTTTATCTGGTTCCCCATAATTACCATAATTTATTATAAATCATGGTCTTGTTTCTAATCCTAATTGTGCAATCATAACTCAGAGGTCAAAGATTACCATCCCAAGCCCATAACCATCTGCCACTTCACCCATTACCCTACCAAGTGTTTAGCCTTAGAATAAACCATTTAACACTAACCAAGAAAATAATTTTGACATTGTGGAATAATTATAAAATATACTATCACAAATCTCCATTTTAGATTTATTACGTACGTCAACAATCCATAAAAAAAATAAATGAGTTCCTTACCCAATCCACTATTTCAAGTGACATATCCCTTAACGAATTCCAATATTTGGTTAGACACCTAGCTACAGCCCAACAAGTCACTTTAAACCAAAGTGATATGTCATCCCTTAGCCAACTACATAATAATCCATTATATATTAAATTTTACATAAAGAAGCACAAAGTGAAACATGTCCTTATAGATAATGGATCAAGTCTAAACATAATGTCTCTAAAGATCATCAAGTTTCTTGGGTACACAATATTAGATCTTTATGTATAGATAATAACCATCAAAGCCTATGATAATGAAGAATGAGAATCACAAGGTACCATCTATTTGATAGTTATCCTTGGGACCTTGACCCATGATACACTTTACCATGTGCTAGATCTCAATTAATCATATAATATGCTTTTGGGAAGACCTTGGTTACATGAAATTCATGTAGTCCTATTGGCATTGCATCAATATATCAAGTTTTCCCATTCAAGAATGGAAGCTTGTATACCATGATATTTGCATCCCTATGATAACTAAAAACACCTAGAGGCCGAGTTCAAGAGCTATAACTATCATTTTGGAATGAGTCTAGTGGCCAAGGAAGATAACAGAAAGGTCATACTACTTGATTTTCCACATGATAACTGCATTGATCCTAATACCCTTGATTCCCTTTCCCATATGCTACCTCTTAAGATATCCAATCATTATACCTCTTGCCTAATGGCCTAGGAGATTATTTGACCCATGATACCTTTCACATTTTAAACCTTCCATAGAACCCAAATTCCTTTGGAAGACCTAAATCCAAGCCACTTTATATAGAATGGAAACAAAAGGGCAAAGGTAAAAAGTATAGTTCAGGACCCATCATGTTTATACTAACATCTGACCTAGAAAAGGACCCTATCAAAGGATGTGAATCATGGTTTTACAATGACACATAGGTTTATTGTTATGAGAATGTAATGTATCCTATTACTAATAGGATCATAGAGAATCAAGACTATAAAGGAAGAGGCCTCAGACCAAATCAATAAGGAACACTTGAGCCGATTTTCATGACCAGATACAAAGGGCCCTATGAACATGGATTTAAACCACCTAAGGTTGAATCCATGTACCTTAATCATGTTCCATCACCATCAACTAGTGATGATGATGCCAATAGTGAAGTAGATTTAGATCATAGCCTTTTTAATGACCTAGCCAAAACCAATTTATTTAACCCTCATTCTATTTGTACCCTTAGACCAGTCATTCATCATAACACACTATTATTATATTATACCCAATTGATAGCCTGGGACCAATAAGAATTCAACATGATGATTGATGAGTTTCAAAATGATGAGGCTTTCTATGATTGTATGGGTCTTAGGGACAATGTTTCATTGGGGGATCATAAATTAGGGTTCTCAATCAAGTTGGATCTTGAAGCCTATTTTGGAGAGCAGATGAATACCCTTAGTCAAGAGAAAATAATTAAAAAATTGAGGTCCCAAAGTGAATACCTCTTTGAGGTGCTTTTTGACCAGGGAAAAAGTAAAGAAAATGCTAGACTAGTGGTGAAAACCTATTTTGGGTGCCATTATATGGGGGTGTTTAACCTTCTTCAAACATCATTCAAAAGATCACTAATAATGAACTTGTCTATGAGTCTGAGTTTAGTTTTAAATAATAATAATCTTTTGATCTAATCATTCATGAGTTTCCAATATATTTTTTTACATGGCCAAACCTCCCATTGGGGGACTCTGATTCATCATGCCTAGGGCAACTCAAAGAGATAGTCCTAACAGAGGATATTATTCTTGAAAATCAATTTAGATCATTTCCAACTATCCTTGAAGATGGTTCAACCTTTCTAGTGGAATATATAATATGGGTAAACTTAAGTCCCAAAATGAACCAAAGTGGATAAAGCTAGGCACATCCCTTATTAGGAAGGAGTGGGAAGTCCTTATAGCCCTTTTGAGAAAATTTATTGACATTTTTTCATGGACATATTCTAACATGCCAGATCTAGACCTCACCTTGGTTTTGCACCACCTTGTGGTCAATCCTGATGCCAAACTAGTGAAACAAAATTTGCATAAGATTCATCCTCGCATTACTATATTAGTCAAGAAAGATTTGGAAAAACTCTTAGAAGTAGGGTGTATTCGGCCGATCAACTATTAAGAGTGGATCTCCAATATTAGGTCAGTTAGTAAAAATCTAGAAGGAATCAAAATTTGTACTGATTTTCATGATATAAAAAAAGATTACCCTAAGGAAAATTTTCCATTACCAAACATTAAATTGATTATCGACTCCACAATGGGTTATAAAATTATTTCATTAATGGATAACTTTTTAGGGTACAACTAGATCAAAGTAACACCAGAAGACCAACATACAACAATGTTTTCCACTCTATAGGGAACATTTTGTTATCAGGTATGTTTTTTGGTCTTAATAATGTAGGGGATGCCTATCAAAGATCCATGACCATCATATTTTATGATATGATGCATGACATTGTTGAAGACTGTGTCAATAACATTCTTGGTAAATCAAAGAACAGGGTCGATCATCTAGTAGTGCTATACAAAATGTTTGAAAGACTCTAAGGGTATAAAATTAGACTTAATCCTAAGAAGTGTGTCTTTGGAGTCACTTTAGGTAAATTTATTGGCTTCATTGTGTCTCACCGAGGCATTAATGTTGATCCAGCCAAAGTCCAAGCCATAACAGAGATGCCACCATCAACTAATTTGAAGTAGCTCCATAGTTTGCAGGGCAAGATCTAATCTATCTAGCACTTCATATCATAATTGGCCAAAAAATGCCATCATTTTATGCATATTCTAAATAAGGGAGTCACTTTTCACTATTATGATAACTGCCAGACAAATTTTTAGCATCTCAAGGACTATCTAGCAAATCCACCTATTTTGTTACCTCTTATGTTGGGAAAACCATTATTGTTATATCTATTTGCTATTGACAATACCCTGGGATCACTTTTAGCTCAACATGATGATAAATTAAAATACCATGTCATGTACTATTTAAGTTATACACTGGTCACATATGAACATAATTATACACTCGTGAAAAAAGCATGTTTAGCTATGGTATTTACAACTCAAAAACTATGACATTATATGTTAAACAATAAGACCATAGCTATTTCAAAAGTATATCCATTCAAGTATTTACTTTCTAAAATATATTTAAAAGGCTACATGGCCAAGTGGATCATTATTCTCATTGAGTTTGGCATTGATTAAGTCAACTAGAAGGCCATTAAGTGGTAAGTTCTTGTAGATTAGCTTGCTAAAGCACCCCTTGCCAATACAGAACCACTCATAATCCAATTTTTTGATGAATATATAATGACCATCATTGACACACCTCTTGAAAAGTAGCACTATAAGATATATTTTGATGGGTCATTTACTTCACATGGATCAGGGGTAGGCCTTTTGTTTATTACACCACATGGGGATGTAATCCCTAAATCATTCAAGATCAATTTTCCTTATACAAATAACATGGCCGAATATGAATCACTCATCATAGGATTTCAACAAATGATACAATCAAACATATCTCATCTCAAGGTTTATGGGGATTATCAATTAATCATAAATTAGGTTACATACCACTTTCAATCCAAAGATGACAAGTTGGTGCCATATAAGGCCATGGTCGACACTCTCAAGCAGTAAATTGCTAACATTCAGTTTGAATATATACCAAGGCAAGTAACAAAAATGTAGATGTTATAGATACTATTGGATCTCTAATTCAAAAAATAGACATATCTAAAGAGTATCAATTCCTCATTGAGAATTTGTTAGTGTCAGCTCATACACCTTCAACCATTATAATGATTTGTGATAATGTTGGTCCTAGCTCTATTTGGTATTCAAACCTTTAAAACTATCTCCATAACCAAATTATACCACGTGACCTCTCCTAAAATTAATCCAAAGCCTTCATCCATTTAACCACTCATTATACCTTAGTTGGATCAACCCTTTATCACCATAGTTTCAATGGAACTCTACTTCATTATTTAACTTTGACAAAATCTACACTAGCATTATGAGAAGTTCATGAAGGTATATGTGTATCCCACACTATCAAAGGTAATTTTATCCAAAAATATCTTACATAATGGTTATTATTGGCCCATGGTGGATGTAAATGTAGCTACATATGTGAAAATATGCAATAAGTGTTAATGGCATGCCAACTTGATTCATGCCCCCACTAAGACTTTAAAACCAATGTTGACACCATGGTAATTTTCTACATGGAGCCTTGAACTCATTGGAAAGATCAATCCCACCTTTTCTGATGACCATAAACATATCCTTAACACCAATAAATATTTCACTAAGTGGTTTGAAGCTATACCCCTCACTTACATGACTAGAAAGTAAATTTCTAAGTTTAGTTTTAACCATCTCATTTGATGCTATGGTATTCCTTCTGATATTATATTTGATAATGGAGTCTCATTAAAATTCAAGGATGTTAAAAATCTATGTGTTGAATACAACATCACACAACACTTTTTTATAGTTCATCACCCTCAAAGTAATGGCAAAGCTGAAGCATCAAACAAAACTATTGTCAACATTCTAAAAAAGATTGTCAATGATGTCGGTCATGATTAGTACCTTTAGATATTCCATTCCTTTTGGTCATACCATACCAATCATCGTATCCCCATAGGATCCACTCAATATTCACTTGTTTATGGTACTAAATCCATTCTTCTCATTAAGTTTGAGTTGCCTTCTCTATGCATCTCTTTCAAACATATCCTATATGATAATGACAATCAAGTAGCTCTCCTAAAAGAGCTAGAGTTACTTGATGAGAAATGTATGGATACAGTAAATAGTCTCCAAGCCTATCAAAATGGACTTTGAGGCCAATACAATCAGCATGTAAAACATAGATAATTTTAACTTGGTGATTTTGTCTTTAGAGAGAACCAAAAGAATACCATAGTAAAAAAGAAGTATAAAGACAAGTTAAAACCCAACTGGGTTGGTCCTTTCATCATTATGGCAAAATATGGAATAGGAGCATACAGGCTTGTCACACTAGATGGAAACAAACTTGATGAGCCAATGAACATTATCCACATGAAGTGGTACTACACTTGAGTGACTTGGTGTATTTATTATCTATTGAGTGAGTGGTAATTCAGTTTTAGCAATTATTTCAAGAATTACTGATAGAGGTAGTATTTTAGATCAATAAGACAATAGTTTGGCAATTACATCTTTCATTTGTTGTTTTTATTATCAAGTATGCCTGATTATAATTGCCTATGGGCAAATCAGTGTCTCAAAAGTCTTGTTACTAATTACAATTGCCTATGGGAAAATTAGTATCATTAACTTATGCCATTGTATCTTAGTTATAACCACCTATGGAAAAACTAGGGGTAACATTTGTTTATCATGCCTTGACATACCAACTATCCATTTCATATGCCATACTATGCCTTTATACCAATTGTGCCTATTTTATTTAAATTGGTTGCTACACTAGTTAGTTTCCTCTAATGTAAGGTAGAACTACAATGACTTGAGGTCCCATCTTAGGACTATATAGGTAGTTCTCGATACTTGTTGAGGTTAGCTTCTTATTCACCCTAAACCATGCTCTCACCATTTCAAGATCAACCTAAGCCATGATATCATCATTTTATGAGCAACCTAAGCCATGATATCACCATTTTAAGAGTACTTAAGCCATGATCTCATTATTTTATGATCAACCTAAGCAATGCTTTGGCCATTTAATGAGCAACTTAATATATGCTCTCACCATTTTGTGAGTACCTAAACCATGTTCTTATCATTTTATGAGAAAACTAAGCCATACTCTCATTATTTTACAAGAAACCTAATCCATGCTCTTTCTATTTTATGAGCATCTTAAGCAACACTCTCACCATCTTATGATCTTGGACTATTTAGTGTCTCATCATTCTCAATTGAGTTGAGATACTTATAAAATTCCAAAAACATGTGTAAAATCATTAGAAAAACTAAAAACATTAAACACTTCTTTTCCTTAAGGATTTTGGGAACCCTTACTAACTCACAAGCAAATCCTTTATCACTTAGTTTCCCCATCCTTTTTGGCCTTTTATCCAATGCTCTCTCCATTTTTCAAGCAACCTAAGCCATGCTCTTGTCATTTTTCAAGTAAGCTAAGCCACACTCTCACCATTTTATGAGCATCTTAATCAACACTCTCATTATTTTATGATCTTGACCATTTAGTGTCTCATCATTCTCGATTGAGTTGAGATACCCAAAAATTCCAAAAAAAATTTTAAAAACATTAGAAAAAACCAAAAACATTGACCACTTCTTTGCCTTAAGGATTCTAGGAACCCTTACTAAGTCACAAGAAAATCACTTGTCACTTATTTTCCCCATCCTTTTTGGCCTTTTATCTCACGTACTTTCCATTTTTCTAGACCATTCCTATTTTTCTATCACTTCCATTATGTTTGTTTTTCATTAGTTATCATTTTCTTCCCATTTCTTGGGAGAACTACATTCGGCCATAGTTTTTATTGGATATTACATCCATCAAATTACATAGGCAGAATCCACTTGCCTAGCATATATGGACATAACTCAGTCACCCCCTTCCTTTTCTTTTATCCCCCATCTTGTTTGTTTGTTAAGTTATTGCCTATTTTTCTATGGGCAATATTTGTTGCATTGTTTATACTAACATTACGACTAATTTTTATTTGTTTCTTTACTTGTTTGTTTTTTGTTTATGTGCCTATTTATTTATTTTCATCACTATTTCCTTGATTCATTGTATATGCATTTAGAGGGTGATTCTTTATGCACATATACTTGAATACATCCATATTTATACATCTACATTGCCATCATGGTTTTTTCCATTGGTATATTATTTTCCCTTGAATATTAGATTATGGAGTCAATATTTATGCATCTTTCAACCCAGTCCTTATGGTGTTTATCATGATTCCTACCATATAGTGCTACAAAAAAAATCAACTTCAAGAAGTTTTATCAGTAATGTTAACATCAACATCTCCTTAGCATTTGCATATGTAGCAATCCCAATCATATCCCAAACAAAGTAATTAACCATAAAATAATTTCAACCTTTTTTAGTTTGGATGAGCATCTCCCTACTAGTAGTTTGTTATAATTCATCATTACCCTTTATGTCAATTAATCAAGATCATCAACCAATCAATCATGTTTTTCATAATTAGGGTCCAATGATTAGAACCACCTATGAGAAAATCATTGTACACCATCCCATCTACATTTCTCAATGATTATAACTACCTTTGGGTAAATCATTATGTTCTCACCAAATTTAATTTTTTTTACCCAAATAGGGTCATTTTTTTATCTTGTTTGTTTGTAATAACTAGGTTAGCTCCATCTTCTCAATGATTATAACCACCTTTGGGCAAATCATTATGTTATCATACCACATTGCCACTATTAGGGTACAATGCTTATAACCACCTGTGGTAAAACCATTGTACACCATCCCACTTGCATTCTCAGTGATTTTGACTAATTTTTCAAAATCATTATGTTCTCACCACATCATATTCATATGTTTGGTCCCCTTATTTTGATTTTTTTTTGAGGGGCCATTTGCCAACCTACTTGTGCCAACCATTCCCTCAAGAGGGCATCTTATAGTTCATCCATTACCATTGAAGTCATAGGCATGTAAAACTTTTTAATTCTTTATGAAGATGTTATTGTGCCTATAGCTTGCAACAGCTTCCCAAATAGGGGCAAATTGTAGACACCTAAAACTGGCCACCAATAACCTCCAACCAAGGTTTTGACCAATTTCTACCAAAATACACAATTTGGGATAAAAACACTAAAACAAGCATTAAATGGTTTAAGTTTTTCATATCCAAGTGTCGATTTTGGCTAGTGTATCCATAAAAAGGGCAATGCTTTTTATGAGATAACTAACTTTGATTAGATCATTTTGAGTCAAAATAACATTTTTACACTTAGGTGCTTTGGATTACTCATTTATACAAAATTTATTACATGAGACATGTGCCTTTATTATTTTGTGTTGGCCCCAAATTCTAATCCAATAAAATTTTAAGCTAATAATATGAAATTTTGATTAGTTTGATTAATTTGTGCACTAATTGCCAAGATTTGCACCAAAATTGATAAATCATCTTTAAGACTAATTAATTTGAATCAAAATCCTAATTAATAATTCCATGAAACTTGTTGAATATTTATTATTAGAAATTGATTATGATTTTTTGCATCAAATATCTGATTAAGCCCTCCCATGCCTTTTTAATGCCTCTTTATCCCATATATTTATGAAGTCATTTATTGATTTTAGCCTCCAAAATTGAATGTATTCCTAGCCACAAGTCTTCATCTTAAGATGGATGGTTCAGGTTCATTATGATCATTTACAAAAAGCTATAAATATAAGGCCTCACACTCATAATTTTAAGCTCTTTTCATGTAAATTTATAATTCTAGAAAGCTCTCTCCAGTCATTAATGTAGTGTTATCATGCCCAATTATTGAGCAAGCCAAAGCCACAAAGCCATTGGTGCCAAGGAGAAGAGGAGATAGCCAAGCCTCCTTTGATGAAGACTCATTGAGCACAAGCTAAGTAATCCACTTCAACAAGCCATTTAGAAAATCCAAGGAAGGTGAAAGATCATTTGTCTATTACATTCTAGTTATGTTTTCCATTCAGTTTTGTTCATTATGCTCCCCCCTTGAGATAGGCTTAAGGTGTTACCTATTAGTGTGTTATTTTGGATTTTAATTTCATACACTAGCACTATAATAATCTCCATTTATTTATATCATATGTTAAAATATATCTCCTCAGATCTCCTCTTATATCCATACTTAGCTAGGTCAGGTCAAGGGACTCCTTCAAGGCATGTTCTAGGGTGGTTGTCATAAGAACAATGTGTGACCTCCATATTCAAGCATAAACCTATGTCACTATGTTAATTATGAAGATTTTCAAGTCAAAATAAATTTGACATTAGATATTTTATTTTTTCCTCATTCTTTGTTTTACTTCCCTATACTCATCATACCCCTACACCAAAACATCCTCACCTTCATGCCTAGTATGCAATATAAACCTCTCACATTCACATTAAATCTATTATGTAGGCTAAGAGAATGAGGATATAACTATTGGTATGAGTTTTTAGATAAATTTAAGACATATTAAGAGCCATATGGTGATGGAAGAGAATGGATATGAATGGAAATAGTCTAAAATAGGGTCCATCAAGTTTTCTCCAAGAGGAGACTCAAACTAGGCCTAGAATTACTACATATAGGCTTGACTATATTTGAGGAAAAAGGTTAAGAATAAGAATTTGTTTTAAGGGTAAATGAAGGTATATATTTTATAATCCTCTCTTTATGACAAGATCCCAACTCCCAACATTCCATATATAGTGTGAAACCTTCACCTACAGTAGCTACTCATGAAGACACTTCAAGATGCCTTGGAGGTGGCTAAATAAGTAAGAGACCACATGAAAGATGAGTATAAAAATTTAAAGGAAAGTGTGATGTCAATGTATATTTTAAAATAAGGCATCAACCTTATGTATCCCATGAGGATGTCATTAGTCTGTATAGCAGGATTTGGAGTCTTACAAGGATTGAGTTTTTTAGGTGAAGCTCAAGTTTCATCACAATAATTATTGAAACAATGAAGGAGTTTCAAAATGAATATTGAAGATATTAAAATATTGGATCATATTATCTCATATCATACCTCATATCTAATCATAATCTTATTCAAATCTTGAATAATCACCTACAACCACCTTGGCTTGACCTAGACATCACATGTGAAAGAGGTTGAACAAGAATGGTTGATGGATCAATGAGAGTATTATTATAAAGGGTACAAGATAATAATGGTGTTTGAAGAGGATTAAAAATATTTACATGAGGTTAAACTTCTCTCACCACCTATATCATCATCTATAATTAGCTGATAAGATGATTCAAGGAGTTACAAGGGATAAGAGTTGAAGAGCATTATGTGTATTAGAGGTAGGGGTATAAGATAAAGGGATCATAATGAAAGTTATTAAGGGATGAGGAGGTCTTAGAAGACATATTTTATGTCTTAAATTCTTAATTTTACTTTAAAAGGTGATACTTTATCCTAGAAAAGGCTCCTACATAAGTCAAATGACCATTTATAGCTCCACCCTAAGAACTCCATATGAGTTGACTGTGTAAAAGGTCTAACAATTTGCCAAGAGTTAAAGAGTGAAATATAGATTTGACAGTGATATCTTGAAAATTATAGTGAAATTTTGATTTTATGGATTCATAATAAGATAGATTCTACAAGTCTATGCTCATATAATGGTTTGTGCATGAGGATAGGAGGTCAAGTTGGAGATAACTTGACATACAGATAGGGATACATGAATAATTTAAGGACCCTGAGGGAGGGAAAATGATTGAAAGTGATATTATGTTACCATAACCATATAATTCCATAAAAATCAATTACAATAGTGAAAAACATCAAAATAAGGCTTAAGACCTTGAAGATCCACACCTACAGGCAGGGTCAGCTCTCATACACATAATTAAGGTGTAAGATTGTCACATAAAGACAAAATTTATTGGAAATATAATGGAAGCATGATGAGTATGAAAGGTTGAAATGAAATAGTTATATAAAAATCCTAGGATTCCTTATGAGGTTATTGGATTTCAATGAACCCTCTAGTCTATTTGAGATAGTGGGGAACAATTAATGAACCTCTATAGATCTTTTAGGCCTATATAGAATACAAGCTTGTGTATATCAAGTGAAGACTTATGAATTATGATTTAAGAAATATAAATGTTAAAGTAATCTTATAATATGAGTAATTATATTTAATTAGGTTCATACGTGACCAAAACCAAGGTTCAAGAAGTAAAGAGCATAAATGCCTAAATAAGGCCTGTTGTAGACCTTATCAGGCTTGTACCTATAGCTTGAACATGTATGCATGTTATAGGAATTTAAAGGGATTTATAATATATAATAAATTAAGTGATCATGGTGTGTATTTATTTATAACCATATAATATAGATGGAAATAAACTTAAACCTCAAAGGGTTACATAGGCTTGACTATGTAGAAACCCTAGGCCAAAGAATATGAATATAAATGACTAAATTATTATAGGACTTAGATATAAAGGTGTGTAAATCCTAAGGGAATGAAAAAGGGTTAAAATTAAATCATATAAATAGATAAGTTAGGAATAAATCACTCAGGTTTCTATATTAGACCAAGCACTCAGACTTAACAATCCTAACTATTGTCTAGAGCCAGTCTTCTGAGACAATGGAAATATAGTAGGGTTTTGGTGATTGGGGGAGTTTAAAAAGTTATAAATATTTGTAAGGTGGATATTATGATGATATTTATCCCTCAAATAATATACAAGTCACTCATACCTCCAAATCTCAATTGAGATTAATTAGGCTTAAAAGCCTATTTTAGGCCTATAAGGCATATACCACCATGGAGTATGTTCAAACACCTTCCTAAGAAATTTACACACAATAAAAATAGTAGGGGGATGATTAATTTATTATGAAGTATATTTTTATTAGGATAAATCAATTATGAGGACCAATTTAGTCTTGAAGAATAATTCAAAATACACAGTCTAGATAGTCCATTTGAGCTGCCTGTTTTAGTGTTTGGATCTTTCACCACAAAGAGATTCAAGGAAAATTATTTTAGTGAGAATTGGATACCAATTTTTAATTTATATGCATGTAGTATGGAGTTTTTTTAATATTTCCAATTTTATGAACAAAGGTTAAGGCTGATAGCATGTCCAACTTGCCTCTAAAAGGCTACAAGGACACTTCCCTATGTACATATCTTGACACACTTTTTACATCATAAATCAATATTATAAAGGAATTTAAATTTAATATGGAGTAATATCCTTTTAAATAAGTTTTTTTTATATGTCCATACTTTATTAACCATCGTTAAGATGGTAGACCTCTAAAACCCTGCTTAAACCCTAAGGTAGACCCAGTTTTGGAAAAATGATATTTTTGCACTCAAACACCCATGAATCACTTGATAAACACTTGAACCATAAATTAAACTCATATATGGTCAAAAACATGGTATCGTGTTGTACTAAACTATACAAACCTATCAAATAATAATTTTTTTAGGGAAAATAGCAGAGAGGTACAAGGTAGTTTAGGAAGATGCCAATCATTGGAAGATGAATTTTAACACTTTTTCACCTTCTCAAGATATTATATGTCAAAAAACATGCCTAAAATTTCCTCTTAAACTCTCTTTTATACAACCAATCTACAGAAATAAAGGATAGAATGACCTATTCAACTAGTGTGGCAAAGTTGCAAGTATTTCTTGCTCAAAAGGGCCTATGTTATGGTATAAGGTGTTGTTTTAGGATTAAAAATAAATCATACATATGTTATTTAGGTTTATTTTACGTTTTATGGCTGAAAAACACTAATAATTAGGTTATCAAGCCTAATTGGCCTACTTGGCCTACTTGGTCAATAAGGAGACATCAAAGTTGGCATTGAGGCACTGATGAAGTGATTTATTACAAAGATATTAATCCATGTAACTAATGTATTGAAGGATTAAAGTGAAAATTTCATATCCACAATGAAGATAGTGGGAAATTTATTGACTTGGTCAATTTTCTTAAATGGATCATGATTTTTTCATGTTTTATGATGGCCTAATAACATCTCAATTATTTTGTAACTACTAAGAAAAGAATTTATTTGAAACAAAAAAGGGTGTAACACGATTCAATATGAGTTTTAACATGTCAAACATAACCCCACTACCCCACTTCAACACTTAAGGGTTCATTCAATAGCTAATCAAGAGATCAATGCATAAAGGGTGTATGGAAGATTGAGTTAAGTATTTTTTAACTGATGTATGTGTTAATTATTTTCATTAATGACCTTTCCCTCTCTCCTCCATGCCATTATCCCCTTCTCTCTCTTCGTATTTACTATATATTAAGGCCTTTAGGCCTTGATTTTTATGCCTATTCATGGTATGAGTAAACTCTACATGTTTTGTACTTGATGAACCTATTAGACTAAAAAATAAACTATTACATCTCCTTCATTCATGATATCTAGTGTGTTTGTACTTTTTTATATTTTCAACTATGATGGATTTCCCTCCCTTTCAAGTCCATGTTCACCTAGATATGAATAAGGCATCTTATTTTAAGTTATGTGGAGTGTAGAAATGTTAGTGATGGGTTTTGAAGTAGGATATGAATAGTAAGATTTTCACAGAAAACCTTCTTGTCATGACCTTTGCACTATAGTTACCTAATACAGCCTCCACATGAAACACTTTTGCATAATATCTTTGTAAGATGGTTATTTAGTTTATTGTTAGTCCATTAGTGTGGTTAAGAGTTAAAATTTGAGTAGATAAGCAATTTAGATACATCACCACCCCTTACAGTAGATTTATTTCATGTAATTTATATCTCTTTAAAAATAGAAATAATAGGTCTTAGTTAATTGAGTAAAATATATGTATCATGGGAGCTAGCTATATAATCTAGAGGTATAGTCTAGTTATAAGGTCACCCACAACCTTTAGATCATTCCAATGTTAGTCCAAGTTTGAAGTAGGTCTGAACAACTTCCTTTAAAGGGTGTAACTTGAGTTTCTAAAAATTATATGATGTGTCAAAGGTTGGTGATCATATTTGGAGTGTAACCTAGTTGTAAGTGTCTCAAAATAGGCCTCTCACCCATCACCTCCAATTTATATCCACTCATCATGACCTTCATATAAAACACTATTGCATAGAAAATTTTGAGGTGGTGATTTAGTTCATTAGTGTTATTAAGAATTCAATTTTAGTGGATAAAATATATTAGTGCATCACCACCCTTTAGATTAGGCTTTTTTAATGTATTTTATATCCCTTTTCACCCCAATAATAGTAGGTCTTAGTTAATTAAGACCAAATAGATGCACCAGGGGAGCTATCCCCATAATATAAAGGTCTAGCCAAGTCATAGGTCACCCAAAGCCTTGGGATATTCCCATGTTAGTCTAGCCTTGAAGGTAGGACTGAACAACCTCCTTCTAGGGTGTAGGTTAGAGAGCTAATAGTTTTAGCACACCTGATAAGACTAGATTCAAGCATTAAAACACCTATTTACAACCTTGCAATCATTTCAAAGAGCTCTAAGAATTTGGGAAATGGATTTTTAGTCAAAATTCATACTAGAAGGCATCACAAAGTCATCATTTCAAGGATAAGAAAGGTTCTAGCTCATAATTGAAATTTTTGTGCATATGTTCCATGAAGAGTTATGGTTGCATATGGGTCAGTCCTCTATCATACACCTCATTATCATCAACCCTATAACTCATATTAGCCCTATTATGAAACCTAATAGCCCTACATTCACCCTTATCAACAATATGAGAGACCCTATCAAGCCCATGATCCTCTTCAATAACAATAATACCAATCTAACCCTGCTTATTAGTCCTATTCACCTCCATGGGCGCCCTCTTATCCTCCTAGTTAATAATGACAACATCATGCTATCCATTATAGTTATCCTAAGTAAATTAATGATGATTTGAAATTAGAAATTGAGAACATAAATGAGGAAAGAGATATATTAAAGGAATGTCTTAGGTAGTAAAAAGAAGTTAAACATCAAGCCTTTGTATATCAATAAAATGTCCTTATAAAATAATAGTAGTTAGTTAAGGTAATCATTTCATCCTTTTTTATTACATTTGTGATCAGTAGATATTCTTTAATCCATAATTTCATATTTGATGAGAAGGAAAACAATTCATTTATCCATAAGCTTGTGGCTAACAACTTAAATTCGGTGTATGAGCTTACCTCCAACATTTAATTATAATGGAATGGAATAGCTATAAGGATATTTGGCCTCATCAAAAACCTAAAACTTACCCTTCATTCTTACCCCAATCTCTCAATTACGTAGTACATTATTGTTACAGACTTACCACCTTATTTTACTCTATGTTTATCCAGTGACTTTATGGCCAAGATTGGGGGGCACTTATATTTTTATTTGACTTATATGGTCTGCTCGATTAGATATGCTGTAGGAGTCAAAATTAGGTCTAAACAACTCTCCAAGTTTAATCTTGATCCTTATGCACTAAACACCTTAATTATAAATTTTAATCCACCTCTTACCCCTAATCATCCTCCTTGTGTTCTAGAACCCCTTCAAGAACCACTTATGCCCTCTTAAGAGCCTATAATAACTTCATCTTTGAGGCCTTAAGGGAATAGAACCTTAGATTATGTTATGTTTATCCTTGAAAGAGAACCTTTTCCTATGCATATTTAAAGTCAAGAAAATGATAAATGTATGGAGTCTAGTTTAGGATATGTCCCAAGTTTTCTAAGTTCCCTATGAGTCCTCCATACTATATCTCTTCATGAGGATCAATTTACATCCAAGTTTCACAAGGTAATTAGAAAATGCAAGAAGAAGAATGTGGTGTCCAAGTTTGATAATCCTAAGGCTCCAAGTTGGAAAATCACCCTAGCAACCATCAATCAAGATAATGTATTAATTTTCCCTCTCACCCTCTCCTCTTATGAAGAGGAACCAAGTGCATTGAAGACAAAATTTGAGCATCCAAGTATAAAGAACATTTTGTTAAGAGTAATCAGTGGGGTGGTAGTCCTTCAATATCTTGATCATGTTATAGTTGTAACTAAGTTTCAATAGCCATTTGAAGAGGATACTTCAAGCAAATATGATGAAGAGATACCTATCAGTACCCACATTCATCTTAGTAGATCAAAATTTGAGCATAAAGGAAATTTGGATGATGTGAAGTAGTCATAATGGAATGATGATGAAGAAAATGAAGAAAAAACTCATGCAATGTCTCCTTTAGGAGACAATCATGAAAAAAAGTTACAAGAGACCATTGTTGAGGCTAAGATCATCTCAAGTGAATTAGATGATGCTTAGAATTATCTTTACCCATGAATTCTTGGGTGAGATTGAATAACTTAGCATGACATCTTGGAATGATGGGATAGAATAGCAGGTTCAGGTCTTAATTCAACAAGGCAATTCAAGTTTATAAACACTAAGACAAGATGATCTAGATATTGAATGGATTGACGAGCTCCCATTCTCCATAGAATATGAAGATAACCAAGTTGCAATAGAACATGAAAGTTTTTATGACTCTATTGGAGAGGTGGAAATACTTGATCAACATAGTGCTTCACAAGTAAATGGTAAGGATGAGAGTAAAATCCATGTCTTTTCAATTTATCATGAAGAGATGGAATTTTGGGAAGACTTGGAGAACTTTTTTCAAGTTTATATAGTCCACATTTACCCCATGAGAAGCTTGATAAAGGTCTTAAAGAAAACACTATGGCAATTGATCATTTTGAGCCTCATAAGTAGAATCAAAGAGAGCCTAATGACATGCAAAAACCATGCTCGTACACTTACCAAGAATTTGAATGCCTTGAAAAACCACCATATCAAAGAGAGTAGAATGAATACACAAGTCAAGGCATACTAGTTGGGTTGTTAGGAGAATCATTGCATAAAAGCATGATAAATCAGGAAAAACCCATGATTGAGGCAGAAATCATATAGTGGATGCAAGGAAGTCAAGTTTGGAATGATTATGATTGGTTTTTAGACTCAAGTGACCAAATCATGCACCTTAGGATGGATCCAAAATGTCCAAATGCTCCCCCAAGAGGCCATAAACATGTCAATGCCTCCAACTATAAGTGGGAGTCCTCATATAGTGAGTAATGTCTGATTGGACTCAAATAAAGACATGGTAATCAGACCTCATGGTGCTATAATATCAAATACATTTTCCATTTGATCCTATAGGAAAGAATATGACCTTAGGTTAGTTGTTTATATTGTTTTTTGTCTTATTTTAAGAAGTGGTCAACACAAGTTTACTTTTCTTCCTTATTGTTTTGGTGTATTACCTTATTTGTTCTTCATTTTAGGTGTTGTAATATTTGGTGTCCTTTGTGTGTGTTTTTTAGTTTTATTTTCATTCCTACAGGTGTCATTAGGTTCTAGGTCTATTTGGTAGTCCAAGAAGATGGTCATACAAGTCATGATGTCATATATGAGTCATCATTGTCATGAAAAGTGAGTGAGTTCTCTTGACTAGTAGGCTGGTCAACCCTTATGGGTCACCAAAAATGTTGGAAATTTGGCCTCCCAAGCCAAATTCCAACCCTTGTGACCAAAAAAATTCCATGACATCCACCCAAGCTTACACATGGTGGTTTATTGCATGGTAATGTCTTAATAGGTCTCATTTTAATCCTTGGTGGCATTGTTAGAAGTGTCATGGTGTGTACCAGAGCCTACTTGTGAATCCATCATATCATAGATTTTTTGAGGTCTATTTGGTGATGTGATAGTGTTCATGGTGATATTTGAGTTACCAATAGAGTATCAAGATGTCTTGTGAGGTCTAATAAGTGGTTTTAAACTAGTTTGACAAGATTAAGGTATTTTAGCAAAAGTTAAGGTACTTTGAGTACCTTAAAGTTGTGAATCCTTATGGTTTTAGACCTATTTTATGTCATAATTGAAGAGGATCCTTTATTGGTAGGATATAAGGGTTTAAAATCTTTTCCAAGGTCATAATATGAAGGTTTATTATTGTGTTCAATGTCATTATTCATGGTTTATCCATTCAAGCAATTTCAAGCCTTCATAACCACCCAAAAGTCATCAAATTTCCCTTAAATACCTCACATGAGTCTATATTTCCTTATAAACCTTTGAAATTGAGAAATATTTTGGTGTCAATTTGACTAATGGGGTCCCTAAGAGTCACATTTTAATTATATTATCACTTTTAAGGCATTACATATCCATTAAAGTCCATTTTGTAACTTTATTCCACTCCCCACTCTTCAAATAGGTCCCACACATGGGAAAACATGTCTCTTCAGCTCCCCTTTCCATACCTCTAGTTTTAAAATGTATTTTAACTCATGTTTTTTATAGGTACAATCACTGAGAGGTGGGGTGAATCAATGATGCAAGATATTTCAACTTCAATTCCAATTCTTTCAAACCCTTATTCAATTACCATAAGCATTCATAGAATATACAAGTCATTAATAACAATGAATAATAGATAATGTAAGATCATACACACAACATGATCTATTTGGGAAACCCTCTTATGGAATAAAACCTACTCTCAAGCCTACAAACACATGGACTAATTATCCTATAAGATGATCTCAAACATTAGAATGGTCAAGTCCTGACAAGAATTTAGTGAAACTCTACCCCTAGGATGATCAAGTCCTTCTGACCACCTATTGGTCAAGTCTTTCTAATCCTCTTGAGTGAAACACCTATTTTAAAATGATCACTTACCCTTAAGATTATCAAGTCCTTCTAACCACCTGTTGGTCAAATCCTTTTGGCCTAGATGTTGAGTAGCCTTAAACACTTAAGCAATGAACATCTCTTGATCACTAATTGCCTACCAATATGATGGAGATACAATGTCTATAATCTCTCTTAAGCTATGCACACTATATAGTCCACACTTTTATCTACCTCTCAAATCAACCACCAAGCTCACACAAACATCATTTATCATTTGCTCACACTCAAGGCATTCAAAAACATCCTTTTGGATCACTTTAGACCTCTTCCCTCATCCTTAATAACCAAACCTATGAAATAATTTTTCTTGACATTAGAAATATGACCTATACATCATACATAGTCATCAACCTAGTTTTATCTACAACCCATCCATTGGGAACATACCCTTTCCTTCTCTCCATAACTCTTACACAAACCTCTTCTCTCAGGTCTCACAAGTATATTCAACAAGCCTAGAAACCATCACATTTAGTTTCACCTTTTATAGATTCTTCATGATTATTATGATCACAACCTTCCTTTTCAGCTAAAACACATGACTTCACCCTTAACACGTCCAACATGGGTTAATTTTAAAAACAACCCTCTTTCAAATAGGTTGAAGTCACCTTTTAGATTCTATGAAGCCCCATTCATCTCTTTGACACTTCTCTAAGCAAAATAAGAACACATAAACACTTTCAAATACATGGTCCCATGCCAAAAAATCTATAGGTCCTTATTAAGTGATAATAACCATCACAACACCCTTTTACTAAAGCTTAATTCTCTCAAACAACATTTTGTGCACACAACCACCATGAAGGAACACACAGTCACCTTATAAGCCTTTGATCATACTAAATATGATTGATCAAACCTTCATAATATATACAAATGGTCCTCATGGAGTCTACAACACCCTCTAATAGTTATCTCATCTTGAAACATTTAAATTCCATCAACAACAACTCAATTACCCTTCTCATGTTACTTATAGAGCATGAACAAACACATAGTCAACTTTGGAGCTTAATAACTTTGATTGTACAAACATTTATACCTTCAAATGAATATTAAAAAATGCACCTTAAAGTCATCTACAACTTTGATTTTTAATACAACATCAAATTTTTTATAGATCAAAGGTTATGGCTTAAAAATCAAGAACTAGTCTTTCCTTCATTAAATTCAAATATTTAAATCCCAACAGTCATAGTTAAACCTTGGTCACTTAGAATACATCTCGTGTTATTTGCCCAGCTCACTCAACTTACACTATCAATATTTTTTAGAAGTAGCTCAAACTTTAACTCACAGTGCTCCACTATCCAAATGCTAAACCTTGAATCTATTGACCTCATCTCATCCACCCTTACAATATTGACAAACTATGCATTGTTGATCTCTATGGATTATCCTAGTCATTACCTTACAACATCCACCATTATATCTTACTCAAATATCCCAAGACTATGACACTTGGATCCCTTACTGATAATCCCTTATACTTATTCCACTTAGCAATATTGCATGCATTGAGACTCTTTGACTTGTCTTACACCATTTATCTTCATCAGTATGAACCATTTCTCATTATTGATATTTTTTTAGACAAGTGAGCTTATGACACTTGTCACCTACACCTTCAACCTTTGACATGTTGACTTCATATGCACCATTTATCTCAATATGTACTATTAAGTTCTCACCATTAGATCCTTTAGACTAATGACATTAGACTTCAACATGATTAAACTTGACGGTCCCTGGACCATCAGAGTCTACTAGAGTAACTTTGAAGCTTTATAACTTGAGCTCAAAATCACTTCAAGAATCTAAATTTTTAGGGGACATTTTTGGCACTATATACAATATCTCCATGAACTCATTTGACCTTGGTTAACTTTCTAAGTACCATAAATAAATTCTTAGGCTTTCTAGTTCATCCATATCTGTATGATGTTTAGTGATGGTCTAGCTAAGTGTGGGAACATTGTAAATCTATCTGAGAATCCAAATTTTCCCCTAAATAAATTTTTATACACTTGATTGTATGATCTTAAATTTGAACCATATTATCTCCTTACATAAGGGAATCCATCCATATATCAAGCTACTCTTAGAACCTTCATGTGTGTGAAATATAATGTTATCAATATGCCTACTAAATTTTTTCTATCACAGAACCAACTATGCCAAGATGAACATAATGAAGAATTGGATCAATACCATGTACTTCCACAAGCTCTTCAATCATCCTTGACCTCTGATAAGACCCCTCATACATGATCAATATGTTATATCCATCCTTAATCATGCCAAAACTGAAGATTAACGAAGCCTACTTTAAGCATACTAAGAAAAGCACACTACACACTTTTTCATTGACACTTAGACTATCAAGACACTTCATCCACTCACTTGGATACCTCCATGACATCATTGAAAACTCTCCAACAATCTCACCCTTTGTAATTAATGTCAAAACCCATCATACAGCTCACCTTCCTTCTCTCTCTTCAAGCACTCTCATAATAGGAACCTTATCCCCATTTGACACAATGATAAAGTGGACACAAACTGATCCTAAGGACCTAAAAATGCCACTAATAGGAGAGGACCACCTTAGAAATATGACACGAACTCCCCCTTACCTTGAGCTTACCTCTTCTTTGCCTTGAAAACTTCCTCTTGCTACATACTAACAAAAAAGCACTAAAATTTAATGAAACTCACCAAGAAACATATGAGAGGGACTCCTTCTAGGATCTTTGAGCCATTTCACTTCTTGAGTATCTTCATATCTCTAAACACCATGAATAACCACCATACAAGCTTACTAACCTTCTATCTCAAACCACCTCAAATGACATGAATAGAACTACATGCCACTCATAAAATATGAAACATGATATAAACCAACCTAAGAACTCACCTTAAAACACTTCTGCCTTGATATTTTGGATAAACTGAGCAAAAACATCAAATCTTCACACTAGGCCTATCTAGAATCCTTGTAGCTCTACCTGGAACTTGCAAAGCCCACAAATTTTATTAGACATGCTTTCAAGACATAAAAATTCATATCTAGAGTAATCTCATATTCCCCCTTAAGCACACAAATTTTTAACCCCTAAATCCTTCTTTTAAATATACTTCTTCATAAATCTACTAGCCAATTAGGCCTCCATCTTGATAAAAACTTAAATAATTTGAAAAACACAAACCTTCAAATCTATGTGAAGCTTGATTTGACAACCCATTTGGCCCATTAAACCTATTAAAAATCCTCAAACCTCAACTCATAAGGTAAACCAATTTTATAGGATAACCTAAAACTCTAGAATCTTAAAATAAACAAGGTCAACAAACCTCCTTCTAGTCAATGGCCACCTCTAAAACTTCTTACACACCTAGAAACAACCATCACACACTTCTATACTAATATTTAAGCCTTCACACCTTTGGGAACCTTGACTTCCTATACCATGTCTTTGATCTACAAAAATAAAGATAAAGCTAGGAGCACACAAAAATCTCCAAAAGGCACAAAAAAGATCATCAAAACATAAAATCACCTAGAACACATCACAAAGAAGTGCACAAACCTTTCTGAGCACTAAAATCTTCTTGACATTCCATAAATCTTGTTATGCCACGTAAAAACACCCATTTTAATCCTACAGACATTGTATTCATAATTAAAACACCTTATGACATCAATTTGACCTCATCAAAGCACTTCTCCCATCTTGACACACTAACTCCAACTAGAAACACTCATCTCTTGCCTTCAAGGACCTTCTAAATAACACCATAACAACACTTGATTCTCCATATAAAAGAGTCTCTTAATAAGCATAGATAGAGACCTCATCTACAACATAATGCTCTAAAATAAAGTAAAGCCAAGAGTGGCCCACAACTCCTCAGTAACCCTTGGAATCTTTTTATAGCTATAAGACTTCTTGTTCTAAACTTTGACAAATTATTCCTTTTCTACATCACTCACTTTCTCTTCTATAACAAGATATACAACATTTAGAGAAACTATGGAATCTTAACATATCTTGATCACTGAAGTATCTTATTTGCACTACAAAAAATCACCTTCAAACCTTGACAACATAGGAACTAAGCTTGAAACTTTCTCACACCCAACAAGTTTCTCATTATAATCCAAACACACCTCAGAACTAGCCTCAACTAGAACCTTGGTCTTCTCCTTGAGCTTGGTCTCCTCCTTGAGCTTGGTCTTTTCATTCACAACATGATCATAAAATGAGAGCTCTTGGCACTATCCAACTTCTGTAGCATTCTCCAACATATAAAATAGATTATTTTGACCTACAAACTCATCATGAATCACACTTACCACCTTTGGTTTTCATGATTTCACTTGCTTTCTTTATTTTACTCTAGGATACTAATTAAACATATTCTATCTTGTAGGCCTTTGCTTGTAGAATCTATCAATGTGACCTCTTTATTGATAGTTGAAATACACTATACCTTTTATAAGAAGCTTATCCTACCTTTCCTAATTTGAAAAAAACATTGCAATATGTTCATTCTTTTGATAATTGAAAAAAACTGCTCCTTTTGAAAAAGACTCGCCTTTTGAATGATGACCCCCATCATAGTTCCATGTAAACTCATTTCTAATAGGTCTCTTACATTCTCTAGATATATACCCAAATTGATTACATGTGAAATAGTAACCATTTAAACTTGCATACCTCATGGCATTTGGTTGTCTAATATAATTTGTCTTCATTCTTCTATCATCTTCATTCCTTGACCAATTTTTGACCTTCAAGGTCTAATTTACATTAGTATTCATCTTATCTTGAGTTGCATTTTCTGGTTTTTCTTTGTATCCAAGACCAGTTCTATCTCTTGCATGCTTTTGATCACTTAGAATATTGTCTAGATCACTTGAGCTCTTTTTAAATCTCACAAATGACTTCATCTTACTAGATGCGTTCTCTAACTCAGCTTTTAATGACTCATTTTCAATTACATACCTTTAACATTCATATTCTTTAGCTTTTAGGCTTATAGATAGGATCTCCAATTGACAACTGAGATGCTTGACTATATCTTCATGTTCCTTGGTGTCTTCATTCATTCTTGACTCAAACACACTAAATTGCTCTTCATAGTCCTTGATTTTAGACTTCATCTTCTTGTTAATATTCTTCTCAACCTTTAGTTCTTCAAGATCATTAAACAATTCAGTCTCATAGTCCACCTCATCTTTATCATCATCTGAATCACTCCAAAAAGACTCCTTTTGATATAAGCAACATCCTTCCTCATCCATGAAGAGGTATTTATCTACAAAAAGACCATCATCTTCATTATCAAACTCAAAATCACAATCCTCACTCTCATCTAATGAGTTACAGTCTTTAATTATCTAGAGACTCTTCTTGTTCTTGAAGGACTTCTTGTTGTCATACTTTTTGGATCCTTTCTTCCTGTTATTAGACCTATATGTCTTCTTGTATTCATCTTAGTCTTCACCATATTATTCATCATCATTATTCCTATGCTTATGAGGGAACTTGTTAGCAAAATGTCCTACCTCTCCATAATTAAAGAATTTGAAGGGTAGTTTACCCTTATACTTGCTTGACCCTATTTTAAATTTCCTTGTAAACATAACAATTATTTCATCTTCATCAATATCAGATATGTCATCATCCTTGAGTTTATTACCTTAGAACTTCTTCTTTGTCTTAATTTTTATCTTGATTGTTACTTCTTTCTTTGGTGGTATATCATCATTTTTTTTCATCTCATAGGCAGTAAGGATGCCATGCAATTCATCCATCTTCAACTTAGTAAGATCATGACTTTATTCTACAATAGATACTTTAAAATCAAACTTGAGAAAGAGAGACCTTAATACCTTTTAAAATATAATATCTTCTTCAAGCTTATCTTTAAGACCTCTGATGATGTTCACAATCTCATCAATTCTCTATAGAAAGGATGCCATAGAATCTTCTACCTTCATCTTAAGACTCTTAAATTGTCTTCGGTGAGTCTACAAATTTGCCAACTTAACCTTTGAATCTCATTCATAAATAGTCTTCAATTTATCTCACATTTCTTTATTAGATATGCAATGGACTACCTTGGTCTATTCATTTTCTAAAACACCACAAGTGATAGCATTCATTTTCTTAGAATTGTTCTCAAATAATTACTTATCTAATACATTGGATGGAGGAATAGTATGTGTAGAATAACCATCCAAAATAGATTTCCAACTGTTAAACACTAGGGACATGATGTAGTTCCTCATCCTCACACTCCAAAAATCATAATTGGATCCATTGAACATCGATGCTTGCTTAGTCAAAAAACCTCGTTGCATTTAATGGTTACATATATTGTACTTTGGATCTCCTTCAAGCTATCAAGTCTTTACCAAAGGACTTACTCTGATACCAATTTTTAAATGTATAATCACTTGGAGGGGAGGTGAATCAATGATAAATTATATTTCAACTTTAATTCCAATTCTTTTAAACCCTTATTCAATTACCATAAGAATTCATAGAATATATAAATCATTCAAAATAAGGAATAATAGATAATGCAAGATCATAAACACAACACAACATCGATGTGGGAAACCCTATTAAGGAATAAAACCCACTCTCAAGCCTATAAATACATGGACTAATTATCCTATAAGCTGATCAAAAATATTAGATTAGTTAAGTCCTTATGACCAAAATTTAGTGAAACACTTGTTTCACAAGGAGCACCTACCCCTAGGATGATCTGATAGGATCCTCCTACAACAATTAATAAAAATACACAAAATAATAAGAATTAACAACATGAATTAAATCTAATAGAACACTTGAAAAGATTAAATTGATTGCAGGCCGCTTTGAGGGGGAAACCTCCTTTGAGTAAGCTTAATATAATAATTTTATGGATGCCTTCATTGGCCTCAACCCTTATATACGAATTCTAATCTAAGCAACTACCAATTCCCATGAATATGGGATAAAATAAAATGCTCACGAGATGACTTAAAAAGTATATGCATCTATAACATATACTAAACTAATGAACTAAAGAGAAGAAATATAATGGGTTCATAACATCACCTCCCTCTTAGAAAAATCTTTGTCCTCAAAGCTTCAGATGTGTGAATTAGTGTTGAATCTAAAATAATGGTTCCCATGTTACATTCTTTGGTTTCATTCCATGCCACTGAATTAAAACCTCGATGATAGAGAAAGAGTGAAGTTGGCATGTGTGCCTATCCAAGATTGCCTTCGACTCAAGAAGAATGGATCCTTTATTATCAAGTTATAGTAAAATAGTTATCACTTCGATGTTTGTCTAAGAACTTTCTTCAGATAAGAGACATGAAATACTGGGTGAACTTTGGAAGAAGGTGGAAGCTCTAACTTATAAGCAACTGACCCAATCTTCTAAAAAACCTTGTAGGGCCCATAGAACTTGGGAGCTAGCTTATTATGCCCTTTGAGTTTTAGAGAGGATTGTTTGTATGGCTATAGGTGAAGAAAAACCATATCACCTTCTTGAAAATTATACTCAAAATGGTGTTGATCTACCTATTGTTTCATTCAATTTTAGACCATATGAATATTTTCCCATAGGGTATTGAGGATCTGATCTTTATTTTGGAGAATCATGTTAACCACTTGAATGGATGAAATATTAGGGGTATATGAAAGGAGCACTAGAGGTGCTTGACCATAAACTAATTTATATGGAGTCATTTTCATTAAAGTGTGGTAGGAGGTATTGTACCACCATTCGGTGAGAGGAAGCCACTTTTCCCACTGATGTTTTTAATCTGAGGTGAAGCAATGAAGTTTCTAAGCATTTGTTGATAATTTTAGTTTGGCCATCTATTTATGGATAATACCCAAAACTCATCTTCAGTTGGGTGTTGGTGCATCAAAATAGTTCTATCCAAAAATAGTTGGTGAAGGTTACATCATGATATGAGACAATGGATGAAGGAATGCCATAAAGATGGAAAATCTGGTCTAAGAAAATTTATGCAGCTATGGAGGTGGTATAGGGATGGTTGAGGGCATAAACATGACTATATTTGTTGAGGTGATCAACCATAACCAATATCATCATTTTCCCTCCATATTTAGGAAGCCCCTCAATGAAATCCATATAAATATCTATCCAAATCTTGGTAGGGATGGAAAAAGTTATGAGTAACCTAGAGATGAGTGTTGTTTCATCCTTGTTGCATTGGAAAGTATCACATTTAGCCACCATCTATTGAAATATCTTTTTCATTCCCTTTCAAACTAATTTTCACCATTCCCACTCATAAGTTTTTAGAAACCTTGAGTTCCCTATAGATGAAGAAGCATGGAGTTCATAGAATATAGCCTGCTAAAGATCTATGCTCTAAGGAAGCACCAGACAACCCTTGTATCATAAAGAAGCACCATCCCATGAATAGTGAAATATAGTCAAGGGGTTAGTGTCCAACTATTGAATGATTTGAGATAATGAGGATTCATTGACATACCCCTATTTTACAATATCCAAAAAAAGTCAAAATAGGCATGAAAATAGCTAGAAGGGAAACTTGGTCCACAAATGTGTGAGACAAAGCATCAACCATAATATTGTCCTTACCCTTCTTGTAAGTGATATCATTGTCATAACCCATGAGTTTTCTGACCCATTTTTGTTGTGATGTGGTAGAGACCCATTATTTTAGGAAATATCTTAGACTTTGGTGATCATTTTTAATGCAAAAATGATTTCTTAGTAGGTATGGCTACCACTTTTGTACTGTATGCAAAATGGCCATCATTTCCTTCTCATAAGTAGAGATCACTAAATTTTTGCCAGAAAAGGATTTTTTATTGAATGTAATGGGGCATCCTTCTTGGAGGATAATAACACTAATTCCATTACCATAAGCATCACTCTTGATAGTGAAGGTCTTGGAAAAATATGGAATAACTAGAACAAGTGTAGTACACATAGCGTGTTTCAATTTTTCAAATACACACTCAACATCTTATGTCCAAAAAAAAGCATTATTTTTCAACATAGCTATCAGTGGAGTTTTAATCTTCCTGTAATCTTTGAGAAAATTGTGATAGTATCCAATTAACCCTAAAAACCATGGAGGCTCTTGAGTGTCTAAGGATGCAACCAATTTTTCATGGTAGCTATTTTTTAAGGATCCACATGAACCCCTTGGGATAAAATAATATGCCCAAGATACTCCACTTCATCTTGGATAAAAGTACATTTGGACTATTTTGCACAAAGATGATGTTCAAAGAGAAATTATAGTGCGAGCTCTAGATGTTGGAGATGCTCAGACCATGTTTTACTAAAGATGAAAATATCATCAAAGAAGACTAGAATGAATTTACACGGGTAGAGCCAAAATATTTTATTCATAAATTCTTGTAATGTTGAAGGAGCATTAGTGAGGCCAAATTTGATGAACCCATGATATCTCTTATCTTTACTTTGTTAGTTTAGTAATTGTTATAGATGCATATGCTTTGTAATTCATCCCATGAGCATTTTGTTTTATCCCACATTCATGGGAAGTGGTATTTTATTAGATTAGAATTCATATATAAGTAAGTGTTGATGCCATTTAAGGCATAAACAAAATTATTGTATTGAGCTTGCTCAAAAGAGGTTTCCCCCTTGAAGTGTTCTGTGATCAATTCAATCTTTTCAAGTGTTATTTTAGGTTTAATTTGAGCTGTTAATTATTTTCATTTGTGTATTTTTAAATTATTGCTAGAGGATCATATCATCTATTATCAGAGCACTTTTTAGGGCCACAAATTGTTTTCTATAAAGTTTAAAATTTCTTTTACTACATAATTTATTAATAGTATGTTTCTCAGAAATTACTAAAACTATTCTACATCATAACTCTATTTTTCATCACAATAAAAAAAATTGGATCAGGGTAAAACTTGACTACATAACTATGGGAAGTGCTTGGTTAAAAGCCCTAAAACTCATTGTGAAGAGTACCATAGGAACCCCAAAGTAGGTTTCCCATTGAGAGGACCTGTCAGTGAAATGGGTAATGACCCTTTCCTGATTGAGTAGTTCCCATCCATGAGGAAAACCAAGAGCTATAACTAAGAGATAAATATGTGGCCAAAAAAATTATAAAGACTGGTACTCGCTTAGATGGAATTGGTGGCTAGAGTGATATCTTTAAACCCTTAAGAAACCATTAAAATTTGGGGTCCATTTTTATCAGTTTCATAATACTACCAATGAAGTATCAGAAATATTAGTAAAGTATCAAAAAATCACCATAGCATATTTGTAGGCTTGTTTCATTCCCTAAATTTTCTTCCTTGAGGTTCCATATCCCAATTCCACTCCTAATTCTCATAAATCACAATTTCCCTCTTTTTGGGTTTTATCATAACTTTTGTTTTTGTTCATTGGCATCAAAAAAATTCTACTATGTTCAACATCTCTTTCTACTCTTTGACTAATTTTCCAGTTTTTTCATTTTCACTCCTAAAATTTCCCTCACCTTTATCAATCATACTCCCACTATGCAAAAAATTTATTAAAATCTCCTTTACCCCTTCTGTTTTTGTCCAAATTCAAACCCTTACTAAACATGTCTTAACTATAGTTTTTCTATCCATTACAATATATATATATATATATAGGATCATGGTAGTACCCCAAATAGGAAAAAAACATGGACGATGAAATTGTCTCCCTCAAGTCCCACATCAAATATCTTGATGAAAAAATTCTTGACCTCAGTCTGTAACATACCACCATGAACAATAAACAACATCTAGAGTCTTATTCAAACACTAAATTTTCTTATTGCAACAATTATCATGAGCCAACGCTTAATTTTCCTTGATTCAATGGTGTAGATCCAACTAGATAGATCTATCAGGTAGAGAAATATTTTAGTTTGCATAATATTTTTGATGCCAACAAGGTTCCACTTGTATCCTTTAACTTGGAACTTGAATCCCTTCAATGGTATCATTGGTATACCAAGGTTCATGATGAACCCATATGGACTAATTTTTTCACTCTCATTTTGTAATGGTTTGGCCCTACTGCTTTTGATGAATTCACTAAATCACTCACTAAACATCACTAAATAGGAATAGTGAGAGAATATCAAACATAATCTAAAAACCTAGCTAATCACATAGAGGGATTGTTTGAGAGAATATCAAACATAATTCTTCAAGAGTTGCTTTATTAGTAGACTAAAAGATGCAATTTAATCTAAGGTCAAAATGTTTTGACCTAAAACAATGATGGAAGCCTTATGGTTGGATAAGTTGTCAAAGGATAAGATTGCATCTCAATAGTGATTCAAATCTAATTTTATTCCATTCAAAAATATACTTCCATAATGCTCTCAAACAATGTCATCCCCTAGAACCACTCCTATCAAGCATTTGATTGAAATAGAGATGAAAACCCATAGAAAAAAAGGACTATGTTATAACTCTGATGGTAATTCACTCAGAGACATCTATGTGTTGAGAAAAATCTCTACCTATTGGATGTGAACTCTCTACCTGAACTTGAAGATTGGCAAGATGCTTAGGATATAATAGATGATCTATAAGAAGCTCAACTGATTGTGGAAACTGCTTCTCAAGAAGACTAATTAGATATCTCTCTCCATGCCTTAGCTTAGTCACTATCCCACAAACCATGTGCGTTAAGGGTTACTTCAAGAATCTCCTTCTCACAATACTTATTGATTCAGGTATCACTCATAAATTCATTGACCCTTAGATCACCAAATAGGTTGATTATTTTATTCATCCTTGCTCAAACTTTGAAGTCATGATTGCCAATGAGGGCAAATTACCTTGCAAAGGGAAGTGTCACAATGTGTGTATCTCTATTGGATATTATAACTTGCACTTTAACATGTTTGCCTTACCCTTAGGTAGATGTGATATTATTTTGAGAGCCTAATGGTTATGCACACTTGGACCCATCTTATGGGATTTTGATGAACTTTGGATGTAGTTTTTAGATGATGAGAAAAAAATACACATTGAAAGGATTACAACCTAGATCTCTCATAATCATAAGTTCAAATTGTATGGAAAATATTCTTAAGAATAATTCACATAGTGTCATTTCTTATCTCTATTCCATTCAAATTCAACCCTTAGTAATCTCCACTACTCCTTCTAACCTATAAACCATTATATAATAGTATGCATGTTTCTTTGCTAAACCAGTGGGATTTCCACCTTCACAGCTTGAGGACCACTATATTTAGCTCCTTCTGAGAAGCATTCCTCCCAACATCAGGCCTTATCACTACTCATTTTAGCAAAATATTGATATTGAGATGCTCATTTGAGACCTACTATAGAAAGACATTATTTTCCTTAGTATCAGCCCATATTCTTCCCTATTTATCCTTGTATGGAAAAAAGATGGTTAATGGCATCTTTTCATTTATTTTCATGCACTTAATGACCTCATAATCAAGGATAAGTTCTTGATCCCTATTATTGATGAGCTTAATGGTGTTCATTTTTTCTCCAAATTAGATCTCTGATCTGGATATCACCAGATCCAACCTCATGAGGATGATATCCCTAAGACAACTTTTCACACACATGATGGTCACTATGAGTTCTTGGTCATGCCCTTTGGCCTCACTAATGCTCTTTCAACATTATAGGCATTGATGAATAAAATATCTAGCCCTACCTGTAGAAATTCATTGTAGTCTTCTTCGATGATATCCTCATATATAGTAAAACATGATTTGAGCATCTTCAACATCTAGAGATCACACTAAAAATTCTCTCTGACCATCATCTTTATGAAAAATAGTTCAAATGTACTTTTGGCTAAGATGAAGTAAAGTATCTCAAGCATATCATTTCATCCCAAAGGGCTTAGGTGGATCCTAAAAAAATAGCTACTATGACAAGTTGGTTGCATCCTCAGACACTTAAGAGTCTCCATGGTTTTTTGGAGCTCACTAAATACTATAAAAAGTTTGTCAAGGATTATGAGAGATTGTAACTTTACCAGCTATGTTGAAAAAGGATGCTTTTACTAGGACACAAGTTGTTGAGTGTGCATTTGAAGCATTGAAACAAGTTATGTGTACTACACCTATTATTGTTATTCCAAATTTTGTCAAGACCTTCACTATCAAGAGTAATGCTTGAAAAAATGGACTGGGTGTTGTTATCTTCCAAGAAAGATGCTCCATTACATTCACTAGTAAAGCCCTTTCTAGCAAGAATTTAGGTCTCTCTACTTATGAGAAGGCTATGATTGTCATTTTATATGCGGTATAGAAGTGGTGGCCATACTTATTAGGTAATCATTTTTGTAGCAAAATTTATTACCAAAGTCTGAAATATTTCCTAGGATAATGAGTCTCTAACCCATCACAACATAAATGGGTCAACAAAATCATGGGTTATGACTATGATATAACTGACAAGAAGGGTAAATATAATATTATGGCTTGATGATTTGTCTCACACATTTATGGATCAAGCTTCCCTTTTAGCTATTTCCATGCCTATTCTACATTGGTTGGAAATTTTATAGTAAGGGTATGTTAATGACTCCTAATTATCTCAAATCATTCAATAGTTGGACACTAACCCCTTGGTTATAATACATTATTCTTGGGATGGTGATTTTTTATGATATAAGGGTCATCTAGTGCTTCCCCAAAGCTAAGATCTATAACAGGTTATATTCTATGAATTCCATGCCTCTCCCTTCATAGGGCACTTAGGGTTTCTCAAAAATTATGAGTGGGCATGATGCAACTTCTTTTGAAAGGGAATGAAAAAGGCAATTCCACATATGGTGGCTAAATGTAATATTTGCTGATGTAACAAGGGTAAAACAACACTTATCCTTGGGTTTTTCGAACCCTTTCCCATCCTTACAAGGATTTGGGTATTTATATATATTTCATTAAAGGGCTCACAAAATCTAGAGGGAAAATGGTAATCTTGTTTTTGGTTGATCACCTCTCCAAATATAGTCATTTTGTGCCCTCAACCACCCCTATACTATCTCCATAGTTGCACACATTTTTTTGGATCAAATTTTCTGTCTTCATGGAATTCCTTCATCCATTATCTCAGATCATGATGCAACCTTCACCAACCATTTTTGGATAGAACTATTTTGACAGATCAAAACTCAATTGAAGATAAGTTCTAGGTATCATCCACACAGATGAGAAGACTATAATTGTTAACAAATGCTTAGAAACTTTCCTCCATTGTTTCATTTCAGAACAACAACATCAGTGGGCAAAGTGACTCCCTCTCACTGATTGGTGGTATAATACCTCCTACCACACTTTAACAAAAATGACTCCATATGAATCAGTCTATGGTTAAGCACCACCAATGTTCCCTCCATATAACCCCAACAGTTCATCAGTTCAAGTGGTTGACATAATCCTCTGAACCTAGGATCAAATCCTTAGTACCCTATGGGGCAATCTTCATATGGCACAAAATAAAATGAAATAATAGGTAGATCAGCACCATTTTGAGTTCACTTTTCAAGTAGGTGATATGGTTTTTCTTCACCTATATCCGTACAAGCAATCCTCCCTAAAACTCAAAGGGCATCATAAGGTAGCACCCAGGTTTTATGGGCCTTATAAGGTTCTTCAAAATATTAGATTGGTTGCTTATAAGTTGGATCTCCCACCTTCTCCTAAGTTCACCTTGTATTTTATCTCTCTTATCTAAAGAAAGTTCTTGGCACAAACACTAAAGTGCAGACTATTTTACCTAAACTTGATAATGAAGGATCCATTCTTATTGAGCCAAAGGCAATCTTGGATAGGTGCACATGCCAACTTCATTCCCATTCCATCACCAAGGTTATAATTTAGTGGCATGGAATGCAACCAAAGGATGCAACATGGGAACTACTATTTTAGATTCAACACCAATTCCCACATCTGAAGCTTTGAGGATAAAGTTTTTTCTAAGAGGGAGGGGATGTTATGAACCCATGATATCTCTTCTCTTTACTTTATTAGTTTAGTAATTGCTATGGATGCATATGCTTTGTAAGTCATCCCATGAGCATTTTTTTTTATCCCACACTCATGGGAAGTAGTAGTTGCTTAGATTAGAATTCATTTATAAGTGTTGAGTCCATTGAAGGTATCCACAAAATTATTATATTGAGCTTGCTCAAAGGAGGTTTCCCCCTCAAAATGGTATATGATCAATTCAATATTTTCAAGTGTTCTTTTAGGTTTAATTTATGTTATTTGTGCATTTTGAAATTATTGTAGGAGAATCATCTCACTAAATGGAATGACCATAAACTCATAGTGGCCATCATGCATGCAAAAAGTTGTCTTAAGGATATCATCCTCATGAAGCCAAATCTAGTGATATCCAGAGTGGAGATCAAACTTGGAGAAAAAATGAGCACCATGAAGCTCATCAATAATAGGGATCAAGAAATTACCCTTGATTATGAGGTGATTAAGTGCATGAAAATCAATACAGAAGCACCATAACCCATATTTTTTTTAACAAGGAGAACTAGGGAAGAATATGGGCTGGTACTAGGGTGAATAATGCCTTGCTTCATTAAGTCTCGAATGAGCATCATGATCTCAATATTATGATGAAATGGGTAGTGATAAGGCTTGAAGTTTGGAGGAACTATTCCAAGAAGGATTTGAATATGGTGGTCCTCTGGTCATGAAGGTGGTAATCCCACCAGTTCAACAAAGACATGTGCATACCTTGGTAGAATGGTTTGTAGATCAGAAGGATTAGTAGAGACTATTGATGGTTTCATTTGAATAGAATGGAGCTAGGTAATGATGCCAAGTGAATTATTATTAATAATATTTTCCATGAAATGTGAAATTATGATGCTGAGAGATCTTGGTTTTAATCCTTTTAGTGTGTATTTTTCCCATTGGCTAAAAATTGCTTCCAAAGTTTAGCGAAATCTCATAAGATGGGTCTAAGTGTGTGTGAGCACTAGGCTCTCAAAATAACATCACATCTACATAAGGGATTGGAAAACATGGTGGAGCATAAGTTATAATATCTAATAGAGATATGCACATTGTGACACTTCCCTTTGTAAGTTAATGTGCCCCCATTGGTAATCATGACTTCAAATTTGGAATAAGGATTGATAAAACAATCAATGTATTTGGTAATCTGAGGGTCAATGAAGTTATGAGTGCTATCTTAATTAATGAAAATTGTGAGAGGGAGCTTCTTGAAGTAACCCTAAACTCACATGATTTTTAGGGTAGTGACTCCTACTAAGTCATAGAGAGAGATCTCTAGTTGGTCTTCCTAAGATGCACATTCCATAATGGACTGAGCTTCTTTTGGATCATCTATTATATCTTGAACATCTTCCCAATCTTTAGTTTTGGGTAAAGAGTCCATATCCAATAGGTAGAGCTTTTTCTCAGCACATTGATATCCTCGAGTGAATTTATCATCACATTTATAACATAATCCTTTTTCTCTACGGGCTTGCATCTCTACTTTAGTCAAATGCTTGATATGAGTGGATGTGGGGGATAACATTATTTGAGATCACTATGGAGATATATTTTTGAATAGAGAAAAAATAGACTTGAATCATTGTTGAGCTATGATCTTGTCCTCTATAAACTTAGCCAACCCTAAGGATTCTATCATCATGTTGGGCCAAAATATTTTGACCTCAGATCGAATTGCATCCTTCAGTCCACTGACAAAGCAACTCTTGAATAATTCATCAGACAATCCCTCTATGTGATTGGCCATTTTTTCAAATTTCATTTGATATTCTCTCATGGTTCTTTTTTGGTGAAGTTTAGTGAGTGCTCTAGTTAAGTTATCAAAAGTAGTAGGACCAAACCATTTCAAAATGAGGGTGCAAAAATCAGTCCATATGGGTTCATCATGACCCTTGGTATACCAATGATACCATTGAAGGGCTTCAAGCTCTAAGTGAAAGGATGCAAGTGGGATCTTGTTGGCATCAAAAGTATTATGTAGACTAAAATATTATTTTTCCTGATAGATCCATCTAGTTGCATATGCACCATTAAATTGATTAAAATTAAGCTTTAGCCCATGATAGTTGCTAGAAGAAGAAAACCCAATGTCGAAAGAAGACTTTAGATGTCATTTTTTGTTCATGGTGGTATGTTGAGGACTAAGGCTGAGATTTTTTTCATCAAGATCTTTGACGTGGGTCTCAAGGGTGGCAATTTCATCCTCCTTATTTTTTTCTTTTGTTCAAGTTATTACCATAACCTGAATAATAGTTTTTTTTGAATGGGTAGGAAAACTAGAGTTAAGACACGTTTAGTATTGAAAGTTTCGAATTTGGGCAAAAATAGAAGGGCTAAAGGGGATTTTAATATAAAAAATTCATAGTGGGAGTATGATTGATGAAGGCAAGGGTAATTTTAGGAGTGAAAATGGAAAAAGTATAAAATTTATCAAAGAGGGACAAAGGAGTAGAATGAGATGATGAACATAGTGGAAATTTTTTGAGGCAAATAGACAAAAATAAAAAAAGTTATGAAAAAACTCAAAAAAAGGGAAAATTGATATTTGTGGGAATTAGGAGTGGAATTGGGACCTCAAAGAAGAAATGTAGGGATTGGAATTTTAGGTGTCTGGATAAAGTTTGAGGATCAAAGGGGATATAGATAGAGATATATTTCAGAAAAATAAAAATAAAAATACTCATTTTTTTTGTTTTCTATTTTTTTTGGTAGTAAATCCTCTAAGAGTCTACTCTCTGAATGGTTTACAAATTCTAGTTTTTATCAAATATATACCTGTAAGTCATCTGGCATTCTATGGATACTCTATTGATTGTTTTTTTTAGTCTACTAGAAATATTCTAAAATTGATAGAAATGGGCCCCAAGTTTCAATGGTTGCCTAAGTGTTTTAAAAATATCACTCTGGCCACCAATGTTGTCTAAGTGAGTACCACTCTTTAGAAATTTTTTTGGCCATAGATTTATCTCTCAATGATAACTCTTGGTTTTCCTCATGGATGAGAAATACTCAATCAGGAAGTGGTCATTGCCCATTTTGTTGACAAGTCCTCTCAATGGGCCAGCTACTTTGGGGTTCTTATGGTACTCTTCATGATGAGTTTTAGGGATTTTACCCAAGCACTTCCCATAGTTAAGCGGTTAGTGTTGACACTGGAGATTGCACCCGGTGGCAGGAAAATAGGTTCCTGCCCTCTCCCCGCAACATGGAAACTCCTCTCTCGCCTGTGGGATGGTGAAGCAGGAGAGGAGAGTCTCTAAGTATGGGCTAGTTCCCTCTGATGTATCTTGTTTGTTTCAGGTAGTGCAAAAAAATGTACAGGCATATATATATAGCTATAATAAAAAGAGGGGGATGAAAAGGGAGAAGAAATGCAAGAAAACAAACCACCTACTCTAAAGAGGTGATACACCAAAATAAAGGTTTGACCCTCCCACATCCACACTCAAATTCAGACCAAACAATATGACATGCACTTCAGGCTTGGCAAAGAAACCAGTTTACAAGGAAAGAAAGGGAAAGTTCCTCAAAAAAATAGAGATAGAGACTCACCAAGGTGTTGTACTACACACACTGTAAGTGACTTCCCTTGTCTTACTTCTCAAAATAACTCTTCTCCTGTGAACTGCGAACTGGAGCCCTATAGATGACTGGTCTGCTGGCATTAACCTGTGAAAGCATCGAAGATAATGACTAAACACAAATAATACTCATGACATACACAGAAAATATATCCAAGATGGAGGCAAAAACTGTATTTTATTGATTCAGATGGAAAATTTATAGAGCTGCGCTCTTTACAAAAATGGAGAAGATCCTTTAAAATGACCAAGTTTGCCAATTTATACAGAAAAGCCAAGAGGAGACTCATTGGCACTTTGCTTGCACGTGGCTACTCGAGTCTTCATTGGGAAAGCAAAAAACACTATAGTTGACAATAGAAATTCTGCTGGGACCATGCTTTCTACCTTGTCTTTTCTCCATTTTGTCTTATCTGGTCTACGGCTTGCCTTAATGTCTTGTCAAGCTTTGGAAGTCCCGCAGACTTGTTTGGGCTACAACAAAGTTTTCCTTGCAAGATTTTAAACGGGCCCGATAGACTATTGTGCATGGTAATTTTACCACTCACTGTTCTTGGGCTTTATACTGGCCACGAGATTTTCCTCCTTTTAACTTGCCGGCTTCTTGTATAGTCTCTCAGGATGTCTAAAGTGCTGTGGGCATTTTCACGACTCTGTTGTTCCTCTTTGTTCTTCGAAGCTTGCTCTTTTGCCAACTAGTCAGGCTTTTGAAAGTTCTGCGGGCCTTTTTGCCGCTCAACTGTTGTTCACAGTCATTTTACCACTGACTACTATGCACATTAATTTTGCCGCTCGTTGTTCTACACGGTAATTTTACTGCTCAATGTTGCGCGTAGTAATTTTACCACTGCAGACATTTCCCATTTGGCAGACATTTCTTGTTGTATGCGCCTGACCTGGCCCTTGTTTTCCATGCAGCCTGCTTGAATGGTTTATGGCCTACTAACTGCTACTCAGGCCTGCTTAATAGTCCTCAGTGGTCTGATTGACTGTTGGTGAGCTTTATATTGGCCGTGTCAGGCTTTGAACGGCTCTTGCAGGCTTTTTACTTTCCACGGGCATTGAATTCTTGTCGGGCTCTAAATGGCTCCCATGGGCTTTGAATTTCCATGGACAAATTGTCCATGGGAAATTCGCGTGGGCAATTTGTCTGCAAAAATTCTGCCCGGCCTATTTGGTGTGTAATCCATGGACTTTGTTTGCGGGCATTTCCCGCAGACAAAAAGTTTGTAGAAATTCTACTTTGGCATTCCCTTTGTATTTTGCCGTGCGACCCGACTCCTTTGCCCCTGCATTTGCGCTAAGCCATGCCCACAGGAATTCGGGACTTGGTTAAAATTTCATGAACTCGTTTGAACCTTGGACCTCGACCCAGACTATAATGAACTTGGGTCCCTTTCATTATGAAGTGTTGGCCCTCCACTTAGGTGATGAACTTGGAACAAAGCAAGCGCTAGACTGATCAAGAACAAGGTCGTTGGACTAAAAATGTTGAACTGAGCTAGACAAGGCCAATGGACTTTGAAGAAGATAGAATAAAAACTGATAAACCAACCACTTGAAACAAAATATTGAACCAATCGTGTTGAAACAAACAGAGAAATGCTGGCATTGAACTGAACCGTTGAACTGAACCCATTGAACAAAAAATGGTTCAACGGTTCGATGAACCAAAAATGGATGAACCAAGTGCTGAGGAACCATGCCCTTTGAAAATGAACTCACTGAACTCACCAACTGATGAATTAGGCTGAGCCAATGCTTGAAACAAAATTGTCAAACCCTAAAGATGGACCTTGCAACCCAAAATTAACTGGCCATGCAAAGCAAGTGTAAAAGGTGATCGAGATTTTGCCTATGGGCAAAATTGGTCAACAAATTAGTGACTCACAGGGGAAGCATGTCTGCTATGCTTAGGACCCAGTTGCCTTTGAATATCCATTTGGCACAGAGTCAGATGGTAACTTTGAAGAGAGTTCACAACAGCCTTTGAGATCCCAAAATCACACCTAAAACTTTCACCCCCAAACGTAAAAGGAAACACACAAGGCTAAAAACAACTAATTGTGCAAACTTCACTTAGGGAAAATAGGAAAGAAAACAAGGGAAACTATGTACAGCTGAACCAAAAATTAGTGGCAATGCTTCAGATGCATCCCATTAACTGGGATGCGTAGTTTTTTGCCATCCAACCTAGAAAGTTGGAATGCATTATGTTGCTTGCATTGAGTGATTATGTAAGGACCGCTCCATAGGCCATCAAATTTTGCATGCTTTCTAGGTTTAGCTCTGTCTTCGTCCCATTTCAAAATAATGTCTCCTTCAGAGAAATCTTTTGATGAAGATTTCTTGTCGAAGTGTCTTTTTATTTGTTGTTGGTGACTAGACATGGCAGCCATGGCAGGGTCCCTTATCTCTTGGAGCTCCACTAGCTCACATAGTCTAACTTCCATGCTGGTTCCTTCTTCTAACTGTAGCTGATGGGCAAGATCTAATGCTAGCAATTCAAGTGAGATGGGAAGCCTAGCTTCCCTTCCATATACGAGCGTATATGGGGAATTTTTTATTGATCTCTTCAGGGTGATTCGATCAGCCCATAGAGCTGTCTTTAGCTTGGCATGCCAAGTTCTCTGATTTTCTTCCATGGTCCTCTTTATAATCCTGATCATATTTTTGTTGGTGGACTCAGCCAGCCCATTCCCCTGTGGGTAGTAATTTGATAAAGTGCTGAGGTATATACCATACCTTAGTGCCCATTCACTAGTTTTAGTTCTCAGAAAAGCCAAGGCATTATCTGAGATTATGGTGGCTGGGACCCCGAACCTTGTCACTAGGTCTTCATAGAAATCCAAGACTGCACTTTCATTCGCTTCCTTCAAAGCAATGGATTCCACCCACCTGGTGAAATAATCCATACTAGTCAGGACCCATTTGTGTCCAGCACTAGAGGGAGGATTGATCATCCCTATGAAATCTAGGCCCCACTGCATGAATGGTTGTTCAACTTGAATGGGCTGTAGGGGCATGGCAGCCAATCGCTATTTTCCATCAAAAAGTGCATACTTCTGGCACTTTCTTACCCAGGCATAGGTATCCTTGAAAAGAGTGGGCCAGAAATAGCCAGGTCTCATTATTTTTGTTACTGTGGTCTTAGGGGTGAAATGGCTGCCTGCTGGCCCATCGTGAAACTCAGCCAATACCTTGTCAGCCTGATTGGGGTCAATGCATCTTAGGAGAACCTCAGAGAGATCCTTCCTAAATAATACTCCATCAATCAAAACATAAGGAAGGGACTGAAGTTTAAAATACCTTCTTCCAGCCCTATTGAGACCCTATGGATATTCGCCCATAAGAAGGAAGTGTCTCATGTCCAGCATCCAATCTCTTATGACAATTGGTTCTTCTACAGTGGCTGCATCATGGATCAGTAAGCTATCTTCACCCTTTTATCTTAAATCTGCAGCTAGTTGTTCACACATGCCCCTTCCTCTCACCAACTTGGCAATTTTGATGTCTATGTCGTACTCCATCACTTTGGTGATCCATCCTGTTCTTTTCTTGTTTAAGTCTCGATTGGTCAAGAAATCCTTGACGCCAGGATGTGGAACCATGAGATGGATCCTATTGTTTGACAACATATATCTAAATTTCTTTAGGTTGTGCACTACTGCCAGGACTTGTTTTTCTACGTAGGTGTACCTGATTTTGAAGTCCTCTAACCCTTGGCTAAAGAAGGCGAGTGGTTGCTCGAGGTCATCACTATTTGCTTGAGTAAGCATAGCAGATATCACTTCTCCATTGCTGAAGGTATAGAGATTGAGGTCTTTATTAAAGTTGGGGCTGATTAGAGTGGGAGCCTGGGTCAAAGCCTGTTTGATGGCTTCAAAGCTATCTTTTATTGGCATTGTCCAGTTGAATTCCTCACCCTTCCTCAGCATAGAGGTCAGAGGTTTAACTATCTCAGCAAAATTCAGAATGAACCTCCGAATGAAATTTATCGGGCCAAAGAAAATCTACAGGCCTTTCTTGTGCTTTGGTATGGACATCTCTAGGATGGAGCAGACTCTCTCGAGGTCAATAGACAAACCTTCTTTGGACAAAATGTGGCCAAGAAGTTTCCCTTCATGAACAACAAATACACATTTCTTTGGATTTAGAGAGATGCCAAATTCTCTGCACCTCTCAACAATCTACCTGAGGTGTTCCATGTGCTAGCCCACCTCCTTGGAGAAAATCGTTATATCATCAAGGTACACCAGCATGTTCTTATTTATCAAACCACTGAAAGCCATGTCCATGGCTCGCTGGAAGGTAGCACCAGCATTGGATAGCCCGAAAGGCATCTTCTGGTAGGCAAATGTTCCCAATTTAATGGTGAATGCTATTTTGTATTGGTCACAGCCTCATCCCAGAATCTGATTATATCTTGAATAACCATCCAGGAGGGAGAAACATTCGGAACCAGTTACCTTTTGGAGGGTCTGTTCCATGTTCGGAAGGGGATAATGATCTTTTAAAGAGACTTTATTAAGGTCTCTGAAGTCAGTGCATAGCCTGATCTCCCCATTTTTCTTTCTAATTGAAAAAAGATTGGCTAGCCATGAGGAATGTTTGATCGGAAATATAATGCCAGACTCAATCAACTTGACCAATTCTTTCTGCATAAGGAGTTTGATCATCAAATTAACAGGCCTCTGCTTTTATGTGACTGGTTTTGCACCTTCCTCTAATTCAATGGTGTGCTGGGTGAGTCTTGGATCGAAGCCTTTCAAGTCACTATAATTCTAGGCAAAGACGTTAGCGAACTCCTGACACAGTAGAATGAAAGCTTGCCTTTCATGAAATGTGCAGACCTTACCAAGCGCCAGCAGCTTGTCCTTAAAGATTTCAACTTTTTCATAATTCTCCTCTTTAGTAGTGATGCATGCCTTGTCATTTATTAGTTGGTCATCTCTGTTGAAAATAATTTCAAGTGTGACTAGACCCTTAGGGAGTTTATTGTTCTTCAATTGAACAATCTGATTTCCGTATTGCTGCTGCAATTTCGCTTGATTGTGGACTGTGAACTTAGCTTCTTCTTGCAGGAAGAGAGCTATCTTCTGGTCACTTTCGAAGACCTACCAATTTGTAATATTGTTTGGAATTGAAGGCCAAACCACCACTTTTAAATGGTGCAAACCACAATCCCTGTTTATCTCTTTTGAAACATCAAATTGGGTGCCAATAGCTGCCAGCTTGTCAGCCTGCTTATTCTGTTCCCTGGGAATCGAGGTAATGTTAAGAGCAAGGAAATCCTCCATCAAGTCCAAGACTCTGTGCTTGTAAGACCTCAACAAGGAGATCTTGGTCAGGTTTAGGCCTCTTATTTGGTTCACAATTAATTCACTATCCCCCAGGATTTATGAAAGATCCCAAACTAGGATTGAAAGCAAATAAAATTGATTTCCACTACTTACAACATTCAATCAATTGGACAAAGATATAAAACCGAATGTAACTGATACTATAGCCCAGATGTTATAAAATTATTATAGATTGGTCTCAAAACCCAATTATTATAACAACTACCCAACTGGAAATTAAAAACATGGGATTGCGTGCTCTCGGCCTGCTGTGTCCAGAAAACACAGTCGCCGACGTCGGTCGCTGATGATGCCGACGTCGGTCGTCTGAGGGCGACCTCTGCCTACCTGTGACTGTCTGTGACTGCCTGACTGCCGGCATTGGTAGATAATCGGCCGATGTCGGTCTATATGCCGATGCCGGTCTCTGTAAAACCCTGCAGCCAAACTGTGCCCTTTCCTTTCTTTGAACCTGCTGGTACAGCCTGATGCCGCTTTTGTACGGATTCCATACCCGACCCTGATATGCAAATAAAATATATAAATCTAGAACCTAAACAATGAATAAATACCTGGAACCCATTTGCATAGGCTGAACCCTGGTATACTCCATGAATGGCCTCTGAAGCTCCCGATCTGACCAATATGCACAATCTGGATTCTGTCTCGAATCCACCTCTGACAAAGCGCTGGGTTTTCGTCCAACTCTTCGCCAATCTACTGAAGGGTTTCATCCTCAGAGATTCCAGCTGAATCACCAATTCAAGCTTCTCAGAATAATTTTTTGCAAAAGAAGATATTAGATGATAGATGATGCAAATGCTTTGCCTTCCCCTTCTTTTAAAGGCTTCTAGGAGACTTCTAGAAGAAGTCAAATTTATTTTATTAAGCTATTTTATTTATTTCCATAATAATTAATTAAATCAATTTTATAGAAATTTGGGGACATTACAGTCCTCCCTTCCTGGAGATTGCTTGTCCCAAGCAATCTCAGAACAATGAACCACTCGATCCTCTGGGGTCCCAAATGTAGTTATGCTTTGCACTGCTGTAAATCAATGTGAGTACCTGCAATATCATCATAAGTAAAAAAAAGAGGAACCCATAATCAAATTGGTGAACACAGCTCAACCCATCTCTGAAATCACAACGGCCCTGGATGCGTCGATACTATACGCTATGTAATTGGTAACTGCAAATTCCATCTACAAAAGATGGTGTTACTCCATCCCATAACTGCTCCCTCTGTAATGGTGGCACAACCAACTGTACCACACTGTCATTTGTGTGAGAAGAATCAATCTAAAAAATTGACTCCACTGGGATCCCAAACTCCTCAGAATCAGGTATTCCCAAGTCCTGAATATGTGTGTGAGCCTCAACCACATACTCCTCATAAGCAGCTATAGAAACATACTCATCACCAACACTCAGTGGACTAACATCTGAGTACACCTCCACACTCTGAATGCAAGCATCAGACTCATCCTCACTATCTAACTCCTGAGTTAAACTCACCTTAAGACAAAGCTCATCCACAACATCCTCAACTACTCCTACCTATGAAGATAATGCAGATAAATCATTACCTGAAGATGTGTTAATATCTCCCTGTACTGGATCAACATGACTGTCAAACTCATCATGCAAATTGCTGCATGTCATAGGGAAAGCACTACGATCCTTAGGCCTATTAATTAAACTCTTTAACCACATACAAGCTCTAGGTGAGACATTTTTCCCTTTTGTCCAGACATACCATAAATCTTCTGCCAAAAGTTTAGAAATTTTATCCTCCTCCTCAAACAAGATTGTGAACATGATAGAGTGCATTGATGCTAATACATCACTGGAATGAAAATCATCTAAAATAGTCCAAAATATTTTAAACATCCTGCGAATGTCACCAATACAACCTACTAACATCATAAGGTTTTCAAATCCATACCTTGCAAATATTTCAAGTAATCTTGCCCTCTTAGAGAAATGAGGGTCTCTAATGTCATCCAACTTTTTGAAGCTTTTCACCATGGCATGAAGTACCTCTCTCATAATCTGATCATTATTAAAATCAAAGCCAGCTATGATCCTCATGATTTCACTAATGCAAGAGAGAGCTGCAAGTCTTACCACCTCATCATGATGTCTCAATAATCGGGGCTTCACCAATGAATTAAATACTGGAGATAACACTATTTGCATATCATAAGTATTTGATTGCTCCACCTTGCTCAAATAAATTTCTAACTCCTCCAAAGTTTTTAGAATGTCATCTGCTTGTTGGAATGGATTATCTAGATTATTCTTCGCATTGTGCATTCTTTCTTCCAAATCTTTGACCCCTTTTAGAGCCATAATGATAATCAAATTGACCCTGAAATTACCCCTACAGGCTGGCAAGATGCATGGCTCTGATACCACTGAAAGATCCCAAACTAGGATTGAAAGCAAATAAAATTGATTTCCACTACTTACAGCATTCAATCAATTGGACAAAGATATAAAACCGAATGTAACTGATACTATAGCCCAGATGTTATAAAATTATTACAGATTGGTCTCAAAACCCAATTATTATAACAACTACCCAACTGGAAATTAAAAACCTGGGATTACGTGCTCTCGGCCTGTTGTGTCCAAAAAACACAGTCACCGACGTCGGTCGCTGATGATGCCGATGTCGGTCGATACCCTGCCGCCGTCGGTTGTCTGAGGGCAACCTCTGCCTGCCTGTGACTGTCTGTGACTGCCTGACTGTCGGCGTCGGTAGATAATCGGCCGATGTCGGTCTATATGCCGATGCCGGTCTCTGTAAAACCCTGCGGCCAAACTGTGCCCTATCCTTTCTCTGAACCTGCTGGTATGGCCTGATGCCACTTTTGTACGGATTCCGTACCCGACCCTGATATGCAAATAAAATATATAAATCTGGAACCTAAACAATGAATAAATACCTGGAACCCATTTGCATAGGCTGAACCCTGGTATACTCCGTGAATGGCCTCTGAAGCTCCCGATCTGACCAATATGCACAATCTGGATTCTGTCTCGAATCCACCTCTGATAAAGCACTGGGTTTTTGTCCAACTCTTTGCCAATCTACTGAAGGGTTTCGTCCTCAGAGATTCCAGCTGAATCACCGATTCAAGCTTCTCAGAATAATTTTTTGCAAAAGAAGATATTAGATGATAGATGATGCAAATGCTTTGCCTTCCCCTTCTTTTAAAGGCTTCCAGGAGACTTCTAGAAGAAGTCAAATTTATTTTATTAAGCTATTTTATTTATTTCCATAATAATTAATTAAATCAATTTAATAGAAATTTGGGGACATTACAATTTACAACTTCCTGATCCCTCCCTTTCTTGCCCACTCAAGTCCATGAATTAAAGACTCATATTCTGCAACATTACATGTGCAAGAGAACTAGAAACAGAAATCTAAAAAGTACCTTTCTTTAGAAGGAGAACTAACATTGCCCCACCACCAGTGCCCCATTTACTTCTAGAACCATCGAAGTACAACTGCCACAGGCTAAGGTCTTCTTTATTTTCCTTCATTATATTGGGCATGATGGCGCCTTCTTCATGCAAGCAATAGATGCCAAGGTCTGCTTCCTCAATAAACTTATAAGGATCGTGCTCGAAGTTATCACTTCCCCACTCATCCAAGAGTAGATTTGCGACTCCTTCAAGGGCAGAAGATGAAGATTGGTCCACCTGAGACTCTTCTGGATTGATGATAGTGTAACTGACATTCGCTGCTTTGGGTGAATAGGGATCTAGGTGGTCCTTGTAGAGTGGCTCGAATTCAATTTTCACTTTGGTCCCGTACTTGGTTCTGAAAACTAGATATGACCAATTCACTGCTAGATAGCCACCTATCTTGGACGTAAAGTCCCTAGACAAACAGATTGTGAAATATGGAGGAACGTCCGCTACCACTATATCATGGGGGATTGAGCATGTTGGGCAAGCATGCAATGTTAAACTCAATCCTTTCAAGATTTTGACTATCTTTTCAGGTGTCCCATCTAGTTGCAAGACTCTTTTGTTCATTGCTTCATACTTTAATCCCATCTTATCAGTAATGCACTTGGACATCACTGAAGTGTTGGCCCCGCTGTCGATTATGCAATTATGTACTAAGAAATCCCCTATGATCAAAGATACATAAAATGGGGGAGTCCTTTCTTCTTTCTTTACCTGACCTGAAGCAGAAAGCTGCCCATTCATCATTAGGACGTTATTAGTGTCTGTTGGGATGGCCTGTCGATCTAGCTCATGCAATTCTTTATTCAATACGTCCCTTTGTCCTGGAAGAGACAAAAAATCCCATAGAGAAATGCTCACATGTAGTTTCTTCATTTGATCAACTATATTAACTTGGGGGTTGATTCCCTTTGTGCTTTCCTTTGGGTTGATCCCAGCTGGAGCTGTAGACTAAGGAGCTAGAGGTGCAGATAGTTGTCTGGAAATTAGGGCCCTTTGAAATGGGTGTGATGGAGGATTCATTGCTGCCTGAGGGGAAGCCTACACTTCTCCAACTACTCTTCTTTTAAATCTCATGTTGGTTTCAACACAATCAACCTGATTGTTTGTAGTGCCCCCATGATTAATTACACAGAGCTCGCCCTCTTCTTGATTTATCAGGGTAGAATCCGGCTGAGTTTGATTGTTACTCGTGCTGGGCTGAGCTAGAAACTCAAAAAATTGGGAATGATCAGCAGCCTGGTTTTTTGAATTTTGAAAAAAATTCATCATGTCATTTGTATGGACAGCTTGCTCTTGACCATGTCCCATGGTCGAACAACCTGGCTGCTCCTGCACTAGATTGTTCTGAGTAGGCACCATGGCTTTAGATGATGAAGAGGGGCCTGAGTCATAATTTTGAAAAGGCTTGGTCTGAGTGAGCTGACCTTGTCCTTGATTATATCCTTGAAAAGGGTTCCTAGGTGCTTGACCATAATGTTGATAACCTGGATTCAGCTTGTTATTTTGAGCTTGTTGCCTTTTAAGAGCTACAAGTTCATTTGACATGTTTTGAAACAGGCTTTTTACCTCATGTAGTTCATTTAATGGAACAATAGTTGGCTTCTCAATGCTAGGCACAGGGGCTAATGTGGGTGCAATGGTTTGAATTGGGGGAAGCAATTCTGGGAAAAGCGGCATGTTAGGCCTAAGAGCGATCTTTCCATCTTGAACCAAGCAATTTTTGGTTGCTATGGCAATGTCATAAGTGGCTGGCAGTATATGTCCTCCCATAGATTGGATCATCATAGCAATATCACTATTTAATGCCTTTAAATAGTACAAGAAAGCATAGTTAGGAGTCGGTCTTACCAGGATGGGAATTCTATCCCAAGTCTTTTGAAACCGCATGTTGAAGTCTTGCATATACTCGTGTGGAGCTCTTTTTATAGTCGTTAGCTACTCCACAAGAGAGAGGCCATCACTTTTTTCCCCAAAACGATCAGTTAAATGGGTGCCCAATTCGTTCCAGGAATGTATGGAATTCATAGGCAAGGTTTCGTACCAATCAAGAGCCTTGCCTTTAAGGGACAGTGCCAACAATCTGATGGCAATATTTTCCTCTGTTATATTGTGAATATTGCAAAGGTTGGAAATATTCTTGATATGCTCAACAACTTTAATTGGCCCCACTCCATCAAAAAAAGGCACATTTTTTAGAGCTGTTCCTGGAATCGGATCATAGCGTGGGAGGTTTAAGGGGCTCTCACCGCGAAAAGCTGCAAAAGGCAATGCCATGGCTGGAATGGGCTGTAATTGTGGCTGAGTTGGGTTGGTGTTCCTAGCAACAAGTCCAGGAGGATTTACTAATGAATAAGGGCGAGTTCTCTCAAACTTGAGCCTTTTAGCAGAGTTTAAAGGTAGCTCAATGAAAATAAAAGGGACCCCCCTTGAAGCTGACTTTGTGGTGACTTTTGGCATAGAAGTTTAAGTGACTAGTCTTAAAACAAAGAACTAAGCTCTTACAAGTGGAATCGACAGATGCTATAAATCTTTGAAATGACTATAGCAGGACCAACATCAATCTTGAGATACTACTTCGTTGGAAACTGATAACATTACAGTCCCACCGGGCGTGCCAAAACTGTTGACGCTAGAGATTGCACTCGGTGGTAGGAAAATAGGTTCCTATCCTCTCCCCGCAACATGGAAACTCCTCTCTCGCCTATGGGATGGCAAAGCAGGAGAGGAGAGTCTCTAGGTATGGGCTAGTTCCCTCTGATGTATCTTGTTTGTTTCAGGCAATGCAAAAAAATGTACTGGCATATATATAGCTATAATAAAAAGGGGGGATGAAAAGGGAGAAGAAATGCAAGAAAACAAACCACCTACTCTAAAGAGGTGATACACTAAAATAAAGGTTTGACCCTCCCACATCCATACTCAGAATCAGACCAAACAATATGACATGCACTTCAGGCTTGGCAAAGAAACCAGTTTACAAGGAAAGACAGGGAAAGTTCCTAAAAAAAAGAGACAGAGACTCACCAAGGTGTTGTACTACACACACTATAAGCGACTTCCCTTGTCTTACTTCTCAAAATAACTCTTCTCCTGTGAACTACGAATTGGAGCCCTATAGATGACTGGTCTGTTGGCATTAACCTGTGAAAGCATCAAAGATAATGACTAAACACAAATAATACTCATGACATACATAGAAAATCTATCCAAGATGGAGGCAAAAACTGTATTTTATTGATTCAAGTGGAAAATTTGTAGAGCTGCTCTTTACAAAAATGGAGAAGATCCTTTAAAATGACCAAGTCTGCCAATTTATATGGAAAAGCCAAGAGGAGACTCATTGGCGCTTTGCTTGCAAGTGGTTGCTCGAGTCTTCATTGGGAAAGGGAAAAACACTATAGTTGACGTCAGAAATTCTGCTGGGACCATGCTTGCTGCCTTGTCTTTTCTCCATTTTGTCTTATCTGGTTTACGGCTTGCCTTAATGTCTTGTCAGGCTTTGGAAGTCCCGCAAACTTGTTTGGGCTACGGCAAAGTTTTCCCCGCAGGCTTTTGAACGGGCCCAGCAGACTGTTGTGCACGGTAATTTTACTACTCACTATTCTCAGGCTTTATATTGGCCACAAGATTTTCCTCCTTTTAACTTGTTGGCTCCTTGTATAGTCTCTCAGGTTGTCTAAAGTTCTGCGAACATTTTCACGACTGTGTTGTTCCTCTTTGTTCTTCGCAGCTTACTCTTCTGCCAACTAGTCAGGCTTTTGAAAGTTCTGTGGGCCTTTTTTTCCACTCAACTATTGTTCGTAGTCATTTTGCCACTTACTGCTATGCGTGGTAATTTTACCACTCATTTTTTTGTGTGGTAATTTTACTGTTCAATGTTGTGCGCGGTAATTTTACCACTGCAGACATTTCCTGTTGTATGTGCCCGACCTGGCCCTTATTTTCCATGCGGCCTACTTGAATGGTCTGCGGCTTGTTAACCGCTCCTCAGGCCTGCTTGATAGTCCTCAGCGGTCTGCTTGACTGTTGGTGAGCTTTATATTGGCCGTGTCGGGCTTTGAATGGCTCTTGCAGGCTTTTTATTTTCTGTGGGCATTGAATTCCCGTCGGGCTCTAAATGGCTCCCGCGGGATTTGAATTTCTACGGACAAATTGTCTGCAGGAAATTCCTGCGGGAAATTTGTCCACGAAAATTATGCCTGGCCTATTTGGTGTGTAACCCACGGACTTTGTCCGTGGGCATTTCCCGCAGACAAAAATTCTATGGAAATTCTGCTTTGGCATTCCCTTTGTATTTTGCCGTGCGACTCGACTCCTTTGCCCCTGCATTTGCGCTAAGCCATGCCCACAGGAATTCGAGACTTAGTTAAAATTTCATGAACTCGTTTGAACCTTGGACCTCGACCCAGACTATAATGAACTTGGGTCCCTTTCATTACGAAGTGCCGGCCCTCCACTTAGGCAATGAACTTTGAACAAAGCAAGCGCTAGACTGATCAAGAACAAGGTCGTTGGACCAAAATGCTGAACTGAGCTAGACGAGGCCAATGGACTTCGAAGAAGATAGAACAAAAACTAATAAACCAACCACTTGAAACAAAATATTGAACCAATCATGTTGAAACAAGTAGAGAAATGCTAGCATTGAACTGAATCGTTGAACTAAACCCATTAAACAAAAAATGGTTCAACAGTTCGACGAACCAAAAATGGATGAACCAAGTGCTGAAGAACTGTGCCCTTTGAAAATGAACTCACTAAACTCGCCAACTGATGAATTAGGCTGAGCCAATGCTTGAAACGAAACTGTCAAACCCTGAAGATGGACCTTGCAACCCGAAATTAACTGGCCATGCAAAGCAAGTGTAGAAGGTGATCGAGATTTTGCCTGTGGACAAAATTGGTCAACAGTTAGGTTTTTACCCTAATCTAAAATAGATTACTTAATTTATGCATTAGAATAGAATTAATATTTTTTGAAAAATTACTGAAATGAAGTACATAGCAGAATAGAGTGAAGACTTTCTAAAGAAAAAAATTGCCCTAGAAATCATTTTGATACCAGATGAGAGGATCCTCCTACAAAAATTTATAAAAATACACAAAATAATATGAATTAGTAGCATATATTAAATCTAACAGAACACTTGAAAATATTGAATTGATCACAAGCCACATTGAGGGGGAAACCTCCTTTGAGCAAGCTCAATACAATAATTTCATGGATGCCTTCATTGGCCATAACAATTATATATAAATTTTAATCTAAGCAACTACCAATTCCCATGAATGTGGGATAAAACAAAATGCTCACAAGATGACTTACAAAGCATATGTGTCCATAGGAACTACTAAACTAACAAAGTAAAGAGAATAGATATCATGGGTTCATAACATGATCAAGTCCTTTTGACCACCTATTGTTAAGTCCTTCTAATCTACTTTAGTGAAACACTTGTTTCACAAAGAACACCTATCTTTAAGATGATTAAGTCCTTCTGACCTAGATGTTGGGCACCCTCAAACACTTAAGCAATGAACATTCCTAATCACTGATCGTCTACAAATCTAATGGATATATAATGTATATTATAACTCTTCAACTATGCATACTACATAGTCCACACTCTGATTTTCCTCTCAAATCAACTACCAAGCTCACATAAACATCATGTATCCTTTGCTCACACTTAAGGCATCCAAAAACATCTTTTTGGATCACTCTAGACCTCTTCGCTCATCCTCAATATTCAAACCTATAAGAGCACTATTATTGACATCTAAAATATTACCTATATACACTAGTCATCAACTTGATCTTCTCTAAAATCCATCCACTGGACACATACCCTTTCTTTCACTCCATAAATTTTACACACATCTCTTCTCTCAAGTCTCACAAGTTTATTCAACAAGCCTAAAATCCATCACCTTTGGTTTCACATTTTATAGAGTCTTCATTATTATTATGATCACAACCATCCTTTTCAGCCACAACACATTCCTTCACCCTTAAGGCATATAACATGGGTCACCTTTAAGAATAACCCTCTTTCAAATAGGCATAAGTCACCTTTTAAATCCTATGAAGACCCATTCACCTATTTGACACTTCTTCAAGTAAACTAAGAACACAAGAACACTTTCAAATACACAGACCCATGCCACATAATATATAGGTCCTTCTTAAGTGATAAAAACCATCACAACACCCTTCTTTTAAATCTCAATTCACTCAAACAACATTCTATGCAAACAACCACCATGAATGAACACACAATCACCTTATAAGCCTTTGATCATACCTAATATGATTGATCAAACCTTTATAATCCATATAGATGGTCTTTGATAGTTATCTCATCTTGAAACATTGAAATACCATCAAGAACAACTCAATTACCCTTCTTGGGTTACTTGCAGAGCATTAATGAACACACAGTCAACATTACAGCTCAATAACTTTGATTTTACAAACATTTAAACCTTCAAATGAATCTTTATAGATGCACTTTGAAGTCCTCTATAAATTTTATTTTTAATAAAACATTAAATTTTTGATACATTGAAGGTTATATTTCAAAAACCAAGCACTAGTATTTCCTTCATTAAATTCAAATATTTAAATCCAAATGGTCATAGTTAAACCTTGGTCACGTAGAACACATCTCATGTTTTTCACTCAACTCGCTCAACTTGCACAATTGATATTTTTCAAAAGTATGATGAAAGATATCTCATAGTAATCCATTATCCAAACATTAAACTTTGAATATGTTGAACTCATATCGTGCACCCTTGCAATATTAACCAAATGTGCATTGCCAATCTTTGTAGATCACCCTGGTCCTTACCTTGCAGCACTGACCATTATATCTTACTCAAAACTCCCAAGATTATGATAGTTGACACCTCACATGAATTATGAGAACTATAATGATAGTCCCTTATGATTTTGACACTTGGAATTCTCATGTGTATTATTGTCTCTTTGACTTGTCCCACACTGTTGATCTTCATCAATATGAATTGCCACTCACCATTGATCTTCTACTAAATTAGCGAGCTTGTGACACTTGTTACTTATATGTGCAACCTTTGACATGTTGAATTCATACATACCATTGATCTCAATATGTATGTTTAAGTGCTTATTTTTATATATTATAGACCAATGAGCTCAGACTTCAATGTGATTAAACTTGATAGTCTCTGGCCCATCATAATCTGCTAGAGCAACTTTTAAGTTTTTTAACTTGAGCTAGAAATCACTTCAAGAGTCTAAAATTTTAGGGAACCTTCTTGTAACTATAAATAATATCTCCATGAAATAATTTTACCGCTGTTGAATTTATAAGTACCATAAATAAATTCTCAAACTTGTTAGTTCATCCATATCTACATGACGTGCAGTGATGATCTAGCTAAGTATGGGAACATAGTAAATCTGTCTGAGAAGCCAACTTTTCCTCTTAATAACTTGTGTTGCACTCTATTACATGATCTAAAATTTAAAACATATGATCTCCTCACATAGGTTAATCCATCTGTATATCAAGCTACTCTTAAAACCTTCAAACATGTGAAATATAACATCATCAATATGCCTACTTAGAGTTTTCTATCACAGAACCAACTATGCCAAGATGAATATAATGAATAACCAAATGAATAACATTCACTTCCATAAGCTATCCAATAATTATTTAACTCTGATAAGACCCCTAAAACATTCTCAATACTTCAGATACATGCCTAATCATTCTAAAATTGAAGATCAACCAAGCCTACTTCAAGCATACTAGGACAAGCACACTGCACACTTTGGCATTAACACTTAGACTATCAAGACACTTCATCCACGCACCTGGACACCTCCATAACATCACTGAAAACTCTCAAAAAAAAATTTACCTCCCTATACCCTGCAATGGTGGTTTAAGGATTCAAAGATGGAGAAAATGCAAGAAAAGAAACATTTTTAAGTGTTTTAGCAAGTTGTATATACCAGTATGATCAGGTCTATATAAAGGGTGGTCAAATATTTTAGGTGGGGCCATGTTAAGAATTATAGTGGATTTTCATGATCATAGAGTTTAAAATAGGCTCAAAATGATTCCTCTCTCTCTCCATCAAGCTCATTGGTAGACATGGAAATCCCTTCATGTTTGTGCTCAGTCCATACAGAAGAGAGAGAAAGAGAGGGTCCAATCTCTTGGCCAAAGAAACTGGAATTGATAAAATTATAATAATGGGCATTGGTTTCAATTTTAGTCTTCTAGAATCTATGAACATTCACTAATAAGTTGAGTGGTCTAGTCACCATCCTCATCTACATAGGGCAAAAGAAGGTAAACAATTTTATTGAGTTTCTAGTTTGTCTGATCAAAATGATGATTATTCTTGATTCACCAATACCTAAAGAGACTTTTCATGTCCTCATAAACATTTGGATAACACATGTGGGTAGATAAAAGTGATATATATTTAAACTACCAATATCTGGAGGCTACATACAAAGTTTCATTGGTGAGAATGGGTACTCAGTGCATATACTCGAAGGTGAATAGTGTTGAAAGTTTAGTAGAGTGTCTTGAAGTTATTCATGTCTATTTGGTTCAATTTTGGATATTCATATATACCTATAAACCTCTCATGGTGCCTTTAAGTAAAGATTGCCTACATTTCTGAGTTTCACTGCATAGGGAGGTAGTGTACTGTATAATGATGGCTTTAAGGTTGTCAAAACATACCAAACACAACAAAGTGGTGTTTTACTCACACCAAGATATCCTTCTCTCAAGGTTTTAAAAATTTACCACAACCCCCATAGGCCTAGAATTTACCAATCTAACCTCAAACACCTTCATAATTCTTTTATCAAAAATTAAGGTTATATATCAAAAGTTAAGGTTTTTCAGAGGATCTTAGGTTCCATTTTCTCATTACATATGCCTCATTAATTACCCCAAAATGTTTCATTATGTTAGGTATGAATATATATGTCTAAGTTCCTTGTATTCCATCTTGGGTATGAGTTCACAGTCCTATTTAATCCCTTAAATAGCCTCCCCCTTTTGACAACCTCATCACTGTCATTTTAACCTAGTTTAGGTCATGTCTCCAAGTTTCAAGCTACATCTGACCTTACTAGTCATCACTCACAAGTATGGATCCTTTAATCAAGAAAAATATATATAAATAAGTTATAATCAATCCATTTGGTTTTCAAGTGTCATTAAGGATAATATAAATGAACCCTTACAACTATAAACCCTATTGAGAAATCATGGTCACCACCTACAGGTCTTTATGCAAGTAAGAAGATGGGGTGTTGATTGAGGAAGTTATATGACATGGAAGTTAAAGGAATTAAATAAAATTTAAAATTAATGAGGACCTATAATAAGTATGAGAGGTATATTTATGTTTAGACATAGTCTAAACACACTAAACTCACTCAAAGAGAAGAACAAATTAGTCAAAAACCTCAAAGTACATACACAAGGTTACAATGATGAAATGGGAGAGATGCTAATGGTGAAGAGGTTTTGAAGAAGATTTAGGAATTTATAATAAAAAAAAAACCTTTATTACACTATCATATTTAAAATAGGCATAAAATCATCCCTTAAGTGAGGTAGACATAGTCATGATGCCTATATACAACACCTACAGGTTGACTGTTAGAAGCAGGGAAAATTATATGAATAAGTCATCTTGTATCTAAGAATATGAGGTAATAAAAGGTTAAAATACAGCATATAGAGGATTATTTATGTTAATAAGTAATAATTTGTGGTTTTTAGGTATAAATATTATCTTTCATATAACAATATAGTCAAGGCTCAAGATTGGCTTCTACAAGCAAAGTTATTGACAGGAGAATGGGAATGTGATAAGTATGAAAGAATTGAAATGTAAAGAGTGAAAATTAAAAATATTGATTACTTAATTAAGTTATTTAACTTCAATAAATATTTTAGTCCACTTAAGACAAGTGAGGAATAAATTAACAAGCCTACATAGGCCCTTTACGTCTAATAGACCTAAATAGGCCTATACATACCAATTGAAGGCTTTATATAAATTTGGAAGTTGTTTGAATTTTTAGAAATATGGGAGTGAATTAATGAATTTAAAATATATATATATATATATATATATAATAATACAAATTTTATCAAAAAATCACTTAGCTAAACATAGGGACTATACATGCCCATTAGGCCTAATAGGCCTAAATAGATGTATGTGCACAAGCTGATGGTATTTACTTGGTTAAGGTTGATGGTATAAGAGATGAAAATATATAATAAATTAGTGTTAATGACATAATATGTTTTTCAAAATTTTAAAATTCTTTAATTTAGATAAGAACGCACTAAACTCAGACCCAAGGGTTACATAGGTCTGACTGTGTATAAACCCTAAATAAGGAGATGAAGATAGGTAGAGGATAAAGTGATGGGAATATCAATACAAATAAAAATAATAACATTTATAATATTATATAAATGTCTCAAGCCTCATAAATTGCTATAGTAGGGGGAGTGGGGATTGTGGAGGGCTCTAACACTAGCTCCCTAAATGCTCATACTAGACAGTGGTTTAAAATAGACTTGCATGAAGAAGGAAGTAGATAGAGTGGTTTAGAAACATGAGAGAAATTAAAAAGGATGAGGAAAATTGGAATAGGTTACATAATGGCACTGATACCATCAAATCAACTTTAGGAGACTCAAAACCCTACACTATTAACAAACATGCATGCTAATAATGAGACCCTAAAGCACACCCATGAGAGAGTTGGAAAAAAGTTAGAATATTAAGAAATTGAGGGTAGTTAGAGAGGATAAAAACTAAGTAAGGAGGATTTTATTATTATTATTTAAACCCCAAACCTATTATAGGACATTTAGACCCCTGAAATGTAGTTTAGGACCATTAGGTCTAAAGCCATTCTTAGCTACTCAAGGTTCCATCCTCAATATTTGTGACCAACCTAGACCCTTCCAAATAGGACTATCATTAGGAGAAGATGTAATATTTTTGTATAATATTTAAAAAAATTCTTAATATAGGATAATGCAATCAAAAATTAAAATTGCATCTTTGATCCTAACTCAAGTTTCATAGTTCTAGACAATCAACTTGAGCCATTACATCAAATACTCATTACTTTCATAATAGGGGGAATCAGGGTAGATGCTCCTAAGGGAATTTTTTCACCCCCTATGTAATAAATATCCATTAATAAGTGAGTTATATTTAGTTTCCTAACTCTATAAAAAAAATCTTTGACTACAACCATGTTTAGAAGGCCTGTAAAGAGCTCAAGGTTCACCAACTTGTACTCACATCTCTCCACACAAGATTTATGAAACCCTAAAAGTTTAAAGGGGTGTATGGACTAAACATCCATGACAATAATTTTATTATTAGATGTCTAATATTTATGAACCATCGTTAAGATGGTAGACCTTTAAAACCTTACTTAAACCCTTAGACAGACTCGACTTGGGAAAATTTGTAATTTAGGTAACCAAACACTCCTAATTGACCTAATAAACACTTAGATCACCTATCCCACTCAGAATAGGACCTGATCATGTTACTAGTCCATATAAACACTATATGAAATTGTCAAAAAAATATACTTTTACAAGGAATTAGGTAGATAACATAGTGTATAGCTATTTTAGAATTTTCCAATCATTGGAGAGGGTGGTTTGAGACTAGTTTCAACTTCTCAAATCATAAGATGTCCAAAAATATACTTGAAAATGCCTCTATAAGTCCACACCAAACATCCAGTCTATAGATGCTAAAAAGAAGTTACTTAATCAACTAGGAAAGGTAAATTTGTAGGTATCTACTACTTAGATAACCCTATATCATGGTAAGGGATGTTGATTTAGACTTGTAACACACCTATCCACCTAATCTGAACATTCATTTTAGGTTTCATGGCCATTCAAACATACATAATCAAGTAATTAGACTTAAGTGGCCCAATATACCTACTTGATCAATACGAAAAGTTCTTGAATGGCACAGAGGGGATACTAGGAGATCAATGCAGGGTTAGATCACCATTTTGTAAATACCATCATGAAAAACAATAATTGTACTTCATAGTTAGAAATTTCAAGACTAATCAACATGCATAAAGGGTGATTAGTTGTTTAATGCCTCATGTGGGCCTAATTACACCCTATTTACACTTTATAACTATCATAGAGAGACTGATTGACCATTTTGTGCATGGACATGCCTTTAATAAGTCAATATAGCCTCCACCACTCCACCTCAATGCCTAAGGGCCCATTGAAGACTTCTAGTCAAGAGAGTAATGCATGGAGAGGGACTTATGAGGACTGTACGGTTAATGTAACTACTAATGCAGTTGACTATGGTCACTATGACCTCTACATCTCACCTACATGTAATTATCCCTCTCTTTCCCTTCTCATTCTATTATATATTTAGGCCTTAAGGCCTTGATTTGGATCCCTTGCCTGGGTATGACAAAATTCTTCCTAGTTTTGTACTTGATGAACCTATTAGACTATTAATGGATTATTTTAGCTTCTCCATGATTGGCATTTTATGTGTATATGCTTGTTCTAATGTGTATAATAGGTATAAATTCTCACTTGGCATGTCCTTGCCATACCTACATGTTGATAAGTTGTCTTATGCAAGTTATATGATGTGTCAAAGGTTGGTGATCATATGTAGAGTGTAACCTAGTTGGAAGTGTCTCAAGATAGGCCTCTCATCCTTAACTTCCAATTTATTTCCACTCACCATGACCTTAATATAAAACACTATTGCATATAAGCTTTAGAGGTAGTGATTTAATTCATGATTAGTTTATTAGTGTTGTTAGGAGTTAAATTTGAGTGGATAAGAAATATAGGTGCATTATCACCCCTTATATTAGTTTTTTTTAATGCATTCTTTATCCCTTTACACCCCAAAAATAGTAGATCTTAGATAACTGAGCCTAAATATATGCAACAAGAGAACTAGCACCATAATATAGATGTCTAGCCTAGTCATAGGTCACCCACAGCCTTGAGTTATTCCCATGTTAGTTTTACCTTGAATGTAGGCTTTAATAACCTCCTTTTAGGGTGTAGGTTGTAGAGTTGACAATTATATCAAAGTAAATCTTAGAGGTCTAGTAAACTCATTCAATCAAAATAGAAGCTAATTCAGTCATCACACATACCTTGACTCCAAAATCTCTAGTATTGTCAAAGTAAATACTTGTGAGGACCAATGGTGTATCTTTATGAATCACCCCGTTATTTTTTGTAGTTCCTTTGTAATATCCATGTAAGAAATTAGTTAGTCTAATATGTAGTTTTAGAAATTTAATCTAGAAAGCATGATAACTAATCTACTAAAAGAAAAATACAAAAATAAGGAAATATTACTCCTAGAAAGCAAGAAACCTACTCTAATCCTACATATACACTTTCACCTACAGTCACTCTAAGGCATATTCTATTAGAGCATCCATGAAAGAATGCTTCAAAAACTATCCATTGACTAGAAAGGTGAGGTTATTACTTTAGATATATTTCAACTAAAAGGAATTCTTGCCTAAGATCTCTAATATTTGATATGGTCCAATTGATAAAAGAGTGAATTAAAATGTTGTTCCTTTTTCTCATCTGCTTTATCCCAAAGAAGCAATAAGTTTGAGATCTTAAAGGATTTAATCTTAGATCTTTTGTCAAACCATCTTTTAAAAATATCTTGATTTTTACTAAAGTTATGTAGTGCTTCAGTTATTACATCTTCCATTTGGACTATGTCTAATATTATAGATTGTACTCTTTCATCTTCTTACATATACTCTTACATGAACTAGTGCATTGGTATCTTGAGAGTAATAGAGAAGACTAGATTTTGTCCATACACCAATATAAATGGTGAAGTCTTGAGGTCTTGTTTGTGCCTAGTTCTATCTACCCATAGTACATATTGCAATAAGAAATGCCATTCTCTTGGTTTATTTTGTGTTGACTTTTTAATGGCATCCATCACATTCTTATTGGTAGACTCAGCTACTCCATTTCCTTATGGGTAGTAGTTTGAGGAGAATTTGATTATGAATTTATTATCATAATCCCATTTTGTAAATTTAGAATATTAAAAAGTTGAACCATTATCATAAACTAAGGAAATGGGAGTGCCAAACCTGGTCAATATATTTTCTTTTAAAAACATGATGACACCAATTTCTCCATAATTCTTTGTTACTACAATTTGGGTCCACCTAGTATAATAGTAACTATGAGGATAAACTTGTGTCCTACTGAAGAGTTTGGGTTTATCACCTTAATAAAATCAAGACTCCATTAGGAAAAGGGACATCCTTCAATAACTGGCTACAAAGGCATGACAACATTTATTTCTATTTTCCCAAATACCTGGTAATCATGACAAGTCCTTACATGATTACGGGCATCCTTAAAGAATATAAACTAGCAGTATCCCATCCTCAGGATCTTATGTGCTACTATGTTTCCTGAGGGGTGTTTATTGCCTATCTTCTAATGTAAGTTATTTAAGATCTCTACAACTTCTTTCTTTGAAACACATCTTAGATAAATGGCCTCATAGTTTTTCCTATACAAGACTCCTTTATATATCATGTGATGATCCAATTTGGGCCTAAGTTACTATCTTTCCTCTCTATTTAGTTCAGAAAGACATGTACTTTTTAGTAAGTAATAGATTATTTGAGTGTACTACTTATTACTAATTACCTAAGTCTCGTTAATGTGTTCAATACTGATTCATTGATTAGTATTGATTATAAGTTGAATGATCACCTAGCCTCTTACCATCTTGATTGGCCTAATTTCAAGGTTAAAATCCTAAATTTTACCCATCCATTAGCATCTTCTTTTACCTAGTTCATTCTATCCAAGCATGAGCTTGACAGTAGGATCATGATGGCATACATTTTATTTTGGAGGATATAGTTCTTAAATTTTTCACTACTTTAATTAAGGCATAAATATGTTTGTCTATCATAGAGTACTTCAACTCAACATCCTTAAGATTGGTGCTCATGAACTAAATGGGATGTTCATTATCTTCTAATTTTTATGTAAGCACAGTAGCCATAATATGTTCTAGAGAAAATAAATAGAGATATAAATCCTTACTAAAATCTGGACCAATCAAAACTAGAGCTTGAGTAATGGTAGTTTTGATGTCTTAGAAATATCTTCGAGCTTCTAGCATCAAATTTATCTTAACATCTCTATTCAACATGGCATTTAATGGATTTACAATAATTACAAATCCATAAATGAATTTTTGCACAAAGTTTATCTTACCAAAGAAGGACTTCAGTTATTTCATATTATTGGGAGGTGTCAATTATGATATGATGTGCACTCAATCTAGATCAATGGTGATACCATATTTTGTGATGATATGGCCTAATATATTCCATTTGGTGACCCCAAATATGTTTTTCTTTAGATTAAGTGACACTCAATACCTTATACATCTGTCAAACACCTTTCGTAGGTGATCTATGTGGTAACCTCTATTTTTAGATAACATAATGAGGTCATCCATGTATATGATGATGCATTTGTCAACCAACCCTTGGAAATAAAATTCCATGGATCTATAAGAGGTTAATCCTAAATTAATTAGGCCAAATGGCATCTTATTATAGACAAAAGTTCTCTACTTTGTTATGAAATCAAACTTCATCAAATCCTCTAACTCTACCATTACCTGATTGTAACTAGAGAATACATCAAAGAATGACATCGTCTCTGATCCACTTACCATTTGAACTACCTCATGTATTGAAGGAAGGGTAATTTTCTTTCTCTAATGTTATATTTAGGTTACTAAAATTGACACAGAGTCTGATTTCTCCACTCTTTTTCCTGACTAGTACCAAATTAGCTTCCCAAATAGAGTGCCTAATTAGGAAAATAATTATGGCCTCTAGTAGCTTCTACACTTCCATTTAAATTATAATTTATAAAATTGGGTTTATTATCCTTTATATTTACCTAAAATTCTTATGATCTATCTTCAATAGGATAGTGTTTTAGAAAGGTAAGAGTCTTCAGCCATGGGCCTTATCAGGCACTTATCTATCTATCCAAGTTAGAATTAGACTTATTACAACATGGCATAGGCCTTGACTAATCCTATGGTGCTCAAAATTTGACACTTGACTATGTTTACATCACTTCACATAAAGCATAATCCTTATACACTCATCTGAAGCATAATGGAGAAGGGATCAGGGCCTATGTTGGGTTAGTTATGCCATGGCACAACTCTATTCCTCGGGGACTTTGGTTAATACAATGGTGGTGGTGCATTCATGGATACAAGCCATCTTGGGTGGAAATGGATATATGTTAGGCATTGATAGAGATGATTTAGGTATATAGCTTTAAGGGTGCAAGCATTTGGTTCCCTTGGCTTAATGTCATTCAAGTGCTTGAGAGGTCACTGGGGTACCTAGTTGAGGGACTTAGGTTTAGTTTCATGCTTAGACCAAGGTCTCATTACGATGTGTAGGGTTTTACCCATATTTAGATCATTTCCTATATCAGGTGTTGGTACCCTTATGAGTTATATTAATGTCATAGATGAGTTAGGTCAAAACCTCACAAGAACTCAACATACATAATATAGATTTAACCATTCAATCTATTAAACATTGTTCAAAGACCTTCATCATTAAACAAATTTCAACTATAATATATATATATGCCAATAGGAAGTGAGAAAATTCTCATCTCAATCTACTAAAAGCCTAGATGCTCATAAGTAAACTTAATAATTATAATGGGGAGCATCAAAGGCATCCCTAACTAAACTCTAAGATCTAATGGAAAACATAGCATCTAAAACTGATCCTCCAGGGATTTGCTACTCCAATCTCCTTCCTTTGTCACTAGACTCAACCCCAATTTATAGTGTTTTGGGGTGCCTCAGTGCCATGGGGAATGAAGCATGCCAGTTGTTGAAGTGGCACTAGATGTAATCATTTTATCGGCTCTACTATCCTACCTCCAATGAGTTGTGACTATCCCATGTGCTTTCTTCCCAATGATGATTGATCCATAAGGGAGTTAATTAGTCACCTGCCATCTGGTGCCATAAGATGATAAAATAACAATCATGATAATTGATTGCCTCATGCCCAAGTGTCTATTGTGTTGAATCAGATCCTATACTTAGATGGATTTAGGGCCCAATATTATCCCATTCAAAATTCTTAGTCCACCCTTAGACTAATCTTCCATCACTTTAGGTGCACAAAACTCAAGCATGAACTCCCTTAATTTTTCTTGGAAGTCCTCAAATCCTTGTATTACAAGTTTTATCTCCTCTGTAGTGTTATCTATCTATGTAGAGGTAGCACTAAGGGTGAGCACATCATTTTTTTCTAAATCTTTCCTAAAGGCCTATAGTTTTTCCTTTGCCCTTATTACATCTCCATTGAGGATCACTCTTTATTTATAGGCTTTTATTTATAATGTGTGGAAGATTTCTTCTAGGTCTTACTCCTGGGTCTTGATTTGGGTGCTCAAAGTGTTGACCTTCACCATTATCTAAGTGTACTCGACCTTGTTCATAATGTATGCCTATACCATCAGTGTGATCTTGTCCCCTTTTTCCTTTTTGAGGCATGCATTGATGACTGACACCTAGGTGGAAAAGTTTAAAAATATTACATCGACTACCTATATGCCCTCTTTAAGCTTTGTAAAGAGGTTCTCCACCTCTTTGATTTTTACAGTAATCTCTTTTTTTATGGTGGCACAAGGGTCATCCTCTTTTTTTGGTGTTGATTTCAACTTCAATCTTAGGAGCATCTACTCCACTAGCACACACACCTTATTAACGTCGAAAAAATTTGAAGTTTTGATGCCATCCAAGAGAGATGGCTCAACTTCCTCCATGCACTCAGTCAGTTGCTATAACTTGAATTTTATGGCCTTGATATTTTCATCTTCCTCTAGCATGATATTCTTCTAGCTTGAGACTCTAACATCATTTATGATATTCTTCCATTCTACCTCAGAGGCCATTCAAATGAGGGTGTTATCTAACATTACTAGATTCATTACATGGGGGTTGACAAGAAATAAGTCATGTCCTTCCTCTAGATGGTATGTTCTAAGGATTGCCTTCTATAGTACCTCAAAATGAGGCTTAACCATATAATTGTTAAAGGCAAAGGGTAGTTGCTAGCATGTTAGTGTCATGGTAGTTCCATAGGGCATATAATCCATCATATAATAATCTTCATCTGTGAACCCCTTCTATACCTTCTTTCATAGGCTCATCTCAACTTCCTCTCCTTGGATGGCTAGCTCCATCTTCATTTATTCTTCTTTGTCAAAACCAACAATTTCTTTAGTGCTTTCCTCTAATGTGTCTTATTTCTCTAGTAGGGGCTCTTCCTCAAACTTGTCCCCTTTATCGACTTCTACCTTTTATTTAGCATCATCTTTTCCCTCTTGAGTCTATTAGGTATTTACTGCACTCTTTTTTTGTTTCTTTAAGGTGCCAGTATCACCTTCCTTGTCTCTAGGAACCCCTTCACTACTTGGGCATTCTTAGGGTGTAGCTTCCTCTGCTATGCTAGTGGGGGCACTAGGTGCCTCTTGTACTTTCTCCTTTATGGGTTTTGACTTTTGACAACCCTCTTTTCTTCTATTTCTCTCTTGGTCTTTTCCTATTGGGCCTTATTTATATCCACCTTCCTCTTCTTCACTATTGTGGCTATCTTTTCCTACTCAAAACTTATCTTCTCGACCTTGGCTTTATCAATCTCTTCCTGGATCATGCCCTTGGCCTTCATGGCCTCCCTTTTCTAATATAACTCTATCACCACCTCCATATGGTCCTTACTGAGGTCTATTTCCATCTATTAGTGACTCTTTTCCTCCTTAGTTTGTGGAGGATACATTGTGGGTTTTATGATTAGGATGCTTGATGGTTTTTTGGCTTCCCCAAGCATGGTAGTAGTGCTACCTTGGAGAGCCTCATGAATTTTTATATCATTGGGATCTTCCTCTATTTCTTCTTCTTAGATGATGTACACCTTCATCCCTCCATCTTCTTCTTCTCCCATCTATTCCTGTACTTCTTATGCTTTTGCTTCCTTGTGTGCCTTTTGTACCTCCATCTCTACCAAGGTTATTGTGGGCATTGCCACTATACCCTTGGAATTATTTTTCTTCTTCTCCCTTGTCTTGGGTGAAGCAATCCCTGGAATGAAGACCATTTTATTCTTTTTAGGTGTAGAGGGAGTGCCTTCATCATTGAAGGTGATCTTCAATTGTATGTGCTCTTATATTTCCTCTAAGGTTTCTTCCTTCTTATTTTTGTGGCATTTTCCTTATGCTACTAGTTCCACCTCTCCTTATTTATCAATTTAAAGGGGTCAGTCATCATCTTTGTTCATGCATGTACCCTTCTTCCTTGGCTTCATCTCATAGAAGAGCTTGTGAATGTGCCCAAGGATGAATTCTCTTTCAAGAGGATTGATGTTAGTAGCATCTGAGTCATCCTCCTCATCTTTGGTTGCTTTTATACTTAGGCATACATATTGGTGTTTCATCTTGTGTGTTTTTGCATCCATGCTCTTCATTAGGATATCCACCTTCTATGCTTTGAGGATTCTTCTCAATGCCTATTTGAAGTAATTGGTTGAAAATACATAAGGAAATTTTATCCAATCAGAGTAATTACCATTTGTGAGTACCAATTGAATGATGCAAAAGTGTTTCATAATGATGAAAGTCATCATTCCAAACAGACTTTAGGGGAGTTTCTCAAGGATGCACCATTATTCTTTAAATGATTTAATATACCATGTGCACCATGCCATTAATCAAGATTTATAATTTAGGGTGAAGGAAGGGGGAAAGTATAATTATGTTATTTTAACATCGAGGAGTCATTGTGTACTAAGAAGACTCACAAGTTATCCTCATCACCATCAGGAATTCCAATCTCCTCCATAAAAATCAATATTAACATAGACCCCCATCGAAAGGTCTCTCACATTGTATGAAATTTTAGTGCATTATTTATTATGTCTTCTATGATGAATTTGGTGATGTTAAATTTCACCCCTACACCATGTGGTAGGTAATGCATAGGTAGGTCTTTGTTATATCCACCCACTAACTACGAGGACATAGTTTTGAACTCACTAGGCATATAGCTACCATCATCCCAAGATCATTAATGTCTTTGATTAGGAACACAAAACCTCATTTATAGTAACCTAGGAGTTTTTTTACCCTTTTGACTTCAACATCATCTTCCATCATCTGATGGATTTTTATGCTAGAGCTTGGGAGTCTAGTGATTTGTTCGATAAGGCTTGCAGATAGCCTCATTCACCTCCATACAAATTAGAACTAGTCCTTGTGGATGTGTGAGAGGAGGAACTACACAAGATCCTATAGCTTCTCAAAACTTGGCAATTGATAGAGTTGAATCATGTTGGTGGTCACCAATTTATCCTAGATTAAGACATTAAATGGTGTTACACCTTTTGGAGTCTTTGCCCCTATGTCTATCACCTAATCTTGTACTAGGTCTTACATATTACTTGATGTACAATGGTTATATTATTTTAGGAAGTATTTGTGTGTGAATGATGCCTAATTTTCTCCCATCAATACCTCTTTAGGAAACTACATGTCTCAATATGACATCTTCTCAAATGCCTCTAGATTGACTTTGGTAATTCTTATTCCTTCTACTAGTGGTGTTATTATTTTCATGATGGGAGATTGTGTTGCTAATCATGCTTCCTTGGCTTCTTTTTGTGCCTATTTTAGGCTTGAACTCATCCACTTTTTCCCCATTATAACCCTAATGGTGTTAAACCACAATCTATTTATCTTGCCAAAGCCTTCAATATTTTTGGAACTTTTCATAGTCATTAAGTCTAAGACTGTATGTTTGGATATTGAACTTCATATGTTGTAAATGGTGGCTTTGATGTCACTTTAATTTTATACTACCTGGTTCTTTCTCAATTTATGACCCTTAATTTCTTATGCCAATATTAGAGGGAATGCAGTTCATTTCTTTACACAATCATTCACTTTTGGTGTCTAGGGGTGCTTAGGGTCTCACTGTAGTAAGTTATCCTTGCTTTGGCTCTTTGGTTTTCTAGTTTTAATATGGTTTTCTATTCTAAATTCAAATTATCACAAGGTTTGTAACTAGATGCAATCATTTCTTTATTATTTTAAACCTCTATTCTCATTTACCACCTTAATTTTGGTTGATTAATGTTATGACAATGTCTATACTCCTTGGGATTTTCTATGATCCATTAAATACATAAATATCTATTTTTATTTTCACATTCAATGTGGATCTTTGTGCCTCTTTCACCACCTCATTAACTTCTAACAACTTTTTGGTGAAATGACATGTAGTTTAAATGGTCACTTCCTACCTCACTTTGGGTGGATTTTAGCTTGTCTTGATGATTTTCTCTTATGTTTTATTCACTTGGCATGACCTTCAAATTCAATATGGTAACCTAGAAACAACACCTCACATGCACATGATTCAACCTCCTCGATCACATTTCCTTTTCCTATTGTGCTTCTATTTCAAGCATGTTTATCTATCTTGGTTGATTTCACTACACTTTCATCTTCTTGCCTTAACCTTTCTTACCCCATATAAATACCTTATACTAGCCCTCTAGTATGACATTCTCATGTAATATTTTTCCCATGATCATGTTTTACATCTTCACTCTATCTCTTTCACACTTGTATCTTGTGTGACTCTTTTGGTTCATATATGCTCTAAGTTCGATGAATTTAATGCACCTAGAAACTTAGGTGTTTATCCATAGGTGCTTAGGAAGCAAGCTCACTCGGATCACCTAACTATTATTATGTTTGGAAGTGTTGAAATAGACCTTCTACATGCCTAATAATGCCTCATTTTTTGAATCTTGTACACAAAGATCTAGTGCACCTTGTGTCTAACTATGGAAAACTTCATGTACCCATAACTTAGGTGACTAGCCTTAGGTGCTTGCAGGGTATCTATGCTCGACTCACCCCACTATAATTATGTTTGAAAGAACTAGAATTAATAATAGCATCAAAGTGCCACTTATTCACTCACCACATCAAAATTGTAAACAACACTCATAAAAAGGAATTATTTGGCTTATACCAAAATTTATTCTAGTTGCTCAATACAACTAACTCATGACCAAGAAGTTAGTTTTTGATGGTGCAAGTGCCACCCTATTGTTGATAAAACTTCAATCAATTTTTATTGAAATACTCAAAAGGAATATCACTTGATAACATGCACAATTTGCATGCACCAGTATCTAAGATATTATGGATGATATATGGTCCCATCTACCTTATTTGCAACTTGCCTGGGTCCTTGATATACTTATAGTCATAGAGAAAAATTAATGTTCCTTATGTTAGTACCTTGTGTTTGTCATGTCAGAGCTTTTAGTACACCTTCTCTATCTACTAGCTCCACCTTATATGGGCACATTCCTCATCTAAGTGCTCTAACTCCTCTAGCCTTGCATTCAATGATTCTTAGTCATCTAATCAACCAATGCATACAATGTGCAATGATGTCACTAAAAACTCCATTGGTAGAATCACCTCAATGCCAAAGAGTAGTTGAAATTATGTAGCCTTATTTAGGTGCTTGTAAGTTGTATGATATGCCCATAACACTGTTGACACTCAACCATCCCAATCTTTGTGACCAATGTCACATATCTTTATGAGTCACATCCCCAAGATCTTGTTGAATGCTTTAGTTGTGCCATTCACTTAGGGATGGTAAGGCATTATCCTATGTTGTGCCACTATGTATTCTATTAGTAAAATCTACATAGTTTCATTCATGAAGTGTGTGACCCTATCATTAGTCAGGATGAGTGGGCACCCATAAAAGATTATGATGTTCTCCCATATGAACCTTATAGCTATGGTATTTATGTAGTTTTGGGTTGGTGTAGCCTTGGCCCACTTGGTGAAATAGTTAATTGCTGTTAGAATGTACCTCATGCCTGTGCACCGTGTTTTAAGAGTAATTGGTCCAACAAAATCAATGACCCATTTCTTGAATAGCACTTGGTCAAGAATGGTGATGATAAGAATCTCATCCTAGTGGTTAGGATTCCCCATGCATTGGAATATGTCACATGCCTTGGTACAATCCTTCACATCTTGAAATAGATTTGACCACCACAAGCCTAATTGCAACACCTTACACACCATTATGTCTCATGTGTAATGGCCTCCTATTATTCCCTCATGCACCTCATGTAGGATGGATTCCATTTCATGCTCTAAGACAAATAGGCATAGGACTTAATCTCGGCCTAGTGTGTATAGTTCCTCAGTAATGAGATAAAAAATGGTGGTATGAACTGTGAGTTGTTTATTTTCTTTAGTTGTCATTATTTGGGGCATAGATCTAGATGTTAGAAAGGTGGCTATCTCCACCAAGTCCTCAGGGGCATGTTGGATTCTGTAAAGTTGTGCATCTATCATATCATCATCAATAGGCATTATTGCATCACCAGAGTCTATGTGGGATAAATTTTTTGGGCCCAAGTTCTATTTTCTAAGCTTGATGATAATGAACTAGAATTTTTGAAATAGAATGATCCATCTACAAATAAACCCATAGAGAATGGAATTATTCATGAGTACTTAAGTGCCTCATGGTTTGTGAAGAAGATGAATGTCATTGCCAACAAAGATTATCTAAATTTTTGTAAGGCATAAACCATCGTGAGTGCCTTAGGCTCAATTATGGTATAATTTTACTCTACCTTTGTTAATTTTCTACTATCAAAGGAGATGGGGTGATCCATTTTGCCTTCACCAAGTTGTGTCAAGATTATGCCAATTTCATAGCTAGATGCATTGATATGGACATGGAATGGGGTAATCTAGTTAATAAATTGAAAGATAGGCATATTATCCAATCTAAGATTTAAAGTCCCAAAGGCATCCCCTTATGCTTCACCCTAGTAAAATAAGCCATCCTTGTATAAGAGCTCTACTAGTAGCACCACAATCTTTGCATAACTCCTTATAAACTTTATATAATACCCATAGTGGCCAAGAAAGGCACAAATGTCTTTCTGTGTGGAAGGAGTCTAGATCTAAATGATTATCATTATATTTTTAGGATTGATGAGAAGACCATCTTTATAGATGATGTGTCTAATCAAGGTTATAAATAGTATTGTGAAGATGCAATTTTTTAGGTTTAGGGATATCTAGATTTGCCTACATCTCTCAAACATTAGGTGAAAGTTATCACAATGGCCCTTCATGAGGCCATACATCATCCAGTCATCTAGGTAAACCTATAAGAACTTTTGGATGAAGTCTTTAAATGTGGTTATCACCACTCTAGACAACATGGCTAGCACATTATTGAGTCTAAATGGCATCACATTAAAATAAAAATATCCCCATTCAATTGTAAAGGTTATTTTGGGTTTTCCCTCCTCATCAATTTGGACTTGGTAGTATCTAGAGAGCCCATCAGTAAAGGTGTAGATCACACAGCTGGCAACACCTTCTAGGACTTCATTGGTGAATAGCGTCAGGAAGCAATCATTAATGTAGCTAGTGTTTAACATTCTATAATCAATGAAAATGAAAACACACCCTTCTTTCTTGATGATTTTCACCATCAAGCTTACCCACTCATACTCCTATATAGTGTAAATGACCCCTATAACTAGCATTGTGTTGATCTCTATTTAACCTTAGTGTGGAGGTTAGGATTCATTCTATAAGGGAACTTATTAATCAAACTTTCATTTTTGATTAAATTTATGCTCATCTTCTCAAGGGATGGGTGGGTTCCCTTCATGTCTTGATAAGTACTAGGGAACAAGACTTAGAATTCCTTCAGGAGACCTATGATGCATGCTAGTTTTACGTCAAACTAATAGGTAATTAGAGTATCCATATTTTGCACTCCTTCTGCACTGATGTCCAATTTTGATGGTCTTTAAAGGTGTGTGATATGGTTCATTATTTTCCTAGTGTGATTCCTCAACTTATCGAGTTCCCTTAATTGTCTCTATGCAAAGATGAGTGGGGTCTTCTTTATGGAGAGCATTATCATCTACGTGGCATATAAGCATTATTTTATTGATCAATAGTTTCTAGTAGCACGCATTTCAAGTTTCATCATCTTCTTAACTTAAGTCATTTTTGAGAATTTATTCCTCAAATAAATTTGGGAGCACCAACAATTTTCCCCCAAATATATCTCTCAGGCGTTCCTTGTGGATGGTGATGTCCTTAAACACTACCCTCTAAATTACTTGTAGTGGCTTGACCAATTCTAAGTTCTATAAGGAAAAGAAGAAGGTGTAAATAAACTTCTCCTTAAGGTCATCCCAATTGGTTTTCTTTCATTGCATCTTTTTGACCACATACCATGCTTGTACCCATGTCTTTAGAGTTTTATAAAAGGTGTGCACCCATAAGTTCTTTGGGGTAGTCATGCCATAATCAGTCTAAGACTCTTTACATGATCACACATGTGCCATGAGATTAGAGTCATCAGAGTACACTAATATATCCAAGTTATCATTAATCCTATCAAATCTAGTGTAAATGGATGTTTTCACATTTGGCCAAGTTAGCAAGTTAAACTTTTGTACTACCCACTAATGCATAGCAATGTTTCTCAAGGTATACACTAGTGCATTGATTCTGTTTATTTCTTTGGGGATGAATGATTCAAGGTCATGGACATACTTTTCCACTAGATTTCTCCCTTTAAACTTTGGGAGCACTATAAGCTCACCTTTGCTTAGGTGGAGTACGTTCTTTCCTTTATTCCCATTATATGGGACCCATCTTTTAAAGTGCAGTCAATCTAGACCCAACTAGTCCTCATAGGATTTGGCACCTTTGTGCATACTAGGTAATACCTATGACTAGTCACCTCATAATCCTTTTTGACCCATTAGTTGCAAGCAACATCAATAGTGTTTGAGGCCAACTACCCATCCTCCCAAGAGATCAATCCTTGATCAGAAGGGTTTAGATTCTTGATGCCTTGTATCATGATGTTATATATATGGTTGATCTCATCTTCCATATCAATGCTTTTCACATGGGGAGATCTTTAGTCACTTGAGATGGGAATCATTACCCTTTCCTTACACTTTTTGAAGGTCATATATCACTTCTTGAATTTCATATGAACATTATTTGCATATCACCATGGCCTTCCTAGAAGCGCTAAATAGTTATCATGTTCAACCAACTTGATTACCTTAAAGTTAGAATGGAATTTAGCACCCATAATATCTATAATTGTGCCATTCATAATTCTGATCAGTTGTGGTTGAGTCTTATTGGCCATGAAGAGCACATGGGGAGAAGGCCTCAAGGCTAACCTACCCATCTTTTCTCATGCATTCTTGGTCAGGATATTGACCTTGGCACTGTGTCAATAAGGACCTCATAAATAGACCATCCATCAATGATGGTATTCAATATAAGTTCTTGATCATATTCAATATTCTATGTATGCCTGAACTCTCATGTCCTTTCCATGCATGATGTGGTGAGTTCAATTGACTAGTGTCTTACATGTTTGAGAAGTAAGTTATTTAATAGGGGTAGCATCCCTTATATTTATAAGAGGTTTAAGATCTATGTTAGCTCTTGTAATTCAACTTCTTATCCATCTTGATTAGTTTGAGAGGTGGTAGCCTATGCCTCTAGGTCTTGCGCTAATTAGATATCTCCTTATATGTTTTGGATCACACTCATAGCTTGCTATAATACATCCTTTTAGTACACAAAGTTTGGATAAGGCATAGCTTTAGGTTCTAGTTGTGTAATGCACTTATTGAAGCTTAACTCCCTATATTCTAGGTGTAACTTTGGTATTGGCATAATTAGTGGTTGAGTGGTGAGTCTATTTCACCTCTTTAGATTTGTGCCTGATCATCCTTAAGCCCTTGTTAGCATTAGGCCTACCTTGGGTCAATTTTTTGTACAAGTTGGGGAATTCCTTGACCTTGTGTGTTCTTTGATAATACTTGCATGTTGGATGCATAGGGTAGTTACACTGATAGTGATTAGTCAAACCACACTTGTAATATGATTGTGGTGGGAACCTTCCTCCACCATGTCCACCACCTTGCCCTTTGGTGCCTCTTTACATCCCATATCCTACATTATGTTGGTTATAACCCTCATTTCTTTGGGCTCCTTTCCCTCCTATTAATGTCATTACTTGTTATGCACCTCTTCCCATGTTATCATGCATCTTATAGATTATGCAACAATGAATCATGGTATGGGTATAGGCATTGCATAACTATAAATAGGTAGTTATGTTGACCTGATTGGCATGTTGTAACAAAGGGAATTTGTGAACATCATACACCTTATAACAAAATTCATAGCTGAGGAGTAGTATGTGTACATTCTTTCAAGCTTAGTTATTTCTATTATGGCCTTCCATATTATAATCAGTACACCACAACCCACGTCGAGCATCTGGTGATGAACTAGAAATCAAATTTTGTACTTAGGAGGATATAGATGTAATTTACACCTCTGTGAAAGGGCTAAATCCTATATTAGTTTTCCTGACCACCTTAGCTCTGAGCATGGCTTCAAGTGCTTCCGGAGGATCTGTAAATGTTTTCATGGATGGTGTCCTTTTGAATGGTACTAGTAATCCTCTAATGAACCACTATATATGTTTAGAGGGGTGAATATCATAAGGGAGCATAGAAAAGAGAGTCTTGAATTTAGCATCATTTAAGTGCATGCTTTTTGATAATCCCTAGTTGATCTCCTTGAGTGTGGTGATGTTCTATTTCTCAAACTCAGGTATATTGAATTCATTTAAGAAGGCTTCCTTCAAGGTTTCATAATCAACCATAGCTTAGTTAGGATCAAACTTCCTATACCAAGTATGGGTATGATCAAGTAAGGTCATCACAAACTGGGTTGCCTTGCGTCTAAATTAGGTTATTCCCCAAGAGTGTCATTATAATTCACACTTGAGCACAAGCTCTATTGTGTTATCCATGCCCCAATACTTATGAAAATGCATGTCCATCTCATAATAAATATAGGGTGGGGGATAAATCAGTGTTTGAAGCACTTTTTCCCCTAGTACTTATCCTGGTAGTGATTCTCCAAAGTCTCTAGCCATTGGGTTAGGTATTAGTCTTGTTGTTACCATTGGTGTTGCAAAAGATGATGGTGTTATACTACCAACTAGTGGTGTGAGGCCACTTCCTCCAGGCTATTACTTAGGCTATGTGGCTAACATTGGTTAGACTAGGGTGCTTGTGTTCATGTTCTATCTAGTCAAGCTAGCACCTCAAGGTCTAGAGGTGTCCTCACTTATCTCTTCATAAGGAATAACTTATTCAATCACAAAATTATGGTCTAAGTTTGAAAAATATTCAAATTATAAGTTGAGAATGGGGTCATTTATCAATCTTCTATCTTCTTATGGGGGATCCATTATATGAGCTTGCACTATAGATCCAAAGGGGGTAGGTGAATTCAATGCATCTCCAATGGTCAATTTATGTAGGGACCTCAAGAATTTACCTATCAAATGTGGAGCTTATTATATATCTTTAAAGATTCCTTCCTATGGGCATTGCTTCCATTTAAGATATCCTTCCCCATGCCCTTTCTACTCACTATGGGTCCTCTTAACACTACCATGTTCTAAATCTTTCATTAGCATGTGCCTCCTCTTATTATAATCCTATCTCCTGAGATCTTAGGTGTGAAACTATTCATCCCCTTCAATTATACCTCACCTATATGTCCCCTTCTTCCTCACTATATTTCCCATACATGAGAGGACTTAGCCTTCCATCCTTATAATCTCAAAACCATAATCCACCATTAGCTTCTTGAGTTTGATGCTAAATTACTTCACAAATGTGCCTCTAGGTTCATGAAAGAACTAATATTATACTTCTTCAAGGTAGGAGTATGTCGATACTAAGAATTCAAGCACATAGTTATTCAATGCCCCTTGCCACCATTTCTCTACAGGTTTAGTATAAATAGCATCTAAGTTATCAACCCTTTCTAGGCACTCTTTCATCGATTCAAGGCATTTCCCATAGCTTTAAATTTTATGTGTCACATAAGTAACTAACCATTGGTACACTTGCTCTAGTATTTATTAAAATAAAACCTCATACAAGTGGTTTTGGACCCACTTCTTTGGTTTTTTCCCTCTAAAAGTGGATGCCTCAATACAAACCTATATTCCACTTGTTCCAACCAATGTTCAATGGAGAGTTAGATCATTATTATAGTCCACCATTGTAGTAATAAAATTCAATAGTCTTGACAATAGAATCAATATTGTAAAAAAGTAAGCATCTTTAGTCATGAGCCTTGTCAAGCACTTATCTAGCTATCTAAGTCAGAATTAGACTTGTTATAATGTGGTTTAGGCCTTGAATAATCATATAGCACTCAACATTTGACACTTGACTATGATGGCATCACTTCACATAAGGTGCATGCCTTATACACTCACTCGAAGCATAAAGGAGAAGGGGTTGGGGTCCATGTTGGGCTAGTTATGTCATGGTGAAACTTTATCCCTTGGGGATTTTGGTTAGTGCAATGGTAGTGGTGCATTCATGGGTGTAATTTGTCTTGGGGAAATGACTATCTATTAGGTATGGGTAGAGATTATTTAGGTCTATAGCTTCAAGGGCACAAGCCTTTAGTTTCCTTGGCTTAACATCATTCAGGAACTTGAGGGGTCACTGGTGTACCTAGTTTAGGGACTTAGGCTTAGGTTCATGCTTAGACATAGGTATCATTATGAGGTATAGGGTATTACCCATTCATGAGGTACAGAAACATCATAAATGAATTAGGTCAAAATATTACAAGATCTCAACATACATAATATAGATTTAAGCATTAAATCTATTAAACATTGTGCAAAACCCTTCATCATTGAACAAAGATTAGCTACAATATATATAACTCAATAATAATTAATAAAATTCTCATCTCAAGTTGATAAATGCCCAGAACATCATAGGTGAGCTTGGGCATTACAATGGGGAGAATTAAAGGTATCCCAAACTAAACTCTAATCTTTGATGGTGAACATAATATCCGGAACCAATACTCTAAGGCTTCACTACTCTAATATCCTCCCTTACTCAATAGACTTATCCCCACTTTATAGTTTTTTGGGGTGCCTTGGTGTCATGGGGAATGGATCACACTAGTTATTGAGCTAGCACTGGATGTAATCATTCCACTACCTCCACTATCCTGCCTCTAATGAGTCATGATTGTCTTGTGTGCCCACTTCACAATGATGATTGAGCCAAAATGGAGTTAGTTAGCCACCTACCAACTAGGACCACAATATGAAAAAATAAAAATCATGACAAGTGATTGGCTCACACCCACGTGTTTATTGTGTTGGTATGGATCCTATACCTAGATGGATTTGGGGCCTGATAGATAGTGTGAGTAATGACTCTAGGATCGAAGACTTTTAGGTCTTCATATATCCAAGCTATCATATCTTTGTATTCTACCAATAGGTCTTTTAGCTTTTATTGCTCAATTTGAGTACAACTCGAGCCTAGATTCACTTACTAAGGGTGTTGGTTAGTACCCAAATTTTCTTTGGCAAAAGTTAATTCAGTTAATCTTGGTGCTTCTACTTCTGAGACTAGAGGTTGAAATCAAAATCCCACTTTAAAGATACCATGCCTAGAGGGATTAATATTTCTATTCCAAATTATTGTACTTCTAACACTGAATAATCAACATAATAATTTAATAAAAGTATATTTTATTCAGGATATTATTATTCACAAGAGATTACAATATATAAGATGGATTAATCCTCAAAATAAGGAGTCAACTCTTATCCTTATCCCTCATATCTCTCAACTCCTCCCATGATTCTCTCATCCTAAGATATCTCTAGTGAGTTGTTAAATCACATATAATAATCCCAATACAACTCAATATGATATTGTATTATTGACACACATATGAATATTTCTCATCCACAAATATAATTATATATGTGAGTTCTTATAAATTCCTAATATTCCCCCCTTAGTGTGAACATGGTGGAAAAACATTCACACTCTCACTTACAGTATGCTCACCCCTATGACATGCCCAACTATTTGGCTCATTACCTTGATCCAAATAAAGGCTCATTCCTTCCATGGTTTTAAATAATTTTACCATAAACCTTGAAACTTACCATAAACCTTGACATGAATAGGATCCTTATCAACTGTCCACCTTCGATGGTTTTCTAGATCTACCATAAATTTTTTCAAGATCCATTAATTGTCTTACATTGGTGTTATTTGTCCTTTCACTATATTTTTACATTAGGAAATTATATTTAGAATTTCTCACTAATTACATATCTAAATAGGATTGTACTTTTGTTTTTTATTTACAAACACACAATAGAAACTAAACAATAAACAACTACATTATGGATCCCCATCATTTGTGGTTGATGAGAGGTCATTAATTGACCTCATTCCTCTATTGCCTCCTCTAGCAGCTGAAGCTATATACTTAGCATATGTTTCAATGAAGCTCATTTGTATGAATATTTTGAAGAGAAACCCCCCATAATATAAATGTTGTGTAGAAGCAATAATGCATCAATGATGTAAAAAAATATATATTTTTAAAATTTTTGAAAATGATGACTCACTAAAAAGACATTTAATAAAATGACTCAATTTTTTTATTTTTTAAATTAACAACCAAAAATATAATGACTTTAGACTCTAACATAAAAATATGACTCTTTATAAAAATGATGCTTTTAAATCTTTTTATGGCTGTTTTGATAATTTAATAATGACTTTTACAGACATTAATTCTAATAAATATTTTTTGAAAAACTATTCTACAAATAAACTAATCATCAAATGACAGGATTAGATATTTTAAATATATAACTAATGTAGAGACCTAAAATTGTCCACCAATAACCTTCAATCATGTTTTTGACTTATTTCTATTAAAATGCATAATTTGGCCTAAAAACACTAAAACACATTAAATGGTTTGAATATGTCATATATAAGGGCTGATTTTTGCCAATGTATCACTAAATGGGGTAATGCAAATTATGAGACAATGAGCTTTGATCAGATCATTTCAAGTCAAAATAACATTTTCAATCTAGGTGCTTTGGATTACTCTTTTTTACTAAATTTCTTTCACAAGATACATGCCTTTATTATTTTATGTTGGAAACATCATAAATGGGATAATGAATCCAACACATCTAACATTACCTTCTAATTCCTATCTAATTAAGTTTTGAGCCAATAATATGGCATTTTCACCAATTTGATTAACTTGTGCACCAACTACCAAGATTTGCATCAAAGTGATAAATCATGTTTAAAGACTAATTAATTTATATCAAGAGTTTAAGTTAATTTTCTATGAAACTTGTTGAATATTTCTTTTTGGAAATTGATTATGATTTTCTACATCATCAAATGACATCATTTCTTGGGAAGACATCCTTAGGCCATAAATGCATAAAATATCTAATTAAGCCCTCTCATGCCTCATTAATGCCTTCCATGTCTCTTTAATGCCTATGTATCCCAAATATTTATGAGGGTATTTATTGAATTTGGCTTCCAAAATTGAATGTATTCTTAGCCACACATCTCCATCTTGAGATGGATGGTTTAGGTTCATTTTGATCATTTTGAAAAATCTATAAATAGGAGGCCTTGCCTATTGATTTTTAAGCTTTCTTGGTGTAAAATTATAATGCACAAATAATTCTAAAGTCCATTGTAATTAGTGTTATAATTCCAAATTATTGAGCCAAGCCAAAGCCAAATCCATCACAAAGGTGCCAAGGAGAAGAGGAGATAGCCAAGCCTTTTTTGATGAAGACTCATTGAGCACAAGCTAAACAATCCACTTTAACAAGCTATTTGGAGCATCCAAGGAAGGTGAAGGGTTTATTTATCTTTACATTCTAGTTGTGTTTCTCATTTGGTTTTGATATTATGTTCCCCCTTGAGATAGGCTTAGGGTGTTATCTTAGTGTGTTCTTTGTTTAGATTTGATTTCATTCACTAACACCATAATAATCTCCCCTATTACAATCATATTTTCATATAATGGCACACCCAGTGGGACCAATGCATCCCACATAGCAAGAAGATCATTATACAGATTTTAGATCTTCATTTGGATGCTTAAATCTCTTTAAATTTGATTTTCTAACTTCGTTTTGCCGTTTTTCTTTGGCATGGGTTTACACAGTACATGTTGATGGTTAGTGCAACTACCAATAGTCATTTTCAACCATTGAAGGTCAGGTATAACCATTGATGGTCATGTATAACCATCAATGGTCACTATGGAGGGTAGCAAGCTAATAAGCCATCTTTTAGAGCTTGATTTTGGATCATACAGACTCTATTTTTGATGATTTATTTTTTAAAACCACGTGTTTTTTTCTAAATTTTTAGAATATGCTATCAGTATACCTTCAAGTTTCACAATTTTTTTTTATAAAAATCAAATTTCTAACCACTCTAATCTAACACATTTGTTTCTTGAGGTTTTGCCTTTGGGTCGACAAGTGTTTACATTTTAAAGTTATTTTTTTAATCTCATAAGTGCTTCAAGGAAGGTAATCATAATCTTGTTTTTATAGGCTGAAAATATGGTTTGGAAGTTAATTTGGTCAATTTTAACTAATCATACACTTCAATTTGTGGTTTAAAAATAACTTGGTCAAAATCATGTACTCTTCAAATTTTGTGCCTAAAACAAATTTAGCATGTTAAGTCTTGAACACTTCAAACTTTGGGATTAAAATGAACTTAGGTGCTTATTGCTTCATATAGTATTTTTAGTTGTAAATCTTTACAATTTTTTTCATCTTAAAACCAAGGGGCTAAAGAACATCACCACACATTTTGTTTAGTGATTCAAAATTGAACACACTTCAAGTTTTATTTTGTAAAAAAATTATCATTATTTCCTAGATTACATTTGTTTGATCAAACAAGAAGGTGTGCATGTATGCTCTCCCATCTGTTCCCTTTAGGGAACTTTTAGGATCTAAAGCACCAACTTCATTATAAAGTGCCTTATTCCAAAGGCACTAACGAGAAGTTTAAAAGGCTCTCCCCAAGACCCATATGGCTTGGGTGACCTAGAATCAACCTTTAAAACTATTTTACTTGGTTTTTTACTTTCATTACATCTTGGCTTATGAGAGAGACTTCATTACCTCCCATGAGTTATTTAAGGAATCTTTGATCCAGGTATTCACCTTTTGGTATCATCTTCAACCCCTCTCTAGGGGGTATATAAATTGGGATCACCACATTGGGACCAGAATTTTGAGTGGTTAAACCTTCTCCTAACACTATGGCTAAGCCTAGGATGTATGAGCACATTGGACATTGCACTACACTAAGTGAGCAATGGATATAGTGGTTGTAAAAAGGGCTGGACCATTTTACAGCAAACCAAGTGCCACAAACCCAATTCTCATATTGTTTATCTTGTATTTTGATGTGAAATTTTTGTGCATCTAATCCATCTAGAATGATCAAAAACTAATTAGTTTTATTCAACACCACTTTGCCACACCTTTGATAGGAATTTAGATGATTTACTTGTATTTTGTCATTTTATTGCTTGGTGTTTTAAGATTAAAACTAATATGTTTGTTTATAAACTATGTCAAATCCAATTTATTTATACATCACTCTTTTATCTAAAGAAGCATTATGTTGTCCCTTTTATATGACACTTGTGCCTTGAATTTTTTTCTAAACATGTTTGTGTGTGTGTCACTTGTTTAAGGTGGTTAACATTATGTTGCCCACATTATTATCAAGTTTAAGCCTTTGAGCCTTTGAAACATAACATTGATCATATCATTTGAGCATGCTTATATCGTTAGGCTACTCAATTTGTTTCAAAACTTGTTTACCATTGTACTAAAAACCATTTTTTTCAAACTATGTCACATTAGTCATTTAGACTTGTTGCACCATCATGTTGTCCAATCTTGTCTAGCTTGTTTGGTCAAATCCTAGTTTCCAACGTTGAGTTTTCAATTAACCTTGTCAATTTTGAATTCAAACATTGATTTATTTTTGTTTAGGCCTCAATTTGTGGGTTTGATACATAGATCTTTCTCTTTTGGATTGCATAACTTTGATTAATTGATTACCCAAACCTGATGACTATTTATTGTTTATTTGTTTAGAGCCTATCCTCATCATTGTTTTTGCCTTTGTTTGGAAGAACACAATATTTCTCCAAAATAATTTTGCATTATGGATTAATGCCACCTGATAATGTTTATGTTTGATTCTATGTGTCAGGTCTATGTCAAAGTTGTTTCCAAACTTGTTAGATTACATCAAATTCACATCAATCCTTTATTTCAAGCCTAGATTTTGACATTATTTGGCCAAAAGTCCTAGCACAACCTATTTGGTCCTAGATTTTGATGAAATACCTATCAACTCTTTTCCCTTTCCTAGTTTAGATATTTTTTGAAACACTTTGTCCTAAACTTTGACATACTAGTTTTATTCATTGCTTGACCTTTTGTTTGTATAACATCTGACATTAGACATTTGACGTTAGACTATTTTATGCCAAGTCTTAGCAAAAACCATTTTAGAGATACATCTCCATGATCAAATCATTGTTTGGAGATAAAGATCCACCTTCGACCAAGTTATACCAAGTTTAAACCTTTTATCCTTTAGACATTATTTTTCAAAGTTTGCATAACTTTAAGCCTTTTTATTTTTAGAGCTTTCATCATTTATGTGGATATGTCTAGCTACACTTATGGTGGAGTCACATAGAATCGAAGTTATGATAGATTGGTAGCATAAATTATGTATAACTAAATGCCTGCTTACAATCTAACTCGAGACATTGATTGGTATGAAGAGGTTTATGAGGACTTTGTTGAAGACCCAAATATAGATAATGTTATTTAGGATATGAATCCATACCCTCTTTACAATAATCAATACATAAAACATAGTCAAGAATTATATTATAATCTAATTCAAAACCTTAACTGAGATGATATGGTTTATGAGTAAGACTTGGAAGCTTTGGCTTATGCAAACAATCAAGCTCCACCATGTCATACCATTTATATTTTAGTACCACATCCAAGGAATACCATTTCCATACTAAGACCTCATCCTTTGCCTTATGTGAGAAACCATGCTCCACAAAACCATAAACTTATCCTTTTAAGACCTCATCCTTTGGCTTGTGTGAGCGACCAAGATCCATAATGACCCTTCATCATTCTAAGACCTAGTCTTTTGGCTTATGTGAACAACCAAGCTCCACACCACCCCATCATTACCATTTTAGGACTTCATATTTTGGCTCATGTGAGCAATCATGCTCCCTAATACCTTACCATTATCCAACTATAGGCCATTCCTCATCCAATATCAATCTCATCAATCCCTCAACCAAACCAATCATTCAAATACCAAGATGTGTTTAAAATTGGTATCTTCCAACTCATTAGAAACTAAGGCTAAGATAACCAACCAATCTAAGATGATTTTATTTAACTCACCATTTGTGATAAGTCAACCTATGATGGATCACCTTTCAATCCTATACTTATTGTCGAGGAGTTTCACTCTGATGAGCCAATCTTTGCCAAGTCACTTTTTAATGATTATAACCTCCTTTGGGAAAAACATTACCTTGACCATATGCCTATTTTTTAATATCCTCCTATTGATAAGCCAATCTCTGAGGAGTTGTCTCTTGACCTTTTTCCCATTGTAGAGGAGTCTCACTTTGACAAATCAATCTTGATAGAACCCACCATGCCATCATAGGTCATTACTTGTCAAATATCAAATGTTCAAAAAGACATCATTGTAATATAATACCCATCAAATGAAGAATTAGAATTAGAGTTAGGTTTTATTCTTGGACCAACATCAGATTTAGCATTAGAATTAGAATCAACATCGGTCTTACCATTGGATTTAGAGTCCCTTGAATTAGAATCAAATTCAAAAATAGATTATGTTTGTGGTTATTATAAAATTTGTTATGCATGCCTTGTAGATCAATTTGAATACATTTATGATCCTTCCACAATTTTTTAGGATGAGTACTTTAGCATTGACATAAGTTCTCCTAGTATCTTCTATGAGGATTGTGCAGCCTCTTCCACATTCCATTATCATCCACCATTTCATTTCCTAATCAAACCTATCAACCAATATTTATCCCTATTTACCATCCATGGCCACACTTTCCTTTGCATAGGCTACAAAGATACCTTATCTCGATGCTTGAAGGAATCAAATCAACAACCAATGAAGATCATAAAAATATCATTTGTGTACAAATATATAGGTAGTTCTTGATAGAGCACCTATACAAATGAGGTGTGGGCTAGTAATTAATATGATCACATATTGTATTTGTATCATTTTTTAATCAAGACATGCATCTCCACTTCAATAATAACAACATAATCATATGACATCTACTATACCCAAGCCAAACATATCAAAAACCAATAACCATCATCAACCAAAAACATGTACCGTGTCATTTTCATTTGCCATTTCAAAATGCCATACCTATTTGCCATTATTGCATATCTTACTATTCACCCCATCACTTGGGAGTAATACTCTCAACATTCCTCTTACCATTTTATCCAATCTATCAAAGCCCATCATTATCCTAGAGTAAGACTATTCCATTTTACCATATCATTCCTATCTAGACCAAAGCCTATTTCTATTCATCCTATCAAATATTATTTTAATCTTGATTACTTTGGTTCTTCTCATAATTTTTGTGAGAGGATTATGATCAAGTTTCAATAATCAATCAAATCCAAGCTTACAATAACAGTCTATGAAATTAGTGTGACAGTTGATCTGGTAAGATACCTTTCATTTTCTATCCTATATCAAGTTTGTTTATATGAGCCTGAGTATAACCACCTATGGGCAAATTAGTGTCTCTCCAGTCTTGCTACTAATTATAACTACCTATGGGAAAATTAGTATCATTGATCTGATCCATTGTATCCTAGTTATAACTACATATAGGAAAACTAAGGACAACATCTATCTATTATACATTACCACATCACCTTGCCATCATTATTTTCATTTCATTGGCCATTTGCCAAATTTGAGAACTTGTTGGGACCTAATAATTTTTTCCTTACCTTTTGTGTGGATGGAATTATTATGACTTGAGGTCATTTTGAAACTATGTGGACCATGCTCAATTCATGTTGAGGTCACCTCAGTCCCCCTTTCCATGTGCTCTCATTACTTTATGAGTAACCTAAGCCAAATGATCTCACTATTTTGTGAGTAAGTATTTTATCATTCTCTAACAATTTGATATACCTCAAAATGCCACAAACATTCATAATATTTCAAAAATCCAAAAACATTTGTCCTGTCTAAGCTTAGTCAATTAACCTTAATTTACCCTATTGAGGCATGGTCATTTTTAGGATGATTTATTTTGATTTTGTTTTTAAGATTTATATTTCTTTGTTTATTTCAAGTTATTTGTCTATTTGTGTGTTTTCTATGTGTTTCTTTGTTGATTTGTTTGCTTGCCTATTTGTTTGCTTTTAGCACTATTACCTCTACTTAGTTTATATGCATTCATTGGGTGATTCCTTGTGCATTATTCTTGAGTCCATCCATATGCATACGTCAACATTATAATCATTGTTTTTATCATTGGTGTGATGTTTTAAAGTGTTTATTAGATTGGGAGTCTGTCTTTATGCATATTTCAGCCAAGTCATCATGGTGTTCTATCATGATTCCTGTTGTCACATCATACAACAAAAATCAGCTTCAAGAAGGTCTAAGAGCAATAGATCTGTAGATGTTTCTCCTTGGTAACTTATTAAAATCCTCCTATCCATACTAATAAAATCAACCCATTGACAATTCTAGTTGTATTATTTCTAATAAGGAAGAGCATCTCCTCATTCGTAGGTACAACTAAATATTTTCTCTTGATCAATCTTTATTCTTATATCCATCCCTTTCATCACTTTGAGCATATATCTAGTTATTTTTGGCTTATTTATTCATTAGACCATCACATCTACATTTGTGCCCACTCATATTTAATCTATACTCTATGTTATATCCTTGAGTTATGCTTGCTAATCATCCCTAATTGGGGCACAAGCATATTTATCAAACAATCTAGGTCCTCTTAATGATTATAACCACCTATGGGAAAATTATTATTTCAAATTGAGTTATGCTTGATAATCATCCCTAATTGGGGCACAAACACCTTTATCAAACAATCTAGGTCCTCTTAATGATTATAACTACCTTTGGGCAAATAAGTATCCTTTTTAAATCAATGCATGTAAGCATTTTCTTGTTTGGATTAATCTAAACCATGGGTTAATTCCACCTTTCTTCTTGATTTTTTTGAGGTACCATCCATCCATAAATGTGATGGCCACTCCCTCAAGGGGGCATCATCATAGACTTTTCAAGCACCATTTGGAGCTTTCTTCTTCAATCATCATCTTATTTTTGTCATGCAGTCTATGTCTCATTATTTTAGAAGACATTGTTTTGCCTATAACTTACAACACCTTCCTAAATAGGGGCAAATTTTAGACACCTAAAATAGGCTACTAATAACTTCCAATCAGGCTTTTGACCAACTTCTATCAAAATGCACAATTTGTCCTAAAAACACTAAATCACACTAAATGGTTTAAATCTGTCATATATAAGTGCCAATTTTGGCCAATGTATCACTAAATGGGGCAATGAAATTTATGAGATAGCTAACTTTGATCAGATCATTTCGAGTCAAAATGACATTTTCGCACCTAGGTGCTTTAGATTGATCTTTTCTACCAAATTTTTTATATGAGACACATGCCTTTGTTATTTTGTGTTGGCAACATCTTAAATGGAATAATGGATCCAAATCATCTAACATTGCTTTGAATTCTAATATATTCAAATTTTGAACCAATAATATGACATTTTGACCAATTTGATTAACTTGTGCACCAATTGCCAAGATTTGCATCAAAGTGATAAATCATGTTTAAAGACTAATTAATTTGGATCAAGAGCTTCAGTTAATTTTCCATGGAACTTGTTGAATATTTATTTTTACAAATTGATTGAGTTTTTGCATCATCAAGTGACATCATTTCTTAGGAAGACATCCCTAAGATATAAATGCATAAAATAACTGATTAAGCCCTCCCATTCCTCATTAATTCCTTTCATGCCTCTTTAATGAATATCTATCCCAAATATTTATGAGGGAATTTATCTAATTTGGCCTTCAAAATTGAATAGATCCTTAGCCACACATCTTCATTTTATGATGGATAGTTTAGGGTCATTCTAATTATCCTAAAAAATCTATAAATAGAAGGCCTCACACTCATAATTTTAAGCTATCTTGGTGAAAACTTATCATTCCCAAATGACCTCAAAATTTCATTTTGTGTAAAGTTATAATGCTAAAAATCTTTCTCAAGCCATTAGTTTAGTGTTAGCATGTCCAATTGTTGAGGCAAGCCAAAGCCATCACAAGCCATTGGTGCTAAGGAGAAGAGGAGATAACCAAGCCTCCTTTGATGCAAAATCTGAGCAAACCACTTTAACAAGCCATTTGGATCATCCAAGGAAGGTGAAATAACATTTGTCTTTTTCATTTTAGTTGTGTTTTCCATTTAGTTTTGTTCATTATGTTCCCCACTTGAGATAGGATTAAGGTGTTAGTTATTAATGTGTTATTTTGGATTTTGATTTCATACACTAACATGATACTTATCTCCTTTTATTTCAATCCTATGTTCACAACTAAAAGAAAAAATTTAACTCTTTATTGTTTATTTTTTATTATTTTTAACATTGAGACTCAAACTCAATAACTTTAATATTACCTATGACACGACTTAGTTTTATATTTTTATTTTAAACTAAAAAAATAAATAGCTATAAATATGTAATACTATAAAGACCAAGTGACAAAGACTTAAATAGCATGACATTAAGATTGAATGCAGGTCTCAGGAAAATTGCAGAATAGGTGGATGATATGTGAACTCTCCTTTAAGTAAAGTTGATTGTACATATTTCACTCCCAGCTAAGAGATTAATTTTATAGTCATATATAATTAATTTAGGAACAATGGAAGGTGTTGTTGGGCACAATAGAACTGATTCAACAATAAATTTTCAATAGGAATAGATGTATAAAGATAAAAATTCAAAAACAAAAAATCTATTGACAATAATTTATACTTCACATACTTGATAATAGATGGCCAAAAACAAAAATAAATGCTTTAATCAATTAAAACTACCTCAATATTTTTGAAATAGTTAAACTACATATAAATGACTCTCATGGCTAATGAACAATGGATTAATGACTCTAATATCAGATAATATTTTTGGTCCAAATTATTTCACTTTTAACATTAAATAATCAACATAATAATTTGCTAAAAATATATACAAGAGATTGATCCTCAAAATAAGGAGTCAACTCTAATCCTTATCCCTCATATCTCTCAACTCCTCCCATGATTCTCTCATCCTAAGATATCTCTAGTGAGTTGTTAACTCATGTATAATAATCTCAATACAACTCAATATGAGATTGTATTATTGACACACATATTAATATTGCTCACCCATAAACATAATTATTTATGTGAGCACTAATAAATTCATAATAGGGATGACGTTCTCTTTTAGTTACAGAATGCCATCTTCTCTTAGGTATTCACCATGCATGGGTTATACATCTATTATCTAGGCCTTGAAATATATAGAGTTGTTCATGAATTGCACTATTTGTTAGTCATACTCAAACACTTGGAAATTATCTATGTTATCTAGGATAGAGGGGTAAAGAGCCAACTCCATTGATAACTTCTGCATCTTTAACTCCTAGAGTGGCACCAAATTGATAGTTAAAACTGATAGTGAATTGGTTATTTGGTTTTACTCTCTAGGGATGGCCTTGATGTTAAATCATTTAAAGGATTCAATCTAGTTTAAAGCTTTATGCTTGTAATTATTTAAGTAGGTGAGCTTACGTTGATACATATTCCTAATTTTATTGACCATGAGTTTAGAATCACTAAATATCTGTATCTACTTAACATTATGTTTGAGTTAAATTTATAAGCTAAGGATAAGAGCTTATACTTTGTGTATGCATTAAAATATGATCGCCCTACTAATTTTACTATTTTTTGCTAATTTTATTAATGCCTACCATATTAACCTAATTCTCATATTTCATAACTATATGAACCATTGGCCTAATACCCATACCCCATTTTGATATCCCATATAACCTTTATCTCATCCTATAACCAATTAATCACTTCATTAAACCTCTAATATACCCTATTATCTACTAACCTACCCTTTAAACCCACTAGCCAATTTCAAATTCAAAAATATTCCAACTACCCACCCACCACCCTACACTAGCCCTTCCTAAACCCTATGAGGAGATTTTTAGAATTGGAGGATTCTAGAAATTTTCCTCAACTTAGCCCCTTATAGAATTTTCCTATTCTAGAGATTTTCATGGAATTAAAAATTCCATGGAAATTCCCTAGCCATAAATCTTAATGGTCCAAAATTGAATTTGGACCATAGATCTTCCCTCCCTTTTCCTATAAAATTAAACCTTCCCTTAACCCTCCAACTAATTAAAAATATTCTAGCAATCCATTAATCTATTTTATCAAGCATCCATACTAGCCTTCAAGCATTCTATCAAAGCCACTATCCATATCTATATCCCTTTTAGAATCCATTATCAAGATTATCATAAGCAATCTAACAATAAAGATTTTCAAGTCAATCCCACAAGTTCGAATCCTAGAATGGAGGTATGAGAAGGAAAAGAGGATGGTAAGAACATTCTATTTTCTCTGATTTACCTTCTCTATCCTTTCTTATTAGTGTTTATCAAGGTTTTGGGTTTTATCATTTTGATAATATTTATTGAATCAAAATTTTGGTACATATTTTGGTGATGATGATAGGACAAACCTCCCTTATTTAGGATAATACTCTTGTTTTAAGTATTTTAGATAAGTGTAGGAACAATTAGATGTGGAAAAAATAATGAATTTTCAATTTTTGACATGTTCCAGGCAAGTAGCAGGATTACACTGTTAGTGACAATATTGAAGTTGTGGCATTATTAGTTGGAGTAGTGATATTGTTGGATATAGGTTGTTAGTGGTTAGGGGTCTAGTAGGGTTTAACATTTTGACAAAACTATGACTTTCTATTATGGGATTGCCCTATTTGTCATGGTATTGACGTTTTTAGTGGTGATATTGTCCTATTCCATAATACACCGTGGATTTTGAGATTATTGTACTCACTCTTTACTTTTATCTAGGTGTGTTATTTTTCTATGTGTAGGATAGGTAGTGATACCCCATAAATCAACCTATCCACACATATTTGATAATCTTATGACTCCCTGAATAGCAAGGTTATCCTCGTAATAGTAATATTTTAGATTCCAGTAGTAGTTTTATTTAAATTAATAGTTGGGTCTATAATATACTTTATCTTCGATAACATTATAACTTTATAGGTTGTTTGTATCTTTCTTTTGAGTCTATATGCATGGAAGAAGAAGGAATTATCTCAAGTCTAAGAAGAAATTTTCAACAATTTGACAAACCCATGACTCCCTTAGTGACAGGATTGACCAGGTAATAATGGGATTGTCATTCCTAGTTGCAGTATTACATAATCATTAAGAATTGGTAAAACACTATCCTTGTCTCCTTTAATTTTTCATTTATAAAGTTCTCAAGTGTTGATTAGTAGAGAGGTGAATGTCTGTAAATAATAAGTCTTAAAGTATTCATTTTTTCTAATGAACTTTCTTACAAACATTCCTTCATATAGTTAGTTGGACCCCCATTTATATCTAAAAACAATCTACTTATAAAGGGTGCTTTCTATCTAGTAGGGTTCTAGTAAAACACAATAGCAAGAATATTATTTGGAGATTCATCCTATAGGCTAGTTTATCCCCATTTTGCAATACCACTACTCCCTCAGTTGTGGGGTTGCCCTGCAAATAATGACATTATCATCCCGAGTCATAGCTTTGTAGTTTAGAATAGTTGTGGCTAGGGTTAGACTGTAATAGTGTTTTCATTATAAATAATTGTATTAAAAACAAATCCCTATAATCATTTATATTTTTATAGGTTTTTTTTTAGTTTCACACACACATACTATTTGCTTTAGCCTTGTAATATCGCTATTAGGAACGTTTTCTCAGTAGCAATTTTGTCGATCAGAGTAACAGTCTTATCAAACCATAATAGTTATGTAGACAATTGCAGTAGCTAGTGTGTAAACCCACCATTAACTACTAATGGTATTTATCATTCAATAGAGGGATTGTTCATTCTGGTCATGGGATTACCTTGTGAATTCATTGGATTACAAGGGCTTGCAAGGTTGTAGAAGTTTGAATTGATAACCATTTTATTGTAGGCTTCTTAAGGATTTTGGCACCCCAATTAGATATATAACCTTTGTGATTATAGGGGATGCCATTTTCTTATTTTTACTTTAAGATTTCATTATATTAAAAATCACTAATTTAAATAGAACATAGTCTTCTTTAGTTACTTGTAAATACTTGTTTGTTTATTATGTTTTCTTTGTTAATTATTGATTTCTAAATAATTTATCGTATCATGTAAAATCTCACATAGGTAATTAAAAGTGGTTAATTAATTGTATCATGTGTTTACCTATTTGTTAAGCCCTCTCTTAGGATAACACATGGCGTGGATTTCATCACCATGCATGTGGCTGAGTCTATAGGGGTTAGTGTCATGGATTTCACCACCGTTCTCTAATAAAACTCCATGTTATAGTGGAGTATAAATATAAGGAGAGTTGTCATTATGGACTAAGTTTAATTCCCCATAAAGGATTCCATGGAGTGAGGGGAAATCAAGCCCATATACCTAGGTTAGTCAAATAACCTCCTACATTAACTTGGGCCCTAACATACCATTGAATATATCAAGGACTCCCCTATATCCGTTTTTAAACCTTAGAGTAGGTGACTGTATTCATAACCAGTATTCCACTGCAGGTGTCAAGAATAACATTAAATTGATCATCAAGTGCAATCAAGGTCAAGAGAGTTCAGTCAATTCTATAATGGGTAACTAGCTTACAACCTCACTTGTATAATATTTAGATGGTGTGGGCATCACATTACACTCCCATATATTTTACTAAATAGGGTTATACTTTATGCATGTTGTTTATGTGTTGTGCCTATACCCATTTTGTTTGTTAGTCGAGTTAGCCACACCCATAATTTTTGTGTGAATACCTTAGAAAACCTAATAGGATCACTTCTATCATCACATCATCATTTCTTCATCTCCTTCATTTATCTCATCATTATTTCATCTTAACTATCTATATTCTATCATCACTTCATAGCATTTACTTTAGTCCACACCCTTTTCATTCCTCATCACTTTCCACATTCATTTTAATAACATCTTTCTCCCTTAGTATTATTTTGACCATCATATCCCCTGCCCCATAGTCATGTTATATCATTCCATCATTATATACTTATCCAATAGTGCCTCTTATGTCTACACCCATCCCATAACACTTAGTATCCATTACCTCTTGACATATCCCTTTTGACCATCACACTTCCCCATCTCCTTTTATTCATATAATTTTTATTTTTTCATCCTATCCATACCTCATAGGATCTATCTCACTTAACACCATCATATTTTCACATTCCTCCTTGAGCATTATAATTATATCCTTATCATACTTTCATCCATCCTAAATTCATTCTCTCACCTATATTCGTTCCATAGTGTTTTGATATCCACATCTTATCCATTTCATATCCTTGTCTATTTGACTACATCTTATCCACTTCATAATGCTTCCCTTCTCCATTTATCTTATATTATCCATATTATTTATATATCTTACCATCCCACATATAGTGTCTATCACCTTGCTATTTATTCTCTTCATCATCCATTTCCTTTATACTTCCATCTCATATATATACCCCTTTCACCAATCCACACACACCATATTAGAACAAGTATTTACCTACATATATAATTTCATATATAATCATCATCTTTATCACTTTTATAAATTGGTTTGTACCATCCACCTTTCATTATATCCACCTTCTATCACATTTATCAAATTGTTCTATCTCCATAACCCACCCTTTATACTAACCATCAACTTATCCCCCCTCTTATATTGCCTCACTTCTTTTATCCTCATATCTCATCTATTTATTTACTCTTTCATTTCTTATATCATCAAATTTTTTTATAATATATTCCTCACATCTAATTTTTCATCCCTTCACCCCATCTTATCATTACATCATCATATCATCTATCTATCCTAACTTCACCCATATTATCCTTGCATCATCCTAATAATCTATCATATTCATTATATCTATATAGTCCATCCCCCATAACTAGTTATTCATCCCATCTATATTATTCTTATATCATCATATCATCTTTGTAATTACCTTATCCATATAACCTATTCACCCACCCTTTCGGTTATCGCTTTATCATATCCTCCTCTAATTATTAATATTTCATATCAATTATGCATTTATCCATTTATTTTATCTCCATATCACCCTATCTATATAAGTCTACCTTTCATAAATATAATTTACATTATCTATATATTATCCTTTTTCTTCATAATCTATCATAATTCACCTATTTTATCATTGTATTGTCACACCTCATTATAAGTGGTTCATTCACATAGTCCATATTTCATCCATCTTAATCACGTATTAACCCACCTTTCATATTTAGTGTCCATTCATCTACTCATATTATTATCCCCATAATCCATCCCATTTTAATTAGTCTATCTACATATCCTATCTTTTACACATTATTACCTATTAGTTTACCCCACTTGTCCATACATCATCCTATCATCCATATAGTCCATCTCTTCCATCTTTTATCCTCCAATATCTTCCCCTCTCATATAATTATTATATCCATATAACTCACCATACATATCCACTATCCATATTACCCTTTATATCTTTTTAACACTCCCTTCTTCTTATCCATTTGGAAGCTCATCCCATCCCATTTGGTTCTTAATCCATAATCCTTGCATAAATATCCTCATAAAATCCATCCACATTCAACAAATAATCTTGTGTATACATTAATCCATACCACTTTGATTTTGAACTTTTGGGAGCATTCCACATCTATCTTATTAATTTTACTTCCTATATTACACATTCCTTTTTTTTTAATCACTTGTGTATATCCATATTTTCATAAACCACTTATAATCACCTCTCATCCATTTTATCTTTATCCATTCCCATTTTACCCAAATCAACCTCTCCCATTCAAGTTATCTTGAGTAGTTGCTTTTATCCAAATCCTCACATCACATTTCATACATAACACATCCCTATCATCCAATCCAACCATGTTCTTCTTAAATACTAGTTTTAGTCTTAATAACTAGACTATTAGTGGTCACCCATCCTTCTCCGACCATTAATCCTCATATTACCTTGACTTGAAATTCTCATTATATATAGCCTTATAAGATATCAATCTAGAACCCATCACTATCCTCATCTCTATCAGGTATATTTGTCCCCTAGTACCCATCAACTTGTCTATTTGCTAGTTGACAAAGTTATTTGATCCCATCACCCTTTCTCATCTTTGCTAGATTGGTTTCTTAAAAGAGTTTATCTTTTGATCATTTCTAATCATATCATCCATCTATATCCTCATATTTGACCTCTACTAATCTAAATTTTAGCCCAAATCAAGTATTTGAAAACCCTCGACTTCATCTCTTACATCTCATCCTCTCTGTTTCACTAAATTTTGAATCTATTTGATGTTTAAGGAGAAACAAAGATGAAAGGTAGGGGTTAGAGACTAGAGAGAACCCAAATTTGTTGTGCATTGTATCTAGATGATGTTAAGCACTCCTCTTTAGTTAGGGAAGACTACCTATGAATAAAAAGGTACTACCACCAAAATATTTATTAGAAGATATATGAGTGGGTTGCCAAGCTACACGTTTATTGCTAGAAGTGTCACACTTCCTTAGGGATGATAGTTCACTTTTGAAATAAAATTGTTAATGAATAAAAAAATGAAAGAGAGAGTAAGAGAGAGAGATATTCATACCGTTCTTGTAGTTTGAGTGCAATAGAGAGTGACATAGTGTAGGTAATATGAGTTGTTGATATTTTTAGAGGTGGTTGAGGTAGGCTCAAGGAGGTTAGTGGAAATCCATAGTCATCAACATCAGTTAGGATACCAATATTGATAAGGAGGTATAGACGATGTCAATTATATGACCAATGTTAGTTATGTGACTGATGTCGGTAGGGGCAATAGGTCCTACGGGGTTGCAAGAGAGTTTTCTAAGCTAGGAGGTGGATGTTGGCTAGGTTTATGAGATTAAGACGAGTCATAAGGGAGTGTGTAAAACTTAGGTGGGTCTAAATAGAAGGTTGGTATGATTGGAGTAGATAAAAAATAGGTGAAGTAGTTTTACAACCCCTCTATAGCGAGAGTCAGGACATTCATGAAATGATAAATAGTATAATGTAAATAATTGTAAAATGACTATTTAAAGGAATTACCAAAATATAGAGATATACTTAGCTGATAGAATGGATGATCTATGGGTGTTAGATATATGGATTTGATGAGGCATGTTGAAGTAATAGGTGAACAAAAATACAAGCGTGTGTTGCTAGTTCTGAAGAATCCAAGCTTTGTGTAGTATATCAATTCCTGATCTAGATTGATTTGTGCAAAGTAACAGTAAGCTTGAATGTAGAAAGTTGAATTTCAAAAGCATGTATGTGAATAATTGAGTTTTCTTGATTTATACTGACTTGAACATTGATTTGGAGTTTGGCTTAAATAAATGATTTTAGTGATCCCACTAACATCGACCATGGGTTGATCGATGTCAGTGGCATGAGAATAGGTAAAAGGGCTATTTTTAGCCTATTTTCTTTTTTTTCTCATGCCAAGTGTGGTATCCATTAGGAAATAGTAGAAATGGGAGGTTAAGAAGGATGTAGTTGGTTAGGAATTTATTTTTAGGGTGAGAACAAATCATGGGAAGTTAGGATTAGGGGACTAAGTCTTGAGGTGACTCAAAGGGTAAAAATTAGTCTTAAGATGAGGTGGCCAAGTAAGGTGCCATAAGTAATGTTTAATTAACTTAATTAAAAATTTTAAATTAATTAAATGTGTGAGGGATAAAATCATATGTTAGGAACGTTAATTATTAAAAAGGGGCTCAAGGGGGGTTTTGACACAAGGAGTTACACGTGTGTGTGACATAATTTTGAAGTTTACATTTACCCCTTTTTTGTTTTATAATTTATACTAACAAGTTGCAAGACAAAAATAATAGTTGGATGCTTTAAGAATTGGATGAGGTATCCCCCCTCAAAATGGGAACTGACAGAGGAGAAATTGGAATCAAGTACCAGTTTGATAATAAGTGAATTAGGTGAGTGTATGTTGAGTGAGAAATATGGTATCATTGTTGGCACATATACTACTATGATTTATAATTGATAAAATTGAGGATAGGTACAGGTGAGGAGGACTCAAATAGAAATAACCAAATCATAGCTTGTAAGTGATAGCTGACAAGGTCAAAATGATCAAAGTTGAGCTCTAATGGTCTATGTGTGCCAAGTATCTAAGGTAAGAAGTTCCCCTGATAAACATAAAAGGTTATAGGTGATAGGAGTATCTTGGTTGTGATCCAAAACACCTAATATACATGTGTGTGTATAATAGCCAACTATAGCAGGGTAGCATAAGCATTGAAGACAAGCAATGCAAGGTTAGTTTAAAAGGGTCAATGACCAAGGAGATATTCATGATATATGGTCAATGTCATCATGGGTGGAGATTTAAGTGATCTCTAAGGTTGGTTATCATGGTTGAGGAGATATATGCGAGATCTAATTTGCCCCAGATTAGGGGTAGAGTTCAAAGGGTTGTGGTTGGTGTTGAAAAATCTAATTTAAGGGTGTCGATGTTAGTTATATCATTGATATTGATATGAAATATTGCTAATGTCAGTGGCTTAGGTCAAAGATGTTGACATTGGTGGGCAACCAAACCAAACAAAAAGGGGTTTAGCAGCCCACTAGAACTCATTTGTAACATTTGATTGGAGAGATCTAAATGCTAGTGAGATGGTAGAGCTAAGAGGGGACCCATTGGGAGGTACACCACCATAAGGACTAGTTATTCTATCCTAGAGGAGATAAAGAGATGAGGTAAGAGCCTTTATGAATTAGTTTTGAATTTAAGTTTATTAATTTATGTTTTTAGGCTAAATTTAAAATTTTAGGCAAAAAAATGCGTTTAGTGGGGTAGGAAATGGGGTGGGGTTAGGTTTAGGTTAATTGGGGAGGGATTTAGGGGTAAGTTATAAGAAAAAACTAAAAAAGTGGGAAATGGGTTGTTTGGCCCTAGGGTTGAACCAATCACTGATGTTGGTAGGGTTCACTGATGTCAATCGACATGGTGTTGATTTCAGTTGGATCCACCAATGTCAGTTGACACCAAGAATTGATATCGACATGTAAAACTAATGTTGGTGACCTTAAAAAATCCAAAATATTGGAAAAGTCCAATTTTAAATCCTAATTGAAGTAGTCAACTAGCCTGATGGCTGAGCTAGCCTTATAAGACCCTATGTTGACTGAGTTCTACCTACACAGCTCAGTTAAGGGTCTCAATACAATGTAGTTCTCCTAGTGTGTAGGGAAAATGATATAAGGTATGGTTAAAAGTGTGTTAGGTAAAATGGTTAGGAAAAGGTAGGTTGAAATAGGTCATGGGACCTAGGGCTTAAAAATAGGTCAAGGGTGGAGAGATAGGTAGTGAGGCCTAAAGTCATCATAGGTAGTTAGACTTAGGGTGGAGATGGGAGAGTAGGTTAGATAGTTAGGTGGGTATATGGTTGAGCTAACCTTAGAATACCCCATGTCTATTGAGTGTTTCCTACATAGCCCAGTTGAATGCCTTAGGCTAATGTATTTCTCCCAGAGAGAAGGGAAAAAAGTGATAGTAGGTTATATTAGAAAGTATATGACTTGAGGTTTGTGTGTATGGATGCAGGCTAGGCAAGAGTTGATGCTATGAGATCAACTATTTATGTTGATAATATAGATGAAGAGGGATATAACCCTAGATAAGTAGGAGCACATGGAAGCCATAGGGTTAGGAGGAGTGTGATGATATTATAGAGTTACACAGGATGTTAGTTTGATGATAGCATTGATAGAGAGGTGGGATCACACCACCAATACCTTCAATTTATTGATTAGAGAGTTGACAATGACATAAGAGGATGTGTATAGGATTTTATGATTACCAATCTAGGGTGAGGATCTCTTCTCATGTTCAAGAGAGGAGCATGATATTCACATGGTTACATTGTTTGGAGAACATGTTAGTGAGGTGACTTATCACTCAGTGAGCTTTGCCTATGAGCCACTATATATTATTGATGAGGAATAACATCAGTTGAGCATCCTAATGATGATAGGGATTACTGGATATGCACTACTAGATGTAGATGGTGGGATATTTCATATTGCATTGATAGTTATTTTGGCATAAATGGTTGAATAATGGACTGTATTTACATGGGGAATAGCTTTTTTAGCATAGTTATACAGAGAGCTATAGTGATTAAGGCTGCAATAATGGTATAGTTTATGTGTCGAGAATTTAATCCATTGTTGGGCATATGATCATATCATGGTGACATGATAATTGGGGTTACCCACCATGATTACAACTAGTTTCAGGGTTAGTTTTAGATGATAGAGAGATGGTATGGCCTAAACATGATTAGATAGCATAGTGCAAGATATTGATCATTATAGGTGCATGATAGAGGGATTGATCCTCATAAATATTGTTTGGAGGCCTACTTTACATACCCTAAATTCAAAGGATAGGCATAGTAGCTTGTTGGTTTACAAAGCACATTATGGGTTAAAGGGAGATGATCTAGAGAGATAGAGATGATACCCATAGCATGGGTCAAGAGACAGTTCAACTTGTTATAAGATGTACCTCCTACCTTTCCTTGATATAGGAGGGATGATATAAAGGCACCCATACATTTTTCCTAAGAGATAGATGGGCTAGATTTTGAGGAGCTATAATCAAGCCTAAGTGTAATAGATCCTAGATGCACATTGACATATCTTCAGTGGTGGATAGGTTTACATCCCACAATTTAGGTCAGAAGGCCACCACCATATTTATAGGGAGTGATGGGAGAGAGATGAAGCTATATAGTCTTAGGATATAGTGATATAGGCATAAGATGTAGTAGTGCAGTCCCAAGATGTCATAGTGTAGGCCCAAGATACAGCTTAGGCATTGGTATTGGTTTTACATGGATAGGTGGTGACATTACAGGGCCAAGTTAGGGCATTATAAGGCTAGGTTAGTGTATTATAGGGTCAGGTTATTACACTGATAGTAGAGAGGGATAGTTTGAGAGTAGTAGGTTAGGATACTCCTCCTCCTCCACCATAGGGACCAATATAGGGGCCTTTAGTAGGTACCATGGGACCACCACAAACTGTATCTCTATCAAGGTATAACACTACCCTTGATGAGATTTCTTATTATGAGAGGGCCATTAGGGATTTCCCATAGATTTAGAGGTATTCTGAGTTTAGGGAATAAGAGAGATCAATGACACATGCCACAACTTCTTTCTCATGCAAATGTAGACAAGTGGAAAGTGGTGATGACATTACTTCTTCATGACCATGAGTATAGTCTCACGGATTCTAAGTGCTAGATTTTGTTATGGTTATATATGTTATATACACCCCAGCTTACAAGTTGAAGATGAGAGATGTATAATTTGAGGGAGAGATGATACTATTATGATCTATTGATGTACATTCATGTTTAGCGTATATATATGAGACGTGTTATTTTGAGATGAGTTTATTGTGATGATGATGATGATGATGACAATGATGATGATGATGATGATGATGATGATGATGATGATGATGATGATGATGATGATGATGATGATGATGATGGTTAATGTGGATGTTTATATTATGTTAATGTTGATCATGTTAGTTGAGTTAGACAAGAATTTCCCATATATGTGATGGTATATGCATAGTTGATTTGTTAGCTTCATCTTAGCATTTCTCCATATTTGTGATGGTGTATGCTTAAAATGGATAGGTTGGTTATGTTATTTTATTTTAGTGTTTTTCCATATTTGTGATGGTTTATGATTTAAAATAAATGGAGTTGGATTGATAATGCTTGTATGAATTTTTCATCTCCATAGAGAGATCGACATGTGATTGGGATGGGAAATAAAGAGGTAGGGTGCTCGTGTACTGGAAAAGACCATAATCATAACATAAATAGGCTCAGGAATATGAGCCTATTTCATAATTTACATCATTTTACCATTTTGTTTATTCTAGAAGCATCGTACTCACCTTCTATTAAGCGAGTTTAAAGTCCCTTGAAAGAGTATGAGGGGAAAAGGGTAAAATGAATGAGAGTGTTTGGGTAGCATAACCTTCGAAGTGGGGATGGTATGCCCCTGTTGTGGGTGAACTAAGAGATACTATAGACAAGTTCATGACTTAAACTTCTTTTTTTTTGTGTAAGCTAATCAATGTAGGAAGCCTACAATGAGATTTTGTTTGTGTTGAGGCCATATGAAGTTGATTGATACATGAGGCTATTTTATTATTATTATTATTATTATTATTATTATTATTATTATTATTATTATTATTATTATTATTATTATTATTATTATTATTATTATTTCTATTGATAACAAAGTTTGGCCTAGCCATCCTTCAAGAGAGTGGTCTAAGCATTTATTTTTGAGTTTTAATATCTATCCTTCAAAGGATCAGTCTATTGATAGTATCAAAGAGAAGGTACGTAGTTGTCCTTAAAGGGAGTAGTCTACATTGAGAATCATGAATTGAGAGATTATAGCTCATCTACATATCCCATTTTTTTATTTTTTTGACTTTTAGTCATGGACAAGACTATAGAGGCTTAGGGGTTTTCCACTTTGGGGGTAAAACCATAGCACTTCATAGGTCAACTAAGTGTGTAAGAATAAGGGTTAAGAATAAGGGAGATGAATGTAATAGGGTTGCTCAAGGGATGAACTCAAGTTAAACATGAGGTGAAGCATCACTTGATTAACAAAAGAATGGTCATACGTGCAAAGAATTTAAAGGCTCAAATTTGGGCTTTCCTTTGAGAAAAGACAAGCGATAAGTTCCTGAGCCATACTTGTGAGTTATGATGTAGAGTATAATCCAATTAGGAGAAAACTTACCTCGTTTTCTTTTCTCCATGTTCATCATATGTTGATTTTCCTTTGAGATAAAATCTCTGATATTGAAATCTCACTCCTTGAGCTTTTTGGTTTAAGCACATTTAATATGCTCTTGATAGATTTGGAGGTGTTTGAGGGATATGAGATGGTGTTCACCAAGCAACTCAAGTTGAGATAAACATTCTTGGTAAAATTCATAATTAGTAAGTATGTCTTACAGAGAGATACAAAGAGAAGGAATCTAAACCTCAAGAGGCAAAATAGCCTCCATCCCATAGACCAAGGAAAAAGGCATAGCACTTATAGGGGTTCAAATGCTAATGCGGTAAGCCCATAAAGCAAAGGGAATGTGTGTGTGTCAATCCTTGCTAGTATCATTGACTACCTTCATGAATATTTTGGTCAATGTTTTGTTAGAAGCTTCTACCTATCCATTTTATTATGGATATTATGGTGATGAGAAGATTTATTTGATTCCAAAGGTGTCACAAAGATTTTAGACAGTCTTATTTTTGAAAGATTTATCGTTATCTATTATAATTTTATGTGGGACACCAAAACAATAAATGATGTGATGATTGATAAATTTAACATTTTTTTAATCCTTAGTGGAGATGAGAGGAATGGACTCGACCCACTTGGTGAAGTACTAAGTGGTAGTAATGATAAAATGATGACAGAGGGATAAATTAGGGTTAATCTCATTGATTAGATCTAAGCCCCATTGGGAGAAGGGCCAAAAATCTTTAGAAACTTATAATGCATGACTTGGAATGTGAATAAGGTTAGCGTGTTGTTGACATTTGATTCAATGACAAATGTAATCAATACAATCTTCATAAAGTGTTGGCCAATAATATCTAACTTAAAGGATACACTTGGTAACTACATGACCATTGAAATGTCCACCACAAATCTCATTATGGACTTCCTTAATATTTAAGGGACTCTTAGTACTAGTGAGACATCTAAGGAGGAGACCATCAAAACCTTGCTTGTAGAGAAGTCCCCATAGCATAGTGTAGTGAGTAGCACATTTCATGAAGGCACATCTCCCATTATTGCAGAGATCAAAAGGGGTAATAGAAAATGAAAGGTAATCCATGAGTTTCTTGTACCATAAGTAATGTGGGTTGTATGTTACATTTCTGATAAAAATGATGTTAGTTGATAAATAAGAAGTCAATGTTAAGTGATGCACAAGGACATAGATTTTTAAGGAAGAAGGTGAAGAGGGTATGTGTGAAGCAAGTGAATCTATTGTGTTAGCAAACTTGTTTATAGATCAAGGAATAGTTTTCAAGAGTTAGGAGTCAAATGATCCCAATAGGGTATATATATGATGTTTATATCACTATAGAATTTCATTTTTGCATAGGTAGGAACCATTAACTTGAATAACCACTAGCTAAGAGTCACCAAAAATAGTTATTGATTTGATACCCAAGAAGATATCCATTTGAAGCCCTAAGATCAAAGCCTCATATTTGGCCATATTGTTAGTATATTCAAAATCTATTTTAAATGACAAAGGCATAAGCTTACCATCAAAAGGAATCAGAATGACCCCCACACCACTGCCATGTTGACATTTAGACCCATAAAATAACATCATCATTTGATAAGAGATGTCATCGATGAAGAGTGTTATGATGGATTCATCAATAAACTTGAGGTTTTAAGGTTGGTTGTCAGGTAAAGGAGTGAGAGCTAATTGGTTTGTGATCATTTAACCCTTATAGACTTTTGTTGAATAAACTTTAAGTCAAATTCAACAAGGAGAATGAGCCACTAAGCTACACATTGGTTGTGATATGGCTTGGAATACATGTATTTGAGGGGATCAATATGGGTGACCATGTAGGTTTTGTGATTTAAGAGGTAATGGTGGAGCTTGGAGGCTGTAAATACCAATGCAAGGCAAAGATTATTAGTATGGGTATTTCAAGTTTCATAATTAATAAGTGTGTGGATTATGTAGTAAACCACCTTTTCTCAATGGTGATCATCTTGATGTGCAATCATAGGACCCAAAGAATGGTCTATTGTAGATATGTAAAGGTAAAAAGGTTGATTTTCCTTAGGTGGAATAAGAATCGATGGAGAAAAGAGATACTATTTGAGTGCATCAAAGGCTTCTTGGTAATTTGTATTCCAATGGAAGGAGACATCTTTTTTGAGAAGATGGTAAAAGGGTTAGCAATGATTTGACAAATGGGAGATGAAGTGATGGATTGATTGAAGCTTGCCTTGTAGGCTATGGAGTTATTTGATATTAGTAAGTGGAGGCATCTCTAGTATTACTCAAAACTTAGTAGGATCGACTATAATACCATGGAGAAAAATGATAAAGCCTAAGATCTTATCAAAAAGGACACCAAAGACACATTTCTTTAGGTTTAGTTAAATGTTATATTGGAGGGGATGAGTGAATATGGTTTTGAGAATCATCAAGTGATCTTGGTAAAGTTTAGACTTTCTAAGTAAGTCATTGACATAGTCTTCCATAATTTTGTGTAGGAGATCATGGAATATGTAAGTCATAACACTTTGGTAAGTGGCAATAATGTTCTTCAGACCAAAAGGCAAGATGCAATAAAAGAAATTCCCCCATGGGATAATGAAAGTTGTCTTGTGTTGATATTTGGGAGCAACTAGGATTTGATTCTATCCTAAGAACCCATCCATAAGTGATAGAATCTCATGGCTGGTTGTTAGATCAACAAATTGGTTGATACATGGTAAGGGGAAGTCATCTTTTAGATAAGCTAGGTTTAAGTCATGGTAGTCAGTGTAGATGTAGATTCCTCTAGTTAATTTTGTGATAGGAATAATATTGGAAAACCATTGCAGGTAGTTGATGGGTTGGATAAAGTTAATAGAAAGGAGGCATTTGAGATCCTCTTTGACAAGGAGAGTAATATGAAGATGCATTTTTCAAAGCTTCTACTTAACAGGTTTAACATCTTTATTAGTGACAATGTTGTGGGTGATGATACAGGGGTCGATACCAGGGATGTTATTATAAGACCAAGCAAAGCCTTTGCTATGGTTATTAAGAAATGTGGCATAATTATATTGCTCAGAGGAATCTAAAGATTAGTCAATCTTGAGGATGTATGGGTTATTGTGAGAGGGAAAATTGATGTCAATGGTTGATTCATTTAACATAACTTGTGTTTCAGATGGAAGCGATCATTGGATATAGGAATCATTTGTACCCATGTATATGAGAATAGTGTCATCATCTTGATATTGGATAGTGTTGATAGTGGGAGAGTATTCATCAATCATTTTAGGATGAATGAGAGGAAGGGACCTTGTTTCCTTACCCTGGTGATAGGTGAGAGGCCCTAAATGGATGGCATTTATTGAAAAAAAAATTAAGAGGTATAGATACCTCTAATTTAGTAGGTGATGGTAGAGAAGAGGGTGGAAAAGGAGAGACTAGATCTTTAATAATTAGTGCATGGGAAATTTTGGTGAGTTTACTTGGTTCATCATAACCCACTCCATGCCTCTTTTTGGCATTTTCAATGGTTTTGCTAGTGGGATATTCAATGGGCATATGAACACCCTATTCATAATGACCCAAACTAAATCCTTTCCAGGCACACCTATAAAGATAGTTGTGAGTGAAACTAGGCTTGCTTAGGAAAGAAAAGTCATAAGTAAATGGTTGCGGTGAAGAGGATGGATTGTCAATAGTGGGAGCCTAATTAATTCGCCCATATGTGAAATCAATCTAAAGGTTAGGGGGGCCATGAGGGATGACCATCCCAATACAGGGATCATAATTTAGGTGTATATGAAGCTTTCCATACTTTTGTGGATTGTGGAGCATGTTGAGCATCAAAAAAAGATATTCTTCGAGTGACAAACACTTCAAAGTTTCCTCTGTGAGATCTTTGTCAAGAATTTGTGTCATCAGTATCTGTGTAACTAGGGTAGTGGAGCTTATGGAAGCTTCAAAAGTATCATGTAGATAAGATGATGTCTTTAATGAAATGAGAACATCATTGGGACTATAAGTCATGTTGCATGTTTTAAATGGATGTGGGTCAGTAGGAATAACATGCACTTGCCCAATATGCTCAAACTTGGCACAATGGTGCAAAGTTGAGGGTACACATGCCATAACATGTATACAAGGTCATCCAAGCAATATGATATATTATAACTCTCCTTATACAACATATAAGAGCTCAAAAATTGTGCAGGGACCTACATGGATATTTAAGACAATAGTGCCCATCATAGTAGTTATGGTATCGTTAAAGGAGTGAAGCACCGCGTTGGTTTGAGACATACAATTATCAGGAAGAGCTAGTTGTTTGTCTACATGGGTGGAGATAATGTTAATACTACCTCCCCCATTTATCATGACTCTTTTGACATGAGTTTTATCGATATATATGATAGTAAAAAGGGTAAAATCCCGATCTTTAGGGTGTTGAAGTAGAATTTTTGAATCACTAAAGGAAATCAAGGAGATGGAGTTAAGAGAGCTGACCAAAGTTGTAAGAGGTTGGGGATCATATTGTTGTACCTCAACCACTTACAATGCACTAATCAAAGCTTGATGGTGTTTGGGTGAGTTCTAGATTAACTCATACAAGGACATTTTCATAGGAGTTTGATGAAATTATTTCACCATCGAGCCTTGAATAAATTTTGAAGATGTTGGTTTCAAGACACCCAATATGGAAATCTTGGGATTCAAAGGAGGTATTTGGAGAAGGGATGAGCCCAAGTAGTAGTGAATTTTTTCTTACCTTTATCTTTTTAATTTTTTGATCAGGTGGCCACATTAACTATGTTGATCTGAAACATAGGTGAAGGAGGTGGAAAAGGGGGTACGACAACATCTCTAGGTTTGAATTTAGGTGGAATAGTTTGAGGAATTATGGATGTTATAGGTGGAATAGCATGAAAGGTTAATGAGAGTATTAATAAAGAGAGTGTCGACATCAAAGTGTTACTGAATGACTATTGTGAGAGCTTTACAACTCTTAGTATCATTTCTAGGAAAACGATGATATAAACACACTTGTATATCATTAAACCAATATGGCTTTAGACTAAGAGGGATATAAGGCTTAATGGGAGGAAGAGTTACTATGCAAGATTTAAATAATTGACGTAGGAAAAATCTCTGAGAGCCTACAAGTAGGCTAGCACTTTTTATTGTAATAGGAGTGGACACCTTCTTTTATTTAGGAGTTGTAGTGGTGATTTTGCATGGTGACTTTTTAGGTGGTGGTGGAGTTACATGTTTTGTTGACACTTTCTTAGTGTTAGGTATCATGGTGTTAGATGTGAAAGGCCTACCAGGTGGTAGAGGCAGTAGTGTAGGTAACTTAGCCTTTTTTTTCTTGGATTGGTGATACTCCAAGTAAAGTAGAGGGCTGCAGTCTTAAAATTGATGACAAAGTTGAGGGTTGAAGAGGGAAGGATCAGTGAAATCTAGGAAGCTTAACATTTTTCTATAGTTTAGGCCATGAAAATCAAACTTGTGGTTGGAGAGTTATATCTAATTTCACCTATGGATGAATTATATTAGAGACTAGATGTATGCCTAAAGACTTGATCTGCTTTAATGTGGTAGATGCCTATGAGGGTGAGGGCTTTGACATAGATGGATGAGCTTCTGGTGATTTTGGTAAAGAAGCTCTAAATTTTTCAAATACCTTGGGGTAAAGGGTAGTGAGAGGGTTAGTAGTAAAGGTTGGCACTCATTGTTTAGGATAAGGAGTTTTAAGTTAGTCCCAAAATACCACGTGATCTAGATTTATGGAGTCAAGAAAGTCTAGACTTTTCACTAACTATGAGAAGGGTTTAGATGAAGTTTACATAGGCCTTATAGTTGCTTCTTTAGAACCCTAAGGTGATTGAGAAAGAAAGAATTATTGGTCTCTACTACCTCAGGCCAAAGACAAGAAAGAGCCAGAATAAGGTCTTCTTAGACAGAGATAGGAGAAGAGGCATGGTCTTCCACGGGTGGAGGAGAGGTAGGCGAAGAGGGTTCCTTAATAGGGTATAGCATAGGTTTAATTTATCCTTTAACATGTGGGTGAGGAATAGGTAAAGTATGATCCTCCATAGGTAAAAGAAGTGGCAAAATTGGTGTAACTGGAGTAGGCACAATAGGTCTCTTGTCTAATGTAGGAGTAGATAACACTAACTCTTCTAGGTGCAAAGGTGGAGTGGATGGGGTACTGCTTTCTATCAGTGGAGGAGAGGTAGGTAAAGATGATTCCTCAAGAGGGTATAACATAGGAATAATGTTCCCCTCAACATGTGGTTGTGGAATGGGTAAGGTGTGGTCCTCAAGTGGTAAGAGGATATGTAACATTGGTGTAAAAGGAAATGGCAATATAGGCTCCTCTGGTGGCAAAAAGAGTGGTAAAGGAGGATCTTCCTCATGTGAGCATAGAATGGGTGAAATAGGCTCTTTTACCTGAGGAAGAATGGACAAAATAAATGCCATGGACTGTGGGGAAGGAGTGGGTAAAATGGGTGCCTCTTGTTATGGGAGAGGTTGAACTAGAGGTAAAGGAAAGACCATGTTAACCACATGGATATTATGATCACATGAATTATTAATCATGGTCTAAATAATATTTTGATTGGTTGAATGGCTAGGAAAATGTTTTTTGAACACATCTATATTTGGATTAGTAGGCGCATTAGGGTTATCCAAGATGAGATCACCCTTATCAAGCATATCTTGAATAATGTAACATATTTTATAGTTATTATAATTGTGGCCTTTGACTCAATGGTAGCCAAAAAACTCATCCTCCTTGTACCAAGTTGGAATATGATGGGAGGGGTCAAACTATATAGGAGGCTTGATTTGAGGAAGGGTTATGGATCTTTTGTTGCAATAGTTTTTCCAAAATAGAAGTATATGACTCCTCAATGGGATTATATTGTCTTTGTTCATACCATTGTTGGAAAAGTCAATGAATTAGGTTGATTTATGGTTATGGAAGAATCTAATTTAATGACCACCATGTTGGTAGATCCTTTCGATTTTTGGTTAGAAAGAGAAGTTTTAGAAAAAGAGGAGCCATTCAGTTTGGAATTGGCATTCTTACTATGCAACTTTACTCTACCTTCATCTATAGCCCGAATCTCAAGTTTTTGCACCATTGTAAAGGCTTCATCAAATGTACAAAAAGTTTAAACTTAGTGTGTAGATGAAATGTTCTTATCACTTTCCCTCGAGAAGAGCTCAATAAGCTCAGGTTGGGGTAAGGAGAAGGAGATTTGAATGATTAAGCCTCTCTAATGAGTGACAAAATTTGTGATAGACTCGTCATCAAATTGTCTAATAGAATAAAGGTCTGTAATAGAAACCTTTTTAGAAATGTTAATAGAGAAATGGTCTAGGAATATTTGTGTGAGTTGGGTAAATGAGAAAAGGGACTTCTAAGTTATAGATCTATACCAATCCAGGGTAGCACTCAAAAGAGACATAGGGAAAGTGTGAAGTAATAATGCATCATTGTTTCCTATTGAATAATAAGTATGTCTAAATGCTCATAAATTTTGTTGTGGGTCATCTTTACTCTAGAAAAAAGTAAATTTGGGGGGTTCCCATTAGCTTGGATAAGGGTGAATAGTCACAGAAGGATGGATGGGTTTATTGCATATCTGATCATAAGATAACACATTCTTTGAACCTGACATGGATGTCTCTAGATTAGACATCTTTTCCATCAGCATCTTAATGAGGTCTAGAGGGGGATTGGTTTGGGAGATACCCCCTAAGTTATAGGGAACCTAATAAGAAGCAAAGGGAGCATATGACATAGCTTTTTGAGGTTGTGTTGACATAACATAGGGATAATGAGTCATAGGCTAGGGGCAGAAATAAAAGGGGTTTATCCTGTTGGATAAGAGACTATGTTTTGGTTAGATGTTGTTATTATAGGTTGGGTTATTGTCATGGTTATACTAGGTGAAGGGTGAGTTGTAACCTAATTAATTATAGGTGTGAGAGTAGATGGAATAGGTACCACCAAATATTGAAATGGATTGAGGCTTGACTATGTTACTTGTGGTTATCAAAGCAGAGAAGTCAAGCCAGGGTTTAGGTGGGATTCGATAGTTGGTGATGTTAAACTTTAGACATTGTTTATGGTTGGGTTACTTATTGAAGTGGTGGTTTCAATAACCATGGGGAAAATAGTGGAGACAATTGAAACTAAAGTTGTCTCCATCAGAGAAGTTGTCATACCATATAGTGGGTCACCTAAAGAATTGTGGGTTCAGCTCATGGCAAGGTAATGTTGAAGGGATACCACATTGCGATCAAAAAATTTAGCAAAATATTGATCTCCTTTAGGCACAATAGGAATTTGGTTGGGGTTGGACTATGTTCTATATCTAAAGTATGCTCCATGATAGAATCAAAAACAAGATGGGAAGGTGGAAGTGGTTGCCAGTTTATGTAATCAAAAGAATTTTAGCTTGGGCTCACATTAATACCATGCAAGAAGAAGTATAAACAGTCTTAATACTCTATATTACTGATAGACTAAGGAAAAACTAGGTTTAGGTGTAGGTGAGTAGGTTGTTTTAGCTTGCTATTTTGAGCAAACTAAAATTACATAGTCATCAATGTTGGTCACCTAACCGATGTTGATATTTAAATTCTATCGATATTGGTGGGATTAATCGATTTTGGTAGGCTATAGCCTATTGATGTCAATGGGATTAACTGATGTCGATAACTATGATATCTTAAGAGATGGAAAATCTAATTTTTTAGAAACAAGAGGTAGAATTGAGGTAAAACAAAGGATATAAGAGGTCTATGTAAGGAGAATGAACACTCAAAAAAATTAATGTAACAGGTTATACAACCTAAGTATTTTAAATGGTGTTGATTTTTTAAATCAATGAAAAAACATCCTTACCAACTCCAAAATATAGAAGGAAATAGAAAAATAGAAAAAGAACATATAGCCAATAATGATTAACTCCTAGAGATTAATTTTAGTTTCATATTGGCTTATGCCTTAATCTGATAGTGAGAAGATAATTTGGTTACCAAAGGTATAGGAAAGCAATCTAGAGCTAGTTTAAGTTTAGTTTTAGTGCTCAAGAGGAAATTTGTGTTAGACAAGGTACATGACTTGTTATAGGAGCTTGTTCCTCGCACTTCACAGACCAAAAGCCAAGCCAGGTCATTTAGCCAAAATATATTTTATACCTAGAGTTTATACTCTACCAGATAATGGAGTGGGTTCTCCCCTTGGTGGTGAAATCCAAGTAGGATAGTTGGGTAGGGTAAGGTGATCCACCAGGTGATGAACTCCTAAAAGGCCTTGTCTCAAGTGAGTTTAGATGTTTTTTTTGTGAGTGTGATCTAGTTGTGTAACATAGGTGCACTACAATTCATTCATAATGCTTGTAATTAACTAGGTGAGCTAATATGCAACAAGCAAATAATGAAGTGTAGTAAGTTTTAAACCCAAATCAAAAAATTTTAGACTCAAATGAAAATAATGATGAAATAGGAGAAGAAAATGAAATTCACTATGCTAATGTGTATGCAAGAAAGAAATAAAGAAGATAATCTTTTAAATTGTAATAAAATGATAAGTTGCTTTTAGAGGAAAAGAGAAGAGAAGAGTGGCAAGGAAGAAGAAATTTTAGTTTATTGCCCTTAAATAGAAAATAAAATGTTGAATATTTTGCTTTGAGGTAGAAAAAAAGGAGAAAGTGCAAGGAATGAAATTTTCACTATAATTCACCTATATGAACACTTAAAACAAGTAAGGAACCCAAGGAAAACTCCAAGGTCCCACCGAGCATGCCATATATGTTTCACTAAATTTTGAAACTATTTGATGTTTAAAGAGAAATAAAAATGAAAGGTAGGGATTAAAGATTAGAGAAAACCCAGATTGGTTATGTGCCATATCTAGATGATGTTGAGCACTTCTCTTTGGTTGGGGAGGACGACCTATGAAGAATAAAGTGCTACCACTAAAATATTTGTTAGTAGATATATGAGTGGGATACTAAGCTACGTGATTATTCCTAGAAGTGTCAAACTTCCTTAGGGATGGCAATCTACTTTTGAAACAAAATTGGTAATGAATAATAAAATGAAAGAGAGAGTAAGAGAGATATTCATACCATTCTTGTAGTCTGGGTGCAGTAGAGAGTGACACAGTGTAGGTAATATGAGTTATTGATATTTTTGGAGGTGCTTGAGGTAGGCTCACGGAGGTTAGTGTAAATCCATAGTCACCAATGTTGGTTAGGTTGATGATGTCAATAAGGAGGTATAGTCGATGTCAGTTATGTGATCGATGTCAGTAGGGGAAACAAGTCTTTGGGGGTTACAAGAGGTGAATGTTGATTAGGTTTATGAGATTGGGAAGAGTCGTAAGGAGTGTGTAAGACTCAAGTAGGTCTAAATAAAATGTTGGTATGTTTGGCGTACAAAAAAATAGGTGAAGGAGTTTTACAACCCCTCTATAGGGAGAGTTAGGACATTTTTGAAATGATAAATTGTACAATGTAAATAATTGTAAAATGACTATTTAAAGGAATTACCAAAAAAAAAGAGATATACTTAACTGATGAAATGGATGATCTATAGGTATCAGATATATAGATCTGATGAGGTGTGTTGAAGTAATAGGTGAACATAAAGATAAGCATGTGCTTTTGGTTTAGAAGAATCCAAGCGTTGTGCAGTATATCAATTCTTGATCTAAATTGATTTATGCAAAGTAATAATAAGCCTGATTGTAGAAAGTTGAATGCCAAAATCCTGTATGTGAATAATTGAGTTTTCTTGATTTCTGTTGATTTAAAAATTAGTTTGGAGTTTGGCTTAAGTAACCAACATTGATGATCTCACCAATGTCGGCCATGGGTTGACTGACATTAATGGCATGAGAATAGGGAAAAGGGCTATTTTTAGCATGTTTTCTATTCTTTCTCATGCCAAGTGTGGTATTAATTAGGAAATGGTAGAAATGAGAGGTTAATAAGGACGTAGTTGGTTAGGAATTTATTTTTACGGTGAGAACAAGTCATGGGAAGTTAGGATTAGGGGACTAAGTCTTGAGGTGACTCAGAGGGTAAGAATTAGTCTTAGGATGAGGTAGCCAGGTAAGGTGGCATAAGTAATGTTTAATTAACTTAATTAAAATTTTTAAACTAATTAAATGTGTGAGGGGTAAAAGCATGGGTTAGGAAGGCTAATTATTAAAAAGGGGCTCAAGGGGGGTTTCAACATAGGGAGTTATGCACATGTGTGACGTAATTTTGGTTTTTGCACTCTCACCATAGTTATCCACTAATCTAGAGGTCAATTTGGAAAAGGTCTTTAATCAGACCAAAAAATTCACCATTATGTAAGGCCCATTGAGACCTTTCTAATGATATGTGGAGTGTGGAAAATAAAGCTTGTATGCTCCTTGTGCAATCAGTCAAAGTTCTAAGTCAAAGCTAGTCAAAATTCAAAAATTGACCATCATGGAATGTTTCCAAATGAGTTCCAATATGTGGATCATCTTGATATATTTTAGATGATATATCATTTACAAAAAATTGATGTCATGGTCAAAAGATATGGTTTCTCAAAGTTCCTACTCAACAGGCAAAATACAACATGGTCAAGCAATCACCAGATAGGCCAATGATGTAGCAACATGTGGCATACATAAAGAGGTGGAAGAAACTATGTGGATTCATAGTTGGTCTTTGATAGGCATAAAAGGCTAGTTACGAGGACCATAGCTGATGGAGTCTAATTTTGTAATGGAAGGGGACCCTACCATCGATAGATATATAGAGCATCTATTTGGACATCGACAAGTGTTAGATTGGGAGTGGTCCACATGGTGGATCCTCAATCCACCACATGTATTTCCACCACTATATTATTTCTATGGTCAAATTTTTAATAGTCACATAGTGACTATAATCTTATTCACCATGCCAAAGCTTGAGAATGCCATGACACCAACTTGTCGAATGTTCCATGCCAATCAAACATTCCACATCAATGCCAATTATAACCTACCATTAACCCAAGATGCCATGCCAATATCATGTCCAAGCATCTAAGGTTAGCATGATGTGCTAAGTCATGCCACTAAGCATGCCAACTTACCATGAGACTCAATGGTTGCCTTGAAACCCATGATAAAGTTTGTTTTTGATGTCAAAGCATTGGCATTGATAACTATAAATTCCATAGTTTAAAAAAGAAAAGGCAAAGGTCATTTATATCCCAACCATATGGAATAAGGTATAAACATCAAAATCTAAGCCATAGATATTTGGATAACCGTAAGCCAAATGCTATGAACTATTCCATTTTTAGCAAAAAGATAAGCATCCTATCATGTGGAACATGGGTAGAAGAACTATATAAGGTGCTCATGGTTGATTTTCTAAACACAAGTTTTCAAAAAATAAATCATAGTCGATAAGTTGTGAAGTTTCAGAATCGAAGCCAAAGCAACTATTGTTTAAGAGGCTTAGGAAGCTTGTAGAAGGAGATAGAGGTAGAATCGAAGAAAATTTTGAGAAGAGAATTATGGTATTTTTTATCAAGAATCAACATTTAAATTGGTGAAATTATATTTTGAAAATGTCTTGTAAGTATTTTCAAGCATTTTTAATAGATCATCCTATAAAGACTCAGAGACATAGGCCATTATGCTAAACTCTGTAATTAATTGTGTGTTGATTGTCTTGTTCATTTTGAATGGTGTCTCTCTTATATACTTGTAAAAATTATTGTTTAAATTAAATTTTCAAGTTAAATGTTAATTAATTATATAATTTATTATTAAGCAAAAATCAATATATGTAAGCATATTTTTCTAAAGCTTACGGATCAAGTTGGTATTAGAGCTAAGGTTGTGGGTGAATTTATGGTTTTATTTTTAGTTAAATTTAGATATTATAATACAATAGACCCAATGATAGCACAAATTAATTGATTATTCAATACCCTCATCACTATAATAATGCAACACCTGCATTCCCAAGAGCAATGTCGATAAGTAGTGGAGCAAACACAAGAGTAGTAAATCAAAAAGATCCAACAAAGTATTAATATGCTATGAGTAGAACTACAACAAGAATGTTAATAGAATAAAATGATGTGTGAATATTTAGAGACTTATGGACATTGTGCCTAGCAAGGTCTTATTGCTGAGCAGTGTTGGATATTTTACACAAATCACGCTCCATTATGGTTTAATAAGCAGAATGAGGAGAGAGGCAAGACACCAACCATGTCTAATAGAAGTCAATCAACCCAACCAGAAGTACATCATCAAACAACTCTAGAATCTCTAATGTGATAGATTCTATCAACTGAAGTGCCAGACATTATGCTACTCTCTAAAAAAACTCAAAGGCAGAACTGCACTACTATTACTGAGGGGAAGTCCATGCAAATATATTTTAAATACAGTTCTAGAGACATTTATATTACTGAAGGTCTTGCACAATGTCTGAAGATAAAATATCTTCCATTACCTCACATGAAGATAGTCAGAGGATCTGATGGAAATAAACATGGACACGCAACCCATTATGGCATCCTACATTTTGGCATTAGAGGGTTATTCTTTGATAACTTAGCTCTTGACATAGTTCCAAGAGAAGCTGAAGAAATCACTTTGGGTCATTATCATCTCACATCCTAGCATGCCCAAGACACAACATCAGGAAAAGGAATCCAACTAACAACCAATCATACCTATGAGGTTCAGTTAAAAGCAAGCCAAACAATTAAGGTATATTCTAGTCATGGAAGTCATTCCTCTAATTCGTATACTCCTACTAGTCCTTTTAACGAAAATGATGTTGTAAGTCTAGAACCAAATATTGCTTTCATTATTAATGTATCTTCTAATGTACATTTCAAAGATGAAAATAATGAAATCAACTCTTCTAGCTATGTTAAAAATGTTAGGGATATTGAATGTTCTAACCCTAAACATTTATCAATCCCATGTGTTGATACATTTGAAAATCACATAAAGGGAATAATTTTTATGTTGTTAGCTAAAATGGGATTTGAAGGAAAAGGCCTTTGAATTAATGGTTAAGGAATTGTCTATCCTATCAAGTGGCAAAGAGACCACTTCATGCAAGATTAGGATATGGGAGTGAAGGACATATTAACCAAGAAGCTAAGTTGAATTATTACTCAAGAATAAAGCTAGAACACCTCAAAGAGATGGAAGAAGTACTTTCTAAAGATATAACAACTACATTGGATGAATCATCTTCAAATGACTCATCAAGGTATGCAAAAATGAAATACTTGAATGTATTTTTTGATTATGCCCAAGAAAGTCCTAAAAAGATGCTTAAGAAAACTGCCAAAATGAGATTGTCTAAAGAAGACAAAGGTTGTAATTACAACTATAGTCAGGCAATAGATAGAATCTTGTCAATCAGCACCAAAAATAACATCATGAGGGAAATAACAACCAATGAGAAGTTGATAGTTCAAAGTTTGACACCCTAGAAAGGTAAACGACACTTCTTTAAAAGAATAATAGTTAAGCATTCTAAGATAGATTTTATCTTTGATAAAAAAAATTATCAAAAAAATTGATTTCTAAAGATGTTGTAGAAACCCTAGGTTTAGAAACTAAGCCACATCTCAAACCATATTCTTTGGATAAGATAGATGATGGTAGTAATGTACATGTAAGTAAAATAGGTAAACTAGGGCTTGTAATTACCTCCAACATTTTAGATGAAGTTGAATTAGATATTGTTCCACTCCATTTTAGTGGTATTTTCATAGGGAAACCATATTTAAATCTGATAAAGGTAACTTTTTCCAAAAAGGAAAACCAATATAATATTATAAAATATGGGATAGAATATCATGTGTGAGCACATCGATAATAACCATTATAGAAGAATGGTGCCTTTAGTGTTATTTTACTCATGCATGGTGTAAACATGAATGCTATAGGGCAACATGAAGATGTCATCATGAGAAGCATCAAGAACAACCTGGAAGATAGGCTGTATCTTTTAGTCTATATGTTTTAGTATGTTAAAATATGTATGCATGTTTGTAAGACCTAAATATAGGCAATAAATGCATAAGACCCAAGTATGGGTAATGTTTCTAATTGTTATATACAGTTACAGTGTTTATAAAGACCCAATAAGGGCAACATTTATAAAATTATGTTGTTATTATAAAATGGTGATTGTCTAGATGTCATGTAACATTTTATTTCATAGTTTTATAATCTAAAGACTCATCAGAGTATACTCATAACAAACTGGCATTCAGGGGATCATTCAAGCTAGAGCCAAGACCTGGAGTTCAGAACCAGACCATGAAAATATCCTTATATAGATTACCAAGTCTAGTACTAGCTTTTTGAGGACAAAAAACCTTCTAAATTAGGAGGTATGATCTAGAGGTCAATTTTAAAAAGGTCCTAAAGCAAATTTAAACCTACACCATTGCATAGGTCCTATTGAGACCTTTCCAATGGTATACATAACATGGAAAATGGAGCTTATATACTCTTTGGGTAACTAATCAAAGTTCTAAGTCAAATCTGGTCAAACTACAAACATTTACCATCATGGAACATTTTTGAATAAGTTCCACTAGGTAGAGAATCTTGAGATCTTTCTGATGATATCTCATTTGCAAAAAATTGAATTCATGGTTAAAAAATATGGCTTCTCAAAGTTCCTACTCAACAAGTAAATAAGACATGGTCAAGTGATCACTAGATGGGCTAATGATGTAGTGACATATGGCACATGGCATGAGGTGGAAGAATTTTTTTTATTTCATAGTTGGTCTTTGACAAGCTTAAAAGGTTGGGTATGGGGAGCATAGCTAGTGGAGGCCACTTTTATCATAGAAGGGGACCCTATCATCGATACAGCTATGGAGCATCCAGTTGGACGTTGACAAGTATTAGATTGGGAGTGGTCCACATGGTGGGTCCTCAAGCCACCATGTGGCTTGCCACCACTATATTATGTACATGGTCAAATTTTTATTAGTCACATAATGACTATAATCTTATTCAACATGCCAAAGCTCAAGAATGCCATGACACCAACTAGTTGAAGGTTCCATGCCAATTGAACATCCCACATTAATGCCAAGTCCAACCTACCATGAACCCAAGCTACCATGCCAAGATCACATCCAAGCATCCAAGGTTATCGTGATGTGTTAAGTCATGCCACGAAGCATGCCAACTTACCACGAGACTCAATGGTTTCCATGAAACCCATGACAAAGTCTGTGTTTGATGCCAAAACATTGGCATTGATAACTACAAATTCCATAGCTAAAAAAGTTAAAGGTCATTTATATCCCATCCATGTGGGATATGGGATAAACACCAAAAGCTAAGCCATGGGGATTTGGATAAACCCCAAGCCTATTCCATTTTTATCAAAAATATTAGCATCCCACCATGTGGAACATGGGTAGAAACACTATTTAAAGTACTCAGGGTTGATTTTATAAACACAAGATTTTAGAAAACAAAGCATAGTCAATAAGTTGTGAAGTTTTGAAATCAAAGTTAAAGCAACTATTTCTTAAGAGGTTTAGGAGGATTACAGAAGGAGATAGAGGTAGAATCAGAGAAAAATCTAAGAAGAGACTTATGGTATTTTTGCCTGAGGGTCAACTTTGTAGTTGGTGAAATTCTATTTTGAAAATGTCTTGTAAGTATTTTTAAGCATTTTTAATAGATCAGCCTATAAAGGACCCAGAGACAGGATATTGTGCCAAACTCTGTAATCAATTGTGTGTGTTGATTGTCTTGTTCATTTTGACTGGTGTCTCCATTATATACTTGTATAAATTGTTGTTTAAAATAAATTTATAAGTTAAATTTTAATTAATTCTATAGACTATTATTATTAATAAAAAATCAATACATGTAAGAATATTTTGTTAAAGTTTAAGGATCATCCACACCCAAGCTCAATTATGCCTTGGACAAGGCTCTAGCCAAGATAACAATACCATAGGATAAATGATGGATCCTAATCAGGAATATGATGAGAACCATAGTGACATGCATAAACCTCATGCAGAGAATGAAAGATACAATCCCCTCCACAACGATGATGTCCAAAATCTCAAAGACCAATATTTATATGAAAACTATGATCAATTACTATAATGAACCATAGAAATAAGGGGCACCCTACTGCCTACATTTAATCGTACCCTCTTAAATAATGTAATCTACCCATTAAGATCAGATCCACCTCATCAACATGCTTGTCATAGTCCTAAAAAAGAAATAGAAGTGGACCATATATTCATGGATGAAGAGAAACACTAACCACCCCTTATTAACAACCACACTAAGGCTAATAGGAGATAGGCTACCATCAAAGATCACCTGGATCAACTCACATAGCAAATCAACCTCTTGCTTTGTAATCAACACCCACCATCAGCAAGATAGAATAATCCCAATAATACTAGTACCACCAATAATGATAATAATCTAGATAATTCCAATAACCTCAACCATACCAACAACATTGCCAATAATACCCACCACACTCATATCCCATAGGGTACTCATAATTAGACTACCAATCCTCTTGGGGATCCTACCTTTTCCCAAGAATGGAAGATGATAAAAGAAACCCTCCAATAGATAGATCCTTGATCCCAAGCCCTCAAATATAGATATGATAATTTGTACTCATCACCCTTGGACATCAACATTTTCCAAATTCCCTTCCCCTCACAGTTTGAGGTACCAAAATTTGAGAAATATCAAGGAAACAAAGATCCAAGAGACCATGTACAAGATTTCTATGTAGCTTGCCATGAAGTAGCCTATGAGGATTATTATCTATTGAGGTTATTACCCAAGATACTAATAGGGCCATCATTAGAATGGTTTATGCATCATACCAAAGGGTCAATCTCAAACATTGGAGAATTAATAGAATAGTTTGTTAGACATTTATCTTTCAATATTGATCATGACATTTCCATCATTGACCTTTATAATACTAAAAAGTGAAATGGCGAAAGCCTTGTGTACTTTTTACAAAGGTGGCATGGTTTGGCAAGCTGGTTGAGTTTCAGTACACTTGAAAAGGAATTATCCAAAAAAAAATTGTACAATCTCAATACAAATTTAAAATACCAATTGAAACTACAGTGTGTTAAAATAATCTATTAGATCAAATAAAAGGGGATGCAGATAGAAAAGGTCCTAATTAAAAAAGGAACCATCACATTGTTCTCCTACAATGACCACACTTCAAATATAAATAACTCTTTCTCAAGCAAACCCAAGGTCTTTAATAAGAGTAAGAATGTTTTGGGTGATGGATTAATTGATTCTAAAGCATAACATGTACAAACAATCTAAAATAAGGGCCCCATACAATGCCCTAATGTCTCTACCATCAAAGTTCCATGAGGCAAGCCTAAGCCTCACATAATTAAAAGGCCACTAACAAGTTTGGGCATGCTACTAAAGATGATTTTTGAACAATCAGTTGCTACCAACATGATTACTCTACCTAAAATCAAATTTGTGGACAATCTTTAAACTAAACCTGATTGGTACCATGAAGATGAGTTTTACAAATATCACCAGATAAAAGGACGTGATACAGAGTAGTATATGTATTTAAAGCACTATATCTAAGACCTAATAGAAAGAGGTGAAATTGATATTTAAGGAGAACTATCATCAAATAAATTAGCATCTTAGAATCTATAAATATCCTCTCCCAAAGCATGATCAAAGGAATCAAAGACACTAATAGGACTAAGGTCAGGCATCATCTTCTAATTACACTAATTATCATAATGTTCCCTATCATTACATTAATACCATAAAAATCTAAAAAATCCAAGAGCCTACTCCACCTCTATCTCCCATCCTAAAAATAAATAGGGTTATAGATGATTGCATTGTCACTACGTGATGTAATAAGATTATGATTCCTACAACACCCCCTCAAGATCCTTCTACCTCATCTACTGCACCTAAGGGAAATATTTATAAGAAAACCTCAAATGGATCTGATAAAACCTATGATATTATTTAGCAATTAGAAAATACCCTTGCTCAAATATCCCTAATCTAGATCCTTAAGACATCTACCTTGCATAGGAAAATATTAAATCAAATACTCAATGATTTAAAAGTACCTAGTGACCTAGACACAAATCAATTTTAGGCACTAGTGGTATATCTATTTCCCTCTTAGTAAATTACTTTTAGTGCCTAGGATCTGCCTCTAACTAACCCACATCATAACTATCCATTGTATATTGAAGTCACCATCACACATCACCGCATCTCTCACATCCTAATAGACAAAGGATTTGCACTTAATTTGTGCAATCTAGATTTCCTAAATAAACTAGGATATTCTAAAACATCACTTGGGCCCACCCTAATTATGATAAAAGAATATGATGAAAATGAAAGGTGATTAGTAGGGTTTATCTATCTTCTTATCATTATGAAACCCATGGTTCATCAGACATTAGTACATATAGTAAATGTGGACCTACCATATAATATGTTACTTGGGAGGTCATGGATTCACAAAATGAAAGTTGTACCATCCACCCTTCACTAGTACTTGAAATTCCCTCATTTAGGAATGGAGGTCACCATTCCTAGAGTTATATATCATTATAGCTGTCAAATGGATCGGTCCATATCTCTGTCTCCATATATCATTATTGAAAACTCCATCCTTAGTCTAATGACTACTGAATATATATTTCTTGGTCAACTTGAGTCCACATCCACTCCAACACCCAAACCTACCAAATTCAAAATCACATCCACTAGATACTAAGTATATAAATATAAAACCTTTTGCATTGGAGATCTCCCTTTGTCCCCAAGTAACTACGGATCCCCCAAATATGAATAAGATTAATCCCATCATATACCAATTTGGGCCAATAAATTTTTAAAGCATAGGGTTTTTATTCAATGAGTACATTGAGGATGGGGATGATTTATGGCTCATACCATATGATGAGTTGTTTATCTTGCCCAAGAAAAACTATCCCAAAGTTTAGCAAATAATGGAAAATATAAACTACCAAGGAAGAGGATTGGGAAAATAGGAATAAGGTTGATTAGAACCTATCATGATCTAAGAGAGTTCATCAAACTTTGGGTTAGGGTATGTTGGTTGAATATTTTGTCTATCAGCATGTTGGTAAACAAAATAGGTCTGATAAGCCAAAGTAGGAAGATTAGTCATCCAAATGTGTAAGTTTATCACATCATAAGGAGAATGCTCTCTCCTCTCATCAAGGGGAGGTTCCCTATGGATATGTTATATATATGTACAAATAGAAAATACTACGCAGGGATAGGACAAGCCATCTATCTCTCTTTCTTCAGAGATGATGTGTACAAAACAAAGGAAAAACTCAAGGGAATGATAGATAACACTCCTCTTCTTTCAGAAGAACTATTTAGCCAACCATAAGAATACTCCTAGAAATAAAAGTAGAATGTAACTGAGGGTATGGTAACAAGAAAATGGAGACACAGCACAAAGTCTCCACTTGAAATGCTTAAGATTAATATACGTGGGACTATGAGGGCACAAAGTCTTCTCAAAGTTCTTTACACAGCAATAAAAAGAAAACACACTGAAGGTAGCTATGGGGGCACAAAGTCTCTCCATAGTTTATTCTTCAGGACACCTTCTTGACTAATTTTACTAATCCTGCTTGTTAAATTAATGGAACAAAAAATATATCAAGGAAAAATGCATAAGAACATCTTCCTTAATAAGAATAAATGATGCCTCTCAATTTGGGTAGAGTTTCGTTCAGATTGTCAAAAAAGAGATAGATTTACAATGAAAGAAAATCCTTTATATAGCCACTTCAAGAAGGACTCAAGAACAGTAATACATCATGATGCGTTGGGAACTGTTAGGAAGACAAGCTAGAACTTTGGGGCATTTTACCCATTTGATCTTCTCAATGCAGATAAACAAGCCATGCAATTGAAATATTACAACTTTCCATGTCCACCTGACGGTCTGATCTTGTCTTCATCGTTCCTCCTTTTCTAGTTAATTGAATTGGGCCCTAGATTCATTCGTTGTTCTGTCTTTCCTTGCTTTCAGCTGGTTTTGGTCTCAATTTTTTGGAATGCATTTGGGTCTTTGAATTCAAAGGATCAACAACTATTTCATGGACTTTAAAATTGACGTTTACATGCCTGTCAATGTGCTCTCAACGGCTAGTTCACTATCTTGAGTTTGACGTCTTCAGGTGTGTCACCCCTTGGTCTTCTTTTAGCTTTCAACTTTGCCCTTTTGGGCCTTGAGAAGTGACCTATGTCGAGTCAGGATATCATTTTACTTTGGCTACTAAGAGTCCCCCGCAAGGGCACCTAACCTTTGGGGTCCTTCAGCAGCCCTTTACCTTGGCAGTTCTTCCGAATAATTCCCCAGGCCTTCTCTCATGAACATCTCCTCGTGCAAAAGTTTCCCACAAACATTTACCTGAGGAAAATTCCCATGGACAAAAAGTCTAGGGAAAATTTTTGTGGACAAAAAGTCCAAGGAAAATTCTCGCGAACAAAAGTCTGCAGAATTATTTGTTTGACCAAATCCATGAACAAGTCTTCAGATTTTGCCTGCATTTGCTTCTTAGAATTCTTTCAGACTTTTTGTTTGAAGGAATTCCTTCAGACAAAAGTCCAAAAGAATCAAGTGTTAGCCAATTTTTATATGTCTTAAACAAATTTGAAAGAATTACCTTTCAGCTTCTTTGAAAAATGAACCTTTTGAAGGGTGCTTTTATTGATTTAGTGTCCTCTACAAGGGCACTTGTCCTTCAAGAAGCTTCCTTTTGCATTGAACCACCCCTTTGAACTTTGGCGATGAACCATTCCCTTGAACCAATCAGTTGAACCAATAAGATGAACCAAAAATGGTTCAAGCTGATGATTCAAGCTAATGGTTTAATGAATGAAACAAACTGATGAACTAAGCATTGAACCAAACATTATGAACTTGCCTTTGAACCAACAGTTGAACCATTTCATTGAACCAAATGATTGAACCAATCCATTGAACCGATTCAACGGTTCAATGAAGCACACCGAGCCCCTTTAAACCAAAATTTGATGAACCATCCAATGAGCCAATTGGTTGAACCAATCGTTGAACCAATTTTTGATTCAACAGTTCAAACAAAGCTTTGAAAAAATGTCTTTGAACTTGTTGTTGAACCTGTAGACATTGAACTGTTCCTTTGGTTGAACCTGCCATTGAACGGTTTCTTTGGTTGAACCTACCATTGAACCTTGAACCCGTTGAACCTTTGAACCAAAGTGGTTCAATGGTTCAAGCCGCCTTGACTTGGCCAAGTGTCTTGAAGCTTGTTTGAACCAATTGAAGTGATTGAACTTTGAACCTTGATGAAGTGCTTAACTCTTGCCAAAGACATTGAACTTGTTAAACCTTAAACCTATTGAACCTTTGAACCAAAGTGGTTCAATGATTCAATGGTTCAAGTCCTTTTTTCTTGAATGCTTGCTGATAGACATTTTTTATTAAACTTAGGCTTTGAACCAAAAGACGTTGAACTAGAGGATGAAACAAATGTTGAACCTACTGCTGATGTTTGCCGATGGAGATTTTTGATTGAACTAAGGCTCTAAACCAATCTCAAAAAATGACTAAGTCTTTGAAAACTAATTCTTTTGACTAAAACCACCTGTAAAAGCCTTTGAACCTGTATAAATGAACCTACCTATAGAGTCTATAGAAACAAAGTCTGTAGAAATCAACATGTAAAACCCATTGAACTTGACCTACAGAGTCTGTAGATTTTCTGGGAAGCTTGGAAAATGAGGAATTTGAATGTCTAGGACAAATTTTGGAAATGGAAGAGACAATTTTGGTCTGTAAGACCAAAAAAAATTCAAATGTTGTCTCAAAAATGACTGCTTCCTTTGGGGGACAACAGCTGGCTCTAGTTGGGGAACTTCTATCAATTGCAAAACGAATTGAAAGGAGTAGAATTCAGAATCTCCAATGTCTTCAAGTATGCCATTGGGTTATGGAGTCATGCTGCAAAGTCATGAAAGGCATCAAAAATAAAATAAACAAAACAAAATAGAATTAAAATTGTACAAATATACATATATATATAGAGAGGCAATGATCTAATACTTCAAGAATTGAAGTGTTTCAGATGCTGCCCATTGTGGGGCAGAGAAAAGAGTGTGTCATCTTGGTATTTCAAAATAAAGCTATTTTCACCAATGTGTTGATGAATTATAAATGGGCCTCTCCAAAGGGAGTCAAACTTTCCATGCATCCCTTTTGATTCTCTTCTTTTGTCCCACAGCAGGACTTGATCCCCAATCTGGAAATCATGATTTCTGGCCTTCTAATCAAAAAGTTTCTTTACCAAACTTTGATGAGTAGCAATTTTGTCCACCACCATGGTTCTCTATTCCTCCAGCTAAGTCAGGCACATGATTCTTTTGTCAAGAGAACTCTCATATGTCTGATCTTCAATGGCCTTTGCTAATTTCATGGCTAGTAACTCTAAGGTGATTGGTATCTCAGCATTGATACCATAAAGAAGTTAAAAAGGAGACATACCAATTTCCCTCTTTGGTGTGATCCTGTCTACCCATAGAGCATCAACCAATGCTTTATGCCATGTCTTTTGATTATCATCTGCTATCTTTTTGATAATAGTTACCAAATTCTTATTGATGGACTCAGCTTGTCCATTCTCTTGTGGAAAATAATCAGAAGAATGAGAGAGTGTAATTCCATAATGAAAATAGAATTGTGTAATCTCTTGAGAGGTGAAACAAGCTGCATTATCAATAACAATTTTGAGTGGAACTCCAAACCTAGAAATGACATTTTCTTTGAGGAAGTTGCATACAATTTCTGAAGAAGCATGCTTAGTTGGGATTGCTTCTACCCACTTGGTGAAATAATCAGTTGCTATAAGGACATAATCATGTTCATCACTTGAAGATGGGTTTATTGTCCTAATAAAATCAAGTCCCCATTTCTAGAAAGGTTCCTCTATGATTAATATCTTGAGAGGCAGGGTAGCCAACTTGGGTCTTCCAACAAATTGTTGGCAAAGTTCACATTTTCTCACCCACTTATGTGCATCTTGGAAAAGAGTTGGCCAGTAATACCTAGCTCACAAAATTTTGTGAGTAGTCATAGGAGTAGGAAAATGTCTTCCACAGGCCAGATTATGGAAAGATTTCAAGAGCTAGCTTTTCTATTCTTTGTCCACATAGCGAAGGAATACTCCATCTATGTTTATCTTGTACAGGTTGTTGTCCCAAAGGACAAAATTGGCAACTTTCAACTTGATAGTCCTCTTTTCTTTGTAAGACAAAAGAGTAGGACATTCACCATAAGTTATAAAATAGGCAATATCTGAGTACCATTCATTGGTAGTGGAGACAAAAAGTAATGTTGACGTATCTTCCATTTCAGCTTCTTCACGTTGTGTATCTTTTGACTTATTGTCAGCCATTAATTAGCAAAGGCCTTTACCTCTGACCAGCTTTGTCGGCTTGATATCCAGATCAAATTCTTGGATCTTTGCAATCCAATTACCTCTCTTTGTGACAAATTCTTGTTGAGTTAATATAGACTTGATTGTCGTGTCAAGAACTAAGGCAGTAGTATGTGAATTCAGAATATAGAAGAGGAAATGTTTGACTGCTTTTACCAATGCATATGCATGCTTCTCTATATTTGAATACTTCATTTCATGGGTTTTGAGAGGGAAACTCATGAAATAAATGGGGGATTCCATACCTTCCTTGTCTTGTTGAATAAGAATCACTAAAAGAGTATGCTCAGACGCATAGCTATATATGATGAAATCTTTGTGATAATCTGGACAAACCAAGGTAGGGGCGGGAGCAATAGCAGTCTTGATATCTTGAAACACTGATTTGGCTTCTTTAATCTAGCTAAAGGTGGTCTTCCCTTTCATCATGTTCACAATGTGTCTTGTCTTCTTAGCAAATTCAAGAATGAATCTCTGTAAGAAATTCACTTTTTTGAAAAAAGAGTGAACAACATTTTTACTTGTAGGCAAATTCAGCTCTTGAATAGACTTGACTCTGTTTGAGTCAATCTTTATGCCTTCTTTGGACATAATGTGTCCAAGGAGTTTCCCCTCTATTACTCCAAAAATAGACTTCTTAGGATTCAAGGAAATACCATTCTGGTGGCAGTGCTCCAGCACTTGTTGTAAGTGGCGTACATGATAAGACCAATGCTTTGAAAAGATAGTTAAGTCATCAAGATATACCACTATGAATTTTCCAATCTCATCTTTGAAAGCCATGTCCATAGCTCTCTAAAAGGTAGCACCAACATTTATTAAGCTAAAAGGCATTCTTTTATATGTAAATGTACCCCAAGGTGTGATGAATGTAGTCTTATGTTAGTCAACTTCACCAACTTCAACTTGATTATAACCTGAGAAGCCATCCAGCATTGATAACAACTCTAACCCTGTTACTGTATATAAAAAGTAGTTACTCATACCTACAGATTCAAAAAGGATTTGAGCTTCAGGAGCTGACGTCTGGGTGACTACATACTCTACTTCCTTTTCATGAAGTAATCTCTTCATCACGCCTTCGATAGGGATCCTTCCCTCAGATAGATCCATGTTTAGTTCTCCTCCCACATCCTTGCACAAATTTCATCCAAGCAAAATACCATAAGATGCTGGGACGTCAACCACCAAGATAGTCATCTTAATCCTCTTGTCTGAAAAGGCTGCAAATGCAAATTGGGCATCTTTGATTTGCCCTAGCAGTGGTACTTGCTTGTTCTCCATAGAGAAACATCTCCCAAATGTCTTGGTCATTGTGAGACCAAGAGCCACAGTGAATTTACTAGGCATGACATTGTCAGATGCACCTGAGTCTATAATACAGTTACTCAGCTTGTGGCCATTGATTAACAAGGAAACATAAAAGGGTTTTATTTTTCTAGAAGCAACTGGAGGAGTAATGACTAGATTATTTGGAATAGGCATGTTCTTTGGAGAATCAAGAATTAATTTTTTAGCCTTTTGTCCTGTAGAGATGATTTTATTTTCAACATATTGAACCAGCTTATTCAGTTCATCCAGATTAGATTGCAAGTATTCAAATTTAGACATTTGTATTTTTGTCTTTTTGACATGATCAATTATGTCAAATGGCTGAATCAAGCTAGGTATAAAAAAAGGTACTTCTACTTTCTAATTTTTAAGAGGGATGGGAGGTGGGTTGGTTTGTGAATTGGGAGTAGAAGGTGAAGGTGAAATGGATGTATTTACCTTTTGGGTGATGACTGGATCTTTTAATTGAAAAGGTAGAGCTGTCCCACGTTTAGCAATTGTGATTGTTGGTTGAGGTTGTTCCTCTATCTTTTCTTTATCAGTTTGCTGGGTTGATTGGTTCTTGGACCTAGTAAACACTGCATATGATCCATATAAAGCTTCTCCTTTACTTCTAGGTTCATCCTGGTAATTTAGGAAACTAATGTGGGAGTCACTAGCTGATTCTTCTTAATTGTCTTCAATGATATCAACATCATTTTCTTGATTCAATTCAGGATGGAAAGAAAATTCTAATTTTGCTTCAAGGTATCCCATTGCTGAATTAGTTGGAGGAGCTTCCAAGGCAAGTTTCCCTTGTGGGGGAGGAAGGTGACTTTTTTTCCCTTGGTTCTTGGCAATGTTGCCCTAATATGACTGATATGGGAATGTCCTTCTACATGTATGAGCAGAAGACATTCCTTGAGCCATTTGCTAATTTCTGCACCATTGGATTGGTGGTGTTTGTAGACACAAATTTAAAAGATGATGAAGCTCTATTTTTATTTGGATCTCTTCTTATTTTCCCTACTAAGATGAGATCATCTACTACTTTAGTGGCCAAAAGTTGAGCTGTAGCGAGATCTATTTGACCAGCACGTCTCAAGAGAAGACTGACTTCAGGTAGCTAAGAATTAATGAAAAAACATTTAAGATTATCAGTTGTCGGTCTAGCAATTACAGGGATTCTATTTCTCAATTTGTCAAATTTAGCTATGAAGTCTCTCATAGGCTCATGAGGCTCTTTCTTCATCTGTGTAAGTTGAGCCAGAAATGTATGTGCATCTTCTGGAGGTTTGAATCTAGCTTCAAACTTAGCTTTAAGAGTATTCCAATCAATCACAAACTGAGCCTGTAGATGGTAAAACCAATCTACAGTAGCACCTTGTAGTGTTTCAACAAAAAGCCTGACTACTAAATCTTCAAATTCTACTCTGATTACCCCACAAGCTATACTGAATGCTGTAATGTGTTCATCAGGATGAACTTTCCCATCACCATAGAATTTAGGGAAATTCTTCCTAGAACTGCATGGAAGCTCATGTAGAGGAGTAAGATTGAGAGGACCAAAAGCATTACCCTAGGGGCCTTGAACTGACATTATAGGATTTTGAAAAGGAGGGATAACATATCTCAAAGGGGTAATTATAAGCACAGCTTTATCAATAGCAGAAGTAGATACTTCATCTGGTAATGGAGATCTGGCTTTAGTAGGAGGAAATCTCTTGGTTCATTGGAGATGAGATGGTGAAGGAAACAAATCAAAATCACTTTATTGTACCAGCTCAAACACAGGATCAATGATACCTTTACCCCTTTGGCTTTGTGTATACCTTGAATTTGCCAAATTGTGTAACAAAAATGGAAAAGAATTGACCTTGCTTCAATTAAAGCTTGGGGCATTAAACTATGTGTTATTTCCCAGTTAGTGTGGAGGTGAATGGAATGGATAGGCTATAAATGGATAATGCATATTTCCCTAGTGGAGTTGCCAAAAACTGTTGGTTGAATATTTTTTCTATCAGCGTACTGGTAAACAAAATAGGTCTGATCAGCCAAAGTAGGAGGTTCCCTGTGGATATGCTATATATATGTATAAACAGAAAATAATACTCATGGATAGGATAAGCCATCCATCTCTCTTTCTTTAGAGATGATGTGTACAAAAGAAAGGAAAAACTCAAGGGAATGATAGACATCACTCCTCTTCTTTTAGAAGAACTATTCAGCCAACCACAAGAATACTCCTAGAAATAAAAGCAGAATGTAACTGAGGGTATGGTAACCAGCAAATTGAGACACAACACAAAGTCTCCACCTGAAATGCTTAAAAGTAATATACGAAGGACTATGAGGGCACAAAGTCTTCTCAAAGTTCTTTACACAGTAATGAAAATAAAACACACTGAAGGTAGCTATGGGGGCACAAAGTCTCTCCATAGTTGATTCTTCAGGACACCTTCTTGACTAATTTTGCTAATCCTGCTTGTTAAATTAATAGAACAAAAAATATATCAAGGAAAAAGACATAATAACATCTTCCTTAACAACAAAGATATCGCAACACAAAGTTTGAAGAAGTTCCTTGCTTTCTTATTCCATTAACAAAATATGATCAACAGACTGAGCACAAAGTCTCAATGATGCCTCTCAATTTGGGTAGAGTTTCATTCAGATTGTCAAAAAAGAGATAGATTTACAATGAAAGAAAATCCTTTATATAGCCACTTTAAGAACTTGAGAACAGTAATACATCATGATGCATTGGGAACTATTAGGAAGACAAGTTGGAACTTTGGGGCATTTTACCCATTTGATCTTCTCAATGTAGATAAACAATCCATGCAATTGAAAGATTACAACTTTCAATGTCCACCTGATGGTCTAATATTGTCTTCATCATTCCTCCTTTTCTGGTTAATTGAATTGGGCCCTCGATTCATTCATTGTTCTATCTTTCCTCGCTTTCAGCTAGTTTTGGTCTTAAATTCTAGGAATGCATTCAGGTCTGTGAATTCAAAGGATTAACATCTATTTCATGGACTTTAAAATTAAAATTTACATGCCCGTCAATGTGCTCTCAATGGCTAGTTCACTGTCTTGAGTTTGACATCTTCAGGTGCATCACCCCTTGGTCTTCTTTCAGCTTTTGGCTTTACCCTTTCGAGCCTTGAGAAGTGACCTGTGTCGAGTCGGGATAGCCTTTTACTTTGACCACTAAGAGTCCCCTGCAAGGGCACCTACCCTTCAGGGTCCTTCGACAGCCCTTTGCCTTGCTAATTCTTGCAAACAATTCCCTAGGCTTTTTCTCTTGAATGTCTCCTCACGCAAAAGTTTCCCACAGACATTTCCTTGGGGAAAATTCTCGTGGACAAAAAGTCTGGGGAAAATTTTTGCGGACAAAAAGTCCAGGGAAAATTATCACAGACAAAAGTCTGCATAATTATTTGTTTTGCCAAGTCCTTGAACAAGTCTTTAGATTTTGCCTGCATTTCCTTCTTAGAATTCTTTCAGACTTTTTGTCTTAATGAATTCCTTTAAACAAAAGTTCAAAAGAATCAAGTGTTAGCCAATTTTTATGTCTTAAACAAATCCGAAAGAATTACCTTTCAGCTTCTTTGAAAAATTACCCTTTTGAAGGGTGATTTTATTGATTAAGTGTCCTCCATAAGGGCACTTGTCCTTCAGGAAGCTTCCTTTTGCATTGAACCACCCTTTTGAACTTTGGTGATGAACTGTTCCATTGAACTAAGACATTGAACCAATTGGTTAAACCAAAAATGGTTCAAGCCGATGATTCAAGCCAATGGTTCAATGAATGAAACAAATTGATGAACTAAGCATTAAACCAAACATTATGAACTTGCCTTTGAACCAACAGTTGAACCATTTCATTAAACCAAATGATTAAACCAATCCATTGAACCGGTTCAATGGTTTAATGAAGCGCATTGAGCCCTTTGAACCAAAAGTCGATGAACCATCTAATGAGCCAAGTGGTTAAACCAATCATTGAACCAAGACATTGAACAAATTTTTGGTTCAACGGTTCAAACAAAGCTTTGAAAAAATGTATTTGAACCTATTATTGAACCTGTAGACGTTGAACTATTCATTTGGTTGAACCTGTGATTGAACTGTTTCTTTGGTTGAACCCGCCATTGAACCTTGAACCCGTTGAGCCTTTGAACCAAAGTGGTTCAATGGTTCAAGCCGCCTTGACTTGGCCAAGTGTCTTGAAGCTTGTTTGAACCAATTGAAGTGATTGAACTTTGAACCTTGACGAAGTGCTTAACTCTTGCCAAAGACGTTAAACTTGTTAAACCTTAAACCTGTTGAACCTTTGAACCAAAGTGGTTGAATGGTTCAACGGTTCAAGTCCTTTTTGCTTGAATGCTTGAAGATAGACATTTCTGATTGAACTTAGGCTTTGAACCAAAAGATGTTGAACCAGAGGATGAAACAAACGTTAAACCTGCTGCTGATGTTTGCCAATGGAGATTTTTGATTGAACGAAAGCTCTGAACCAATCTCAAAAAATGACTAAGTGTTTGAAAACTGATTCTTTTGATTGAAACCACCTTTTAGAATCCTTTGAACCTGTATAAATGAACCTACCTGTAGAGTCTGTAGAAATAAAGTCCGTAGAAATCAACATGTAAAACCCATTGAACTCGACCTGCAGAGTCCATAGATTTTCTGAGAAGCTTGGAAAATGTGGAATTTGAATGTCTAGGACAAATTTTGGAAATGGAAGAGACAATTTTGGTCTGTAAGACCAAAACAAATTCAAATGTTGCCTCAAAAATGACTGCTACTTTTGGGGGACAACAAGGTAAAAACCATATGATGATGATCTAACCAATATCATTGTGAATTCTCTTTTAAACAATGAGTCATCTCTCCCTGAGGAAGACATCAAAATAAGATCCATCTATAGTCGCTTTAAAGAGCTTACTACCATGAACCTTTTCCTTGACACCACTATATCCACCTTTAATGTCTCCCTCCATTACCCATCCCTCATAGACTAGGATTCCAAGTAGGAGCCTACCTTTGATACCTTTCAAAATGATGAGGCCATTTTAGAATTCATGAGATCTCAAGATTTTATGCCATCTAAAGACCACAAAATAGGATTTTCCATTAATCTATGTGAATCAACATATTTCAAGGCAAAAACAATCCCATATTCAAAGCAAGGAAGAATATTTCAAAGAAGAAGGATAATCTGACAAAGAAATGGACAAAGTTCCATATAACTCGTTTATGCTAAAAGACTTTTGAAATTGACATTGAACTACCAAGTTGTTTCACTTCTAATAATCCAATAGTCTCATTGCCCCCTCATTTATAAGATAAATCACCCTCTCTTATTAAATAGGTGATTAAAGTTAATATTGGAATTGATAAGCATCCCAAGATAGCTTAGGGAATCTCTTATAACTAAATAATGTGAATACCTTATTAAGCTACTAAAGGAGTATATTAATGTGTTTGCATGGAGCTACTCAGACATGTCAAGATCAAACCCTAATCTAGTGGTACACCACCTAGTTTTCCATCCCAATACAAAACTTGTTAAACATAAACTATGTAAAATGCATCCTAAAGTGGCACTACTAGTCAAGGAAGACTTACAAAAATTCTTGGAGGCTAGATTCATCCACCCCATTGATTATTAAGATTAGATATCCAATATTGTTCTTATAACAAATCCACAAGGTGAAATTTATATATGTACCAACTTTTAAGATATAAATAATTCATGTCTAAAGGATGACTTCCCTCTCCCTAATATCAATATGATTATAGATTCAGTAGCTGGGTATAAGATGCTTTCCCTCATGGATGGCTTCTTGGGGTATAATCAGAACAAAATAACCCCTATAGATCAGCATAAAATAACATTTATTACTCTATGGGGGACGTTTTATTATTAAGTCATGCCATTCAGCCTCAAGAACGTAGGAGCCACTTATCAAAGGGATATGCTTGTTATCTTTCATGATATGATGCATGACATCATAAAAGACTATGTCGATGATATTCTATGGAATTTTCACCTTAGATTAGAGCACCCTATGGTTCTCTATAGAATCTTTGCGAGATTATGAGAATACAAAGTAAAGCTAAATCCCAAAAAGTGTGTCTTTAGTGTAACTTTAGGTAACTTGTTGGGATTTCTAGTCATAATAAGGGGTATTGAGGTGGACCGAGCAAAAGTTAAAGCAATTACAAAAATACCCCCACCACGTAATCTCAATAGCTATGTAGTCTTCAGGGAAAACTTCAAGACATAAGGTGTTTCATCTCTTAGCTAGCTAATAAATGGCATCCCTTCACTCATCTATTAAAGAAGGGGACATCTTTCTATTGGAATAAAGAATGCAAACAAGCTTTTGATAGATTAAAAAAATACTTGGAAAATCCACCTATTTTATCACCACCAACTCTAGGAAAACCCTTGTTCCTTTACATTTTAGCAACATCATGTGCCATTGGTGCTCTTCTCATACAACACAATGATCGAGGCAAGGAGCAAGCCATTTATTACCTCAGTCTCACATTGATATCATATGAGATAAATTATACTCCTATTGAGAAAGCATGTTTAGTTGTAGTTTTTGTATCACAAAATCTCTGACATTACATGCTCAATAATCACGTATATCTTATCATAAAATTTTATGCTCTAAAGTATTTACTATCCAAATCAAAACTTACAGGTCGAGTAGCAAACTGGATAATGTTACATAGTGAATTTGACATCGAATATACAAATCAAAAATTTATCAAAGGATATGTAATTGGAGATCAACTAGCAAAGGCACCTTTAGAGATGACTGAGCCCATTGCAACAAATTTCCTAGAGGAGTCCATCTTAAATACCTCACAAATAGAAATATAGAAGTTATACTTTCACATCTTATTTACTACTCATGGATATGGGATAGGCATCCTCTTGATCACCCCTCATGGTGATCTCATTCCAAAAGCATTTCACCTTGCCTTTCCCTATACTAACAATATTTTAGAATATAAAGCATTAATAACTAAACTCTAACTAGTTATTCAGTGGAATATCTAATAGTTACAAGTATTCATAGACTCATAGTTAATTATCAAATAGGTTAATGGTGACTTCCAGATGAAGGATGAAAATTTGCTTCCCTACAAATAATTGGTAGGTCAATTAAAGATGAATTTTTAGTCTATCACATTTGAATGGGTACTACAAGAAAGAAATAAGGTAGTTGATTCTATAGCCACTTTAGGCTTTCCCATTGACCTCCCCAAAGATGTCTTGAAAGGTAATTTCTTGATATATCATTTACTTATTTTGAAGTATCAATCCTTGGATCCACTCCAAATTTGTGCAATAAATTATCCCAATCTACCTTGGTACCATGATATTTATAGGTACCTTCATGACAATATCCTTCCACCAACCTTAACTACCATCAATGCAAAGCCTTCATCCATCGCATTACCTAATATACCATTATTGGTAACACCCTCTATAGACATAGTTACAATGGTAGCCTATTGAGGTGTCTAACATCAAATGAGGTGGCCCAATCAATCAAAGAGGTTCATGATGGTGTTTATGGAGGGCACATCAGTGGAATGGCGTTGGCTAAAAATCTCCTCTAAATAAGTTATTACTAACCAAAGATGGAATAAGATGCTTATCATTACGTGCACATACGTGTGGCCTATCAAAAACATGGGAATATTATCCATGTACCAACATAGGAATTACAACTCATCATAAGTCCATGGCCTTTCTCCATATGGGTCCTTGATTTGATTGGTAAAATTAATCACAATTCCTCTGATGGTCATAAATTTATAATCACAACCATGGATTACTTCACCAAGTGGGTAGAATTAATGCCACTAATTTACACCACGTGCCTCTAAATGTCTAAATTCACCCAAAATAAGATCATTTTCCATTTTGGCATCCCTACTAACATAATTTCTAATAACGACAAATCATTCAAGAATCAAGAAGTCAAGGCCTTATGTCATAAATAATATATCACGTTGCATTTATCCTCCCCATATTATTCCCAAGGTAACGAGCATGCAAAAATTACAAACAAGACTCTCATCAAGATTTTGAAGAAGACTATCAATCAAGCTAGATGTAATTGGCACACTCAGCTATATCTAACATTATGGTCTTATTGAACCAGTATCTACACACCAACAGGGGCTACTCCATATGCTTTAGTCTATGGTGCCAAATTCATCTTACCAATGGAAGTATAACTCCTTTCTCTTTGACTCTCATTAAGAGGAATCATCACTAATCATAATCTCAGGAAAGAATGAATATATGAGTTAGAACTCATAGATGAAAAGAGACAAAAGGCCTTGAATCATCTCTGAGCATATCAAAATAAACTCAAGATTCAATACCATAAGAAGATTCTAGATAGGGAGTTCAAAGTGGGTGATCTAGTCCTCAAAGAGAATCAGAAGAATACCAATGTGTAATGACACAAGATGGGGAAGTTTGAAACCAATTCGTTAGGCCCCTATGCCATTATAACCAAGTTTGGATCAGGAAGATACAAGTTGGACATTATTGAGGGAGAAGCATTGGATGATCCCATTAATATCATGCATCTCAAGAACTTTTACACCTAGTCCTGATATCAACATCTTTTATCTATAAGACATTCACCATCTACTTCATCCATTCATCACCCATCCCAATCAATCCAACAACAAAAAAAATCTAATAGTGAAAACTAGCTTGCTAGTGCCTTGGGTAGGTACCATGATGAAAACTAGCTTCTAGCATCATGTTAAAGTCACCCTAACCCTGGTTTCAATAGTAGGAATCTATCAAGAAGGATATGTATAGCAAGACAATATCATTACTTCAGCAAGTGGAGAAGATAGGTCTAGTCAAGAGCCATTTGATGGATGGATCCTCTGGAGTCATTTATCCATACTTGGAGTGTGTGTGTGTGTGTATATATATATATATATATATATATATATATATATATATTCCCAATTCCCATCCGTATCAACATCATCCCCATCACATCTCTCCAAGTCTTCTTTGATAGACATGTCTCCTTTTAGCCTCAGCTAGACCACAACACACTTTCTCATTCCTTGTTATCAATAAGCTTTAATTCCATCCCTTGCCACTATCCATTGCCATTATTGAGGGTCATCATAAATGATAATCACACTTTATCTAAGGTCCTTAGAAATCACTATGCTATTTATTCTATAAGGGTCATCATGAGCCCTATCATCATACTATTGCGAGAGTTTTCATCATGGATAAACTCTCAAGTGTCCCATATCCTATAAATAGTTTTCACATCACTTAACCCCTTGTGCATATCCAATATTTCTCATGTCATCATCATCCTCATCATTTCCTAAAGACTAATCTAGTTATCCTCATCGTCATCACTTTTTAATCACTAATCATCATCATTTCCTAGTCAAAACTATATTGGCCTGAGGTCTTTTCAGACTATGTAGGTAGTACTTGGCCATATTTTCATGTCCAATAATAACTTGACCACTATCTCCATCATCATATCTCATCACCCATCTATCCTATCTCATTCCCATTTCATTATCATTATCATCATAATCATCTATCTTATTTTTCCTTTTATGTGATTATGTGTGTGTGTTACATGTGTATGTATATAATCAATGTGTTTTTTTTGTTTTAGTCTATATTATATACTTTTTTTTTCATTTTTATAGTTTCTCATGGGAACAAGGATGGCCTGGATGACCCTTGGAAGTTCATTTCCAAAAGAGGCATCCCTTAAAATGGATTTACTCCATGCATCTTTGCTATAATTCCTAGGCCATGTCATGATCTTGGCACATCACATAAAGATAGAACATTAAAAAGGATTGCATGAACTATTAACTTTATAACCTTCCAAAAGGGCCAATTCCATCCTAGACCAACCCTTTTCATATCTACCCTTATCCCAAGCTAGCATCTAAAACACCCAACTACCCACCCTACCTCTATGATGAAGGAGGACTCCTATTTTAGTCATTACCTAAGCTCAATAGTGGATAAATCTATCTTTACTCATAAGAATGTAAATAACATAGAATTGTAAAAAAAAAAATAATCCATCACATCCTATAATCTCATGTAGATAAAAATATAATGATGCATCCATCATTAGATCCATCTAACATGAACATAACTAACATCTAAAAATTTAGACATCACATGACATCATGATATAAACAACATAAAAACATCAAATATCCTTAAAGAAATAAATACATCCACAAGTTTGCATAATCATGAATCATCATCATCATCATCATCATATACACACACACACACACACACACACACACACACAGATATATATATGTATATATATACACATATATATATATGTATATATATACACATATATATATACATATATATATGTATATATATACATATATATATATGTATATATATACATATATATATATGTATATATATACATATATATATATATATATATGTTTAATATATGTATATATATACATATCTACATATATATATGTATGTATATATGTATATGTATATGTATGTATAATCATCAAAAAGTACATCATGCAATGTTCACATGAGATCTATGCCCAAATATATATACACTTACATGAGCCCATGGGGAAAGAATGAGCTATAATACAAAAATCCCCTATACATATACAAAAGAATGTCCAAAATAATCATAGCTATGGTGCTAGGGGTGGTCTTGGTGCTCTACCACCTTCTATCAATGACTATTGAATAGATAATTGGCTATGATGAAAAGATCCTACACGCTAACCCTTGGCTACTATAGCCTCATAATGTGTCCTATATACTAGGCCTCCTAAGTAAGTAGCATGATCTGGTCCATCATACCCATCATCTCATACCCTCTTAACCCTTCATTCACTACATCCTTGCCTCTCTCTAATACTACCAACTATCCCATCAATGTCTAGATGTGGACTTGAAATTATGTAATCTAACCTGGGAATCCATCAACCTAGATTTGTAAAGCTATTATTCACATCTGTGCATAGCCCACTATGTATCCCTCTATATAATTTGTGATCGAAGGGTAGTAATTTTGGTGTCTTACTGTGTCACCTATGCCTATGACTACAATTGTACCACCACTCGATATCTCCATGTAATCTAGACCTATAATGTCATAATCTACCCCTATGTCTAACTTTGAAGATGGGCATGTAACTGATCTTGCTCTCATGTGATACCAAAAATCTCTATCAAGTGAGCCTGCATATTTATCTATAATCATGCTATTAGTACCTCATCCTTAGTTTATCTCATTGGTCGAGAAGCACTCGCATCACTACTACCACCAGCCTATATTTATAGGCCCTATGCTTAGGATCCACATGTGCTACCTATATCTATGGACCCTAACCCTAAGGATATCCCTACACTCCCATTACACCCTAGCCATTTTCACCTTCTATGTCCATCACATCTAGTCCCCCTCCTCTATCCTACTTCATATGTGCTGGCCTCAATCTCCTCTATCTAACCCACCTCTAAATCCTCACTTGGGCTTGAAGCACTTGTCTCACCACACCCCTCCTAACTACCACATGAGGTTGGGTCAAATTAATAGAAACACATACCTACCACCATATAGTATATGTTATTACAACCCATAGATCTGGCATCAGTGTGTAGAAGTCCCACTACTATGGTACAACCTGGTCATAGTCAAAAATAACATCTAGCTTAATCGTGGGCCTCCCCCAATATGGTCTCTCTCACTCACTACAAGAAAATAGGTACTCTAGGGCTGGCACATCCTAAAAAATCCAAACTAGAACTATACTCAATCAAGTCTATATCTCTTAATAATATATCTTTAGCCTATCACATAATATGGTGTCAATAAAAACTAAGTACATGTCTCATCTACCTAGCTAAATCTAATCCCTCTATAGGGTATCTATGTGATGTGATTGGGGTGCAAGTTATCAAATGCCTCCTTGTAATAATACATGTCCCCTATATGAACTAGTAATACACCTATCGCCACCCACCATTTGAAAACCATCAGTTGCCCTAGATCTAATATTCCTAACATGCCTAATGGTCATTAGATCATAGTGTGCTCCCAAATCCATATCTATAATAATAGTGATGGTTTAAAACTTTATATCCTCCCGTACACCCCCAAATGTACCTCTCTATACAAGTATGCCAAAACTATAGGATCCTAGGCAAATATTCAAAGGTCATGAACCATGTCTACAATCACATCTCCCAAAACTAATTAGAACCATTGCCCACTCTTGTCCAGTAATAGAATGTCAGACATGAGAGCCATCATCACCAATGTCAATCTATCCAAATTCCCCTCCTATTAACTTAAATCTAAATCCACATAGCCATTTTATACTCCTATTTGTAAACTACCACCTAGTCACTAGAAGGTCTGCATTAGTGTTTGTGATCTCCAATAGATCCTAGTGCCTATCATCGATAAATGAAAGATCCTATAAACATCCTCAAGGGTCACTACCATCTCACTGGTAATAAAGTGGAAGGTACTCATCTCTAAGTACCACCACTCCACCAGTGTTGTAATCAACACCTGATCAATTTGAATCAGTGGTATTATGACCACATCATGAATACCCACTAACTCTAGCACACCGTACTCTGGTGTTACACACCATATCTCATGTGAGATCTCTAGGTGCCAAGACCATGATTCTAATATCCTTAAATGGTCCTACACCAAACACACCAACTACATATTATTATCCCCATCACCTAAACACTTTATCTTCATCACTCACTCTCTATAATCCCACCTTAACTTACCCTCTCGATATCCCCAACTAACCTAAGTCTAAGTTCCCATTCCCAAACCTATCTAACTATCCCCCTCACTTAATCTTGAATAACTAACCCACAAGATCACTATCCTTGACTAACTAAGACCCCTTAATCCTCTCATAAAATCCCTTGCCCCTTTCTTATCTTACTAACTCCCTAATTCCATCTAATCCAATCATAGACTTAGCCTTTTCTTTATTAATCCTCAATCTCTCTATTCACATCCTATGGGATTGCAATCCTACTATACCCTAATCATGAGATTTTAATCTTGCAACTCCTACCCATGGGATTTTAATCTTGCCACTTCTAGTAGTGGGATTACAATCCCACTATTCCCAACCTACAAGATCACAATCCTATGATTCCCTAGTAGTAGGATTTAAATCCCACCATTTCCTCCTTATGGGATTATAATCATGTTACTACCCTTGACAATCCTACCATTTGTATTAACAACCTCATGATTGTGGGCATAACTCCCAGTGATGAGATTGTTAAGCTATAATGGTGTCATTTTTCTCTAAAAAAATCCATTCTAACATCTACCAAACTAAATAAAAATCACAAAAATACAAAGTTAGGGTCTAGTTACTTACTAGAGGTCCAACTTCAACATCCCTCTGGTGCTCTCGAACCCTCTCATGATGATGGCAAGCTCATGAATTCCTGCCCATATTTTCTCTCTAGAGCACTATTCATAATAGATAATGAGTCTAAATGACCCCATGCCTAGATATTTTATCCTATATGACCCCCCAACCCCCATCATCACCCCCTATCCATTTACTCATAATAACTAATTCCATCAATCTACACAGCCTATTACTAACATCTAAGGGCATGGCCTACCCCTCCCCATTAAAATCCTTGACACCTTATATCCAAAACCATATTGGCCTGGGTTATTTATAGCTCCCATAAACATCATTGGGCTCCATTATCAGTACCCCATGATCACTTCACCAACATCTATCCTTTATCACCTTCCCATAGACATATTTATCCTTAATTTTTTTAAAGCCCCAGATCATTACAAAAAGTGGCTCATTATCATCAAATATTAACCAATGCCCTTTTTATCCCTTTTTAAGCCTCCCATAACATGTATCCTTTCTACCAAACCCATCATCAGCTCAAACCTATCTTATTTTTAATAATTGACTTTACCTTATCACTTAATCACCTTATAGACAAAATGTTGCTTGTCTAGACCCATCACTTGAGTTACTTTACCATCACTACTAGGGAATCTATTTGTTCAACTTAGGGGCACCCCAAACCTTTTTAATAAACCCATTTTATTCCACCATAGGATTTATAATTTAGTGACCATCCAGGGCATATTTTTCTCCCCACATGCTCCCTCGAGGGGACATCATATCCTACTAACATCTAACATTGTCCACATTGTGGTTTTTTTCTTCGAAGAACCATTACTCTTTCCACTCACAACACCCTTCCAAAGAGTGGAAAAATGTATGCATTAAAATATGATTTCCCCACTAATTTTACTAATTTTTTCTAATTTTATTAATTCCTGACATATTAACCTAATTCCCATATTTCTTAGCTATATTAACAATTGGCCTAATATCCATAACCCACTATTGCATCCCATATAACCTTTATCTCATCTTATAACTAATTAATCACTTCATTAAACCTCTAATAGACCCTATTATCTACTAACCTACCCTCTAAACCCACTATCTAATTTTAAGTTTAAGAATATTCCAACTAACCACCCACCACCCTACACTAGCCCTTCCTAAAATAAACCCTATGAGGAGATTTTTAAAATTGGAGGATTCGATAAATCTTCCAAAACTTAGCCCTTCCTATAGAATTTTCCTATTTTAGATATTTTCATGGAATTAAAAAATATATGGAAATTCCCTAGCCATAGATCTTAATGGCCCAAAATTGAATTTTGGCCATAGATCTTCCCTCTCTTTTCCTATAAAAGTAAACTTTCCCTTCACCCTCCAACTAATGAAAAATCCACTAGTAAGCCATTACGCTCTTTTATCAAGCATCCATACTAGCCTTAAAGCATTCTATCAAAGCCATTATCCATATCCATATCCCTTTTGGAAGCCATTTTCAAGATTATCACAAGCAATCCAATAATCAAGATTTTCAAGTCAATCACACAAGTTTGAATCTTGGAATGGAGGCACGAGAAGGCAAAAAGGATGGTAAGAACATTCTAGTTGCTCTGATTTACCTTCTCTATCCTTTCTTATTGGTGTTTATCAAGGTTTTGGGTTTTATTGTCATTTTGATAATATTTATTGAATCCAAATATTGGTACACACTCTGTTATATTGTTGGTGCTAAAAAGCTACAACCTGTAAGCAACAAGGTACCTCTTTCCATCTAGATCTATTAGAGACATACCCACACCAAAACCTTATTTTAATCTAACTCCATCGAAATGAAGAGTCCATAGTTGAGAAGGAATTTTAAATTCTTGTTCATGTAATGAATGTTCTTGTATATTGGTAAATGTGTATACACCTGTATGTAAAGATATAAAGTCTAAATTTTCATTCATGTTATTGTACTATGTGATCATATGTTTCGTATTAGGTTTGTGGCCCACTCAGATCTAGTTAGCTACCTCTTTCCAAGGCAACCACATGTGTGAGAATCTAGTGGCCATATACCCATTCAATGTCTTAGACCAGTCACAGTTCAACAATAGATTGTAGGCTTCTAGAATTTAAATAACCAAGATGTTAATGGTTTATTAAACATGTGGCTCAGATTTAAAATGAATGCATATATTTGTTAATTCTCTGAAAAATGGGACTAAAGATATTTCCAATTATAATACCACTCTTTTTTACTTATTAGGGATCAAGACTAACTTTTGAAATGCATATGTTGGCATCACATTGGCCGAAGCACCCCAGTTAGCCAAGAAGTTGTGTGCATTCTTTTTGAACATTTGTATAAATATAAGGAATTGTGGTACTTTATGTTTAACTTTAAATACCACCACATTAGCATGCACAACCTTGGATTTGTTTGATGTAGAGAATCTCTGAGTTAGGGATTCAAGAAAAAATTCTCTTTGTTTGATGATTTGAGCAAGTTTATACAAAGAATTATTAGCTTTGGTCTTCTTCATAGCCTCAAAAATGTTGTACCCCTCCTTGTTTTATGGTTTTATGTTATGAAACTACTCATCTCTCTTAGGGGAGGTGGGTTATTTTTTGCCCAAGAATCTAGACTAGTAGCATTATTATTCAAAAGTATTGAAGTATTAATTGGCTTCTTGATCCTAATATTGTATTTGTTCCTCTTGAAATACTAGAATGTGTGGATATCATACGTATTATCTTATGGTTCATTATAATTTTCCTCTAGAAATGGGAGATCATAGGTCTCAAAAACTATTGATGTACTGGAGTGTTCAAGAATAGTAGAGGAATAAGGTTATGTTTGATGTGCAGATCCTTCTTGCCCATCCATATCCTTCTAAAATATCTCAAAGGCTGTGTAAAAATTAATGCAGTCGAGTTCACCATGTTGTGTAGTGTTTTGAACCTTACACCAATTAGGAAGGGTTGCTTCCATAATATTGATATATAGCATCCTATTAGATGGAACCTATTTCTCTTGATTATTTCCAAACATATTCAAAGGTATATTGTATCTCTAGAATCCAAAATTTTGATTGGTATTTTGTCATCCATTGTTAAAGAAGCATTTCTACATGTTTAAAAACTCACTTCTCATTTTATGGACCATCTTTTGGATTTATTGCAATTATATTTTTGTGGAATCAAAATTGGTACCTTGTGTTATAGCAGTATTGACTGATATCAATGATTGATTTAGGTTTTGCTAGTTAGGTCTAAAATTATTCAAGAAACTGAGATGCCAATTATGTAGAAACTAGGTTAAGGGAAACTAATTATAAACTAGGTTTTGTTTTTGGGCCATGATATTATGGTTTATATTTAGAATTAGACTAAAAGCCAAAAAAATAGGACCAAGAGTGAATGGGGCCAAATACTGCATCGAAAGGTTTAATTGTTTGTCTACATTGTTAACTTTGCCATAAGATAAAAGCAATGTATTAATACCAATAGATCTACATATAAAGATAATATTCATAGGATCTAAATCATTATTTTACATTTATAGTGCTAACACTTCATTGAGTGTGTAATTAGTCTCAAGTCTATTGTACATTTTTTATAATCTACCATTGAAGGATTGGATTGACTCGATTGACTCTCTTCTTTTGCTTGAAAAGTATTTATAAACAACATTTACATTAGTGACTTGTCCAAATTGTGCCAAAAAAATTGTTTTGACACTCTTCCCAAGAGGTAATGGAACATTTTAGGATAATGAAAAACTGATCATAAGCTGCATCTTGTAATGTGAAGGGAAATAGTCTACATACCACATCTATGTGGGTTACATTTAAGATTCCCAAAGTTGCTTTGAAGGCCTTGATGTGTTATTTTGTACTCCTTCCTCTTGAGGGAGAAAATGAAGGTAGATATTTCTCCAAGTTTTTGGATAGGTCATGGATAACTCCTGTAACATTGATAGTAGAACCAGTCAAATAGGTTAGAGCCTAAAATGGATGTATGGGTTGAGAAATAGAGAGTAATGAAAGGTAGAGTTGTCTACCTGGAGAGAATGATTGAGCCTAGGACTCTCTCTTAACTCCTTTACCAGACCTAGCTTTTTTTATGGATTTCCAAAGGTGGGAATAGTAATTTAGTGTCTGAGGTTGACCTTGTTAATATTTTGGGTGCTTTTAGTATAACTCAAGTGATTTTTAACAAAGAAAATACAGACAGAGGTTTATCCCTCCTTATAACACCATCTTAAGTTTTTACTATGTTGATGTGGGTTTTATGTACGCTATAAAAAAAATTATGAGGTAGCCTTTAACATTTTAGGATCAATGAAAAGTGTTCACTCCAAGGCATGAGTTGCAGGGTATTAGGTTTTATAAGCAACCTAGTGGTGGAGTAGTAGAGAGTGAGGTAGATTATATGTGTAGATGAATGGAATGATGGTGGTTCTAACCTAAGGTGGGTAGGAATTAAAAATAAACTCAAAAAGGAGGGAAATGTATGGTAGGAAAGGAGGCTTGTGGACCACACTAGTTGAAACCTTTCAAGATGAGAACATGAACTAGAGGTTGGAAAATAAATCACATACCAGTATTTGTTGCAACTATTGTAGCATATCAATAATCAAAGATAGTTATGAGTCAAAGGAAACCAAAATATATTATACTAAAACACATGAAATCGAAGGTTTTTACATTTGTTAGATTGTAATAGCACATCTATAAGGGGGATTATAATTTATATGAAAAAGGTATTTAGATCTATTATAAATCAATATGAGTGAATGTTCTAGACATCCAATTCCTATCACTATTGTGTTGAAATTGTCAATCTAAATAATATTTTATGACAATACACAATCTAGGCCAAAATCATTAAAATTCTCTAAATTGTTTGAAATTATCATGTACAGGTGTCAATTTATGCTCATGTATCCCTAAATGGGGAAATACATTTTATATGATTATTAACTTTTCATAAATCACTTTGATTCAAATTATGATCATGTAAAATGATGTCCTGGACCACTAAATTCTTCTAATTTGGTCACACACATCACGTGTATATGTCAATTCACATCTATAATACCCTAATTAGGGTATTACCTCATACAAAAATGACATCTTCTTATGATTATATTCTAGTCAAATTATAACTCACTAAAATAATATTTCTAACCGAGTCGATTAAATGTGTAATATATTTCTAAAGAATTGTAGAAAACTAATCAAAGTCACTTAAGAAAATTAAACCAAATCAAGAGCTTAAGTGAAAATTCCATGAAATTTGTTGAAAATCTATGTACTAGAAATTCATTATTCAATTTTGAATCATCTCATGACATCATCATAGGGTTGTCATCCATAATCCATTAATGGGATAAATATTAGGATTTAGCTCTCCAATGCCTCATGAATGCCCCATTCTTCCAAATATTAATGACAATATTTATTACTTATCTCTTCAAAATTGAATCAATCCATGGCCACACATTCTGATCTCAATATGGATGGTCATGGTTGATCCTAAAAATTTTAGAAAGCTATAAATAAGTGAGACAAGACCATCATTTTTAAGCTTGAATTATGTGAACTTATTATGTAGAAATACTTTCAAACAAGCTTCACTCATTCACCCAATTAGACCAAATTGAAGAACCTAAGCCACTGGTGACCTAAGAGATGACATAGGCTCATGCTACACCTCATTAACAAAGACTTGACACACCAAATCTAGGGAAAACATGCTTATTAACCACTTTGGGAGGAGAATATCTACTTGGAAGGTATAGCATTATCTTGCTTCCATAATTTGTTATTTGAATTCATTAGCACTGCCCCTTGAGGGAGTAAGCTTAACACATTATTTATTTATGATTATTTTGAAATTTCTTGACTAACATATGAGTTACCTAATTTAGTAATCGTATTCTACATTCTGGCATGCTTGGTGGGACTGCCCATCTCACACATCATTTTATTCCTTGTAATTTAGTACTCATAACCTATTTTGAGGTTGTTTTGATCCTCTTTTTCTCTAATTTTTATGTTTTATGACTTTTGGACCAAATGGTGGAATTGACCTATAATCAGCAAATTCATCCTTAACATTAATGAGAATAACCTATGGAATTGGCCTGAGCAACAATGAAATCACCCATGTAAATGGTGATATCAATTTTTTTGTTTTCTATCTCTGTCTATGTGTTTTTATAGAAACAACAAAATCAACCTAAAGATTAGTAGGTTCAACTTGTGAAATGGTGGGTTTGCTAGAAGATCAGTGACATTATCCTAGACCAAAAGCTATAGGTAACTACTGTGTTTTTCATCTCTATCATTTTTATCATTTTAGTGAGTTGGCCTTGTTTATCAATGAAATTGCCCCACCAATCAATGATATAATCCTTCTAATCAACAAGATCATAAAATAGTGTGTTTTCTTCTCTATTTAGTAGTGGAATCATCTTATGGAATGGTAGTATTTCTCTATAGAATGGTGAATTTTCTCTACAAAATGAAAGAATTAACCTGTGTAAAAAAAATAGAGTTAAAATAGCAAGTTTCAATTTTATTTGACCATCCTACACCCCTGTTTTGACTTTTAACACTCTATTTTGAAGGTTTTAATACACTTATTTTATATTTTAAAAACAAGGGTAAATTTTACTTCATAGTTCATTTGGTGTTCTCAAATGAACTCAAACTTTATATAAGTGCTCTTAAGATCTTTTGTTTTTTGATTAATTTTTTATTGTATGTTTATTTCGTAAACCAAGTATAGTATGTATGATCTCTCCCTATCCCCTTTAGGGAACTTGGGTGATCCAAAAATGCTTCACTTATTCCTTTTTTCTCTTTATTCAATCATGGAAGGAATATTTCTAAGGCACTCCCCAAAATTTGAGTGATTTAGGTGATCATAAAGTACTCTTACATTTTTTTATTTCTTACATATTGGCTTGTGGGTGGGAATTCATAGGCTCCCCATGAGTTCTTTAGGAGAGTGTTAACCCAAGAATTCATCTCCCAACATTATTTAAACCCCACTCAATGATGGGATGTATAAATTGAGGTTGACTTGTTGGGATGCTTATTTAAGCAGTTAAACAAGTTTCATTAGTAATAAACTACCTCAAAATGAATGTTTAACTCATACATCACACAACACTAAGAAATTAATGGATGTAGTGGTTTTGAAAAGGATAAGACCTTTTCACAATAATATAGTTAACTCAAATCCAAATGACATGTTGCACCATAGTTTTAGTCACACTTATGGGACCATTTAGATCATGTGATACTTATAGTTTTTTAGATAAACCCCACTTACAATAGAGTACTATTGGTGCAGGGCAAGTATCCTGAAGTTATATATCACCATATGATCTCTTGAGAGAAGAGGGGGCCTAAAATCCCTACTTTTTGTGTGCATATAAAATTATTAGATTTACAAATGATTCTCTCTCAAGGAGTATATAGACAAAATCCAATAATACAAAGCCACCTTGTCAATTTCTAGGATAAGACATGTATTTTAGTGTTTTTCATGTTCTTATTTACTTACACAGTCTCTTTAAGTCTAAAAAATATTTATTTGAACCAAAACATGTCAAAAACCAAAACACTTATTATGCACCATTTCTTTCGAATAAAGAGGTGTTATGTTGGTTAAATCCAAAACACCTTTAGCCTTAATCAAAATTCAATCGAATCATTTGTTTTTTTATTTTCAAAATAGCATTATTATGTTGTTCATTTGAGTCTAGACTATTTACCACTTGAAAAATTTAAAGGCCTTTTAATCCAAATTTTAAATTTCACCTTTCTAAGTTTTGATCCAAAATGCTATTGGTTCACCTTTCACACTTGGTTTAAGTAACTTGGGTGAAATTTTTCATTTAGTATTATATTCTTATTTTGAACTTAGGTCATCTTTTGTTTACTCATGCTCTAAGTTACTAAACCATTCTAACTTATTTTCCATGTGGCATCATTGTGTTTCCCATTTATTTTTGGCTTTATGCTTAGTTCTTGCGTTAGTTCACATCTTGAGCTTCTTAGTTCATGTCTTAATTTTCTTGATCTGAAATGTCTTCTTCTAGATTACCTAGCCATGACTCACAACATTTATGATTAGATTTTTATAGTACTAACATAATTTGAGCCTAAGTTTTATTGTGCTAGCCTACACTCTAGGTTCTATAGTTGTTTTACCCTCTTTTAATTTGATGATTCCAACCAACCAAGGTTGATTAATTTCATAACCTCGTTATTATAATTATGTGGCATCACACTATTTCCTTCTTATTATAGTCTCATGTTACTTTATTTTTGTTTGATTGAAGATTCTAAAGAACCTTTTAAACATTTATGAACCACATTCCATATCTTAGAAAACATAGAAAGCCATCTTCAAGCATGACACAAAGGTACACTCATAGTGGGGTCTTGTTAGCAACCCAAATTACACCCTATTGGAGGAAATTTGGACCTAATTTAAAGTTGGATTAACATTTGAATGGACTAAAGGTTGTGGGTGACCTTATACTAGACCAAATGTCTAGATTATCGGGCTATCTCCCATGGTACATCACTTTATCTCAATTTACTAAAACCTAGTATTTTTGAGATGTAAAGAGATAGTAATTACATAAGGGAAATCTACTCTAAGGGGTGGTGATACACCTATATTACCTATCCACTCACTCAACTTGAACTCCTAGAAATACTAGTGGACTAACAAGCAACTAAATAAACATCTCCATGAGTTCCTATGCAAAAAATGTTTCTTGTGGAGGCTTAAATATGTAACTAGAGTAAAAATTCATGACAAGAAGGTCTATTATGAAACTCTTACCAGTCATGTCACACTTCAAACTCCATAATCAACACTACTACACACCATATAGCCTGTATGAGACATCTTCTTGACATATAGGTGAATAAGGACCTAAAAGGGAGGGAAATCCATCATATTAGAAAATCTAAAAAAGTAAAAACACACTAGATATCATCATGAAAGAGATACAATAGTTTATTTCTCAGTCTAATAGGTTCATCAAGTATAAAATAGGTAGAGTTTCCTCATACCCAAAAGAGGGATATAAAGTAAGGCCTTAAGGCCTGAATATATAGAAAATGAGGGGAGAAGAAGGGGATAATTTCATGGAGGAGAGATGTATGGGTCATAAATGATCAAATTCATTCATTATTTTAGTTACAAAATAGTTACTCAATCTTACCATAAACCCATTATGTGTTGATCTCTTCATTTCCCTTTAAATGATCCTTTAGGCATTCTAGTGGAGTATTGAAGGATATGGTTGACTTTTTCAACCTTAATATGAATAATTTTATTCCCTCATTTGATCAAATAACTCTTATGTGGGTAGATACACTTGAATAAAATGCAATTAAGCCATCATCAAGCATGAAATAGTCATACTCCTTTTAAGAAAATTGACCAAGTTAAGAAACTACCCCCTCTCTTCATTATGACCATGATATTTTCACTTGAATCCTTAAATTATTTATTTATATGGCATAATATATCTATAATAACTCTATCAATAATCTCTTTACACTAATCTTCATTCCTCTTTGTTGACCAAACAGGCCAATTAGGCCTAGTAGCCTAACCGTTAGTGTTTGGCACCCATGAAAGTCTGTTAAATACCTTTATATCATATGAATGGGTAATATTTTGGTTTGAAACAACACCATGTACCATTACATAGTCCCTTGTGATCAAGAAACATCTGAACCTTTGCCACACTAGTTGACTAGGTCATTCTATCTTTAATTTCTATAGACTAGTTATATAGAAGAGAGTTACAGAGGTAGTTACAAGCATGTTTTTGGACATATAATCTCTTGAGAAGGTTAAAAAAGTGTCAAAATTAATCCTCCAATGAATGACATCTTCCTAAACTACCTTGTAACTCTCTTTCTACTCTTTTTCCTCAAAAGCACTATTTTTTTATAGTTTCACATAGTTCTGTACAACATGGTACCATGGTCAGGACCCTCTTTGATTTTAATTTATATTTAAAGTGTTTATCAAGTGATTCATGGGTGTTTTATTACAAAAATATCAAGTTTTCCAAAACTAGGTCTACCTTAAGGTTTAAGAAGGGTTTTGGAGGTCCATAATAATAACTATAGTTCATAAAGTAAGAACTTCCAAACCAAAAATTCTTGCCATGGATATTTATTCCATAGACCCCTTAAAATTTCTTGAGAAGATTTAGTTCCCATGTGAAAGGTGTGTCAATATATGTATATAGGGAAGTGTGTTTGTAGTCTTTTATAGGCAATTTGGGCATGCTATCAATCTTAAACTTTGTTCATAAAATTGGGCCCCTTAAAAAACTCAATACTTCAGGGATTTAAATTACATATTTGTCCCCAATTATCACTAAAATCATATTCCCTGAATCCCTTTACGGGGAAAGATCCAAGCATTAAAATAGGCAGCTTGAATTGATTGTCTAGACTATGTATTTAAATTAGTCTTCAAGACTGATTTCATCCTCATACTTTATTTTTCTTACTCAAAATATCCTTCATAATACCTAGATAATCCCCTTACATCTTTTCATGGTGTAAAAATTTCTTAGGAAGGTGTCTAAGCATACTCCATAGTGATATAGGCCTTCTCGACCTAAAACAGGCTTTTAGGCCTAATTGACCTCAACTAAGATTTGGAGGTCTAAGTGACCTATATATGATTTTAGGGTTAAATTTCCTCATATCATCCCATTTCCCACATATTTATAACCTTATACATCTATTCTAACAACTCAAAACCCCTACTTTTCTCCTCTTTCTTAAGTGACTAGTTGTAGGTCACTGTTAGGACTATTAACTTTGAATGTGTTTGATAAAATTATGGGATCTAACTGGTTTTCACTCCTTATCCAACATATATTATATGTATTTATAATTTATATAGTAAATTTTATAAGTTTTAAAACCCATAAATTCCAATCCTTCATTTAAATCCACTCTTGCATACCCTACACAATCAAGTTTAGGGTTTTTAAGAGGCTACATTCATGTAACCCCTGGGGCCTAATTATATGCCATTATGACTCAAATTAAGGTTTATACCATTTTGGAAACACTTTTAATTTTCCCAAATCCTTATTCATATGTTTATATACCTTCATCAAATCCCATAAGTTCCTTTAATTCCCTAACTTGCCTGAGTTTCCACTTCTAACACATGTATGTTCTCATTTATTTTAGGACTAATGGGCCTAGTAGGCCACTAATCCCTCCTTAATAAATTGTGTGTAATATCACTTGAAGACATTTTTTATAAATTATTTCCTCTCCACTAATATTTTCTCAACATTCAACCAATCTTCAAGCAAGCACAAGGTCTAAAAATTACATATACATGACTATTGAGGCCCTTTTAGGCCTAAAAGATCTTTTATCATTCATAAAGACTATAGCATACTAATAAGGCACTATTATTAATTTATATATCAAGGTAATATAATTCAAAACCATGCTATACTTACTTTTAGGGTTACACATTTCAATATTTATTGTCTGACCTTGTCCTTAAGTACTCTCTCACGTCTGACTAGGTTTAAATAGGCCATTCAGGGACCTTTCTGTCCCATTTGATACTCACATCAGCTTTGAGAATTTTATTACATATTCAATGATTACCTTATTACGTGTTTAATTTTTATACAACCTCCAAACCTTGTATAATTTTTCACTTAATATACATAATCGTGTATTTCATCTAGGCCTAGAAGATTTGTGTAGGTTCATTAACTCTTCCCCATTATCTAAAATAGACTAGAGGGTTAATTGAAAGACAATAACCTCATAATAAAACCTAGGATTTTGATCTCATTATTTCATTTAAATATTTCATAGTCATCAAACTTCCATTTTATTGCTAATAAATTTTGCTTGTGTGTGATAATCTTGCACCTTGATTGTGTGTATGAGAGTAGACTCTACATGTAGGTGTGGATAACTTATTTTTTAGCCATGAAGTCATGTTAAATATACCATATAAAACATATTCCATTACCTTTCAGACCTTTAAGATAATTTCACACTCCTTCATATGCCATGCCTCAAGATAATTTGTTTGTTCAGTTTGTCCTGATCTCTACAATTAGGCTTATAAGTCTAAAATGGACCATGTATACCCCATTTAAGGATTGATTTTATGCTTCTCTGAAAGGTTTCATTGTGATAAAAGGATATTATTCTCATATAACCTCATGAAACATATTTAAAACCTTTTCACCATTAGTATTTTCTCCACTTCAACATTGTAATATTGTATATGCTCCTTGAGGTCTTTGACTGGTCTAGCTTTTTCTTTGAGTAAGTCTATTATGTGATTATTGATGGGCCTTATCTACCCCTATTTCCATTTATCCCCATAGGTGCACATGACATCTTATGGATTCTTAGTCTCTTAAATATCTACCTCATTATACCTTTCAATCAACATTCCACCATTTTTAACCTATGCAAAGGCCTGTAAGTGCCTAGATAAGGGTTGCTTAGGCTAAGGTCTGAGAGTGAGGATGGATAGTGTGTAGGGCCAAAATGAGTTTGGGAAGTGAAATATAGCATGGATAAAATATGACTCATGTTTATACCTATCAAGAAAACTAAAGATCCTATATAATAACAAACAAAGAACCTTACACTACATATTACCACTGGCAGTCATAGTTCAGAGATAGAACCATGGAGAGGATACTTAATTTGAATATGGATTAGTTGATAATGAGAGGCCTATAATATTTTAATGAACTCATAACCAACCTAAGAAACATTAGATACTTTCATATTTACACATAAAGTTCATGTAACCATGAGAAACAAAATTATAGACTGCAAACAAAGAAAATATGGAGATTTTATTGCTTCCAAACTCCCACACATGTGAAAAATGAGTGTAAATTTATTTATATGGGCTATGAGGATCTCCATAACACAAATAAAGAAGTGGTTCTTAGAAAAACCTCAAATATTCATTAAAACCATTGCACTTTTTCACCCCTACATAGATAAACAAGCTCATAAGTCAAGCCAAGATGTTGTCTATTATTCATAAAGATGAGAAATTTAACCTAAAAATAAATTCCATGGATTGGAAGGTCAATATACCCCCTTCCTTTCCCCAAAGTTTTACATGATGATGTTCTCTTTCCAATCTGTATTGTCCACAAACCTAAAGGGTTGTCTTGGTCTGTAAAGAATCTAGTTGAAGATAAAGATTGGTTTTGGATCTATTTTTATTCCTCATTCCATGAAACTTCTCTAATAAGTTATACATTGTCCCTCCTATAACCCTATTACTTTATTTATACAAAATAGTCTGTACAAATCCATATAATTATAGAAAACACCTTAAAAAGTCTATTTTCTTGAATTTTTTATAGATCTCTTAAAGTTTACCACCATTTAAGGATTAAAAAGGGAAAACATAAGTCAAAATAGCTCTTCAAACAATAAATATGGTAGGAGGATGTGGAAGATAAACATTTGGCACGTGTGGGGTTTACTTGGTGGGTGGGGAGTGGAAATAGGTTTCAAAATAGACTTTTAAGGATTTGAAATACATAATGGTGGAAATATGATGTGAATAAGACCTTTTAAAGATCCTCTTAAGTAATTAAACACAATTATATTCCATTTCTCTAAATATTTATAAGGCAAATTGACCCATATGAGGCATTGGAGGGGTATTTGATTTCTTCTAAGGGTGAGTTGAGTTGCTAATTGATATTAGATGAGTATATTATGGAAAATGAACTAGAACACATTTTTTATATTCATATTATGACCTCAAACAATGTTCAAACACCCCTACATTGATTGGAAAGACACTTTCACAATGAAATAACTTATAAATAACCCATATACCATGAGAACCATTAACCTCAAATTTGTCAAGTTACCTTAATTTTATGAAAAGATCCTTAATATCATCAAATGGGGCTAAAACCACTCATTAGACCTTATAATGCATCTTGACACTCACATCTCTCACTCCATGATCACTATAACCACTATCACTCACTGAATAGACTCAAGACATTCATGACACATGAATTCATAAGCATAAACTATGACACACCAAGACACTCCTAACAAGGCTCAAAGACTCTCAATAGGATAAATAATTAAATGAACATGTAGGATATCACCATAATAAGTCCAATATAGTTATCAATAAAAAAAATTAATGTTAGGGGTTGACATTTGGCATGTGCAACCAAAAATGTCAACATTTTGGGTGACTTCAAGGGATGACCAGCCTGCTAGTCAAGAGAACCCACTTACTCAATGATGGCATCATGAATCAAACATGGTAATAAGGCTTGATGACCACTTGGATTGAAAAAAACTAATATGACACAAATAACAAAGACACTAAAATAACTAAGGGGATAAACTACAAACATGTGCTAACCACTTATTAAAACAAGACAACAAAACTATAAAAAACTAACTTGAATCTAACTTATTTCCTCTATGATCAAATGGAAATATTCTCTGGTCACTATGGCACCATGAAGTCTAATTTCCACATTTTGATTTGAGTTCACCCAAACATTGATTACTATGTGATAATTTCCACTTGTAGTTGGGGGTATGGGTATTCTCATAGCTTCTTGGGGAAATATCTAAGCCTTCTAATTCCATCTTTAAATGCATGGGTTTTCTATATGATATAAGCAACGAATCATACTCATTATAAATCTATCTACCCTACATAATTATCCTCATATCTACCTCAATCATAAGCTGCTCTTGATTTTGCATGCCCTTATATAATGATTATCTTGACAGATCAACTGTTAAGCCTTGATTAGTGCCTCCATTATGTTTCATCTAAACTCAAGAAATTTTTTTCCTATTCCTCCCAAAAAATCATCTCTTTATTATTAGCTAGAAAGACATGGAGTTCCTCACCATTCCTATCATTTACTTGTGAAGCATCATGTTGATCACTCTCATGTTCTATTGTAACTTGATCATCTTCATCTTTAATCGAGAATGGTAGCCCATAAACCCACTCAATCAAAAGTTTTTCTTATCTTGGTACTTATAAGTTTGAATTACCTTCTCTGAGATATGAAACATTAGTGGTACCTCCATCTAAAACTTTAATATGTTAGCCTACTAAACCATCCAAATCTATAATCAAAGTCCTTCGATCTTATTCAATAATTCATGGTACATTTGCTACCAATGATCATCCAACTAACTTGAAATGTTCTTAGTGTCAAAAATGGTCTCATGTGAGTTGTCTCCATGGGTGTGCCCTAGGGAAGGAGTTTCATGTGTTGTGTTTCATTTCCTTCATCATCATGCCACTGTAGCTATTTTACATCATCCAATTTACTTTCATGCTCCAAGTATGATCTATTAAGATGAATGGGGGTTCCAATCATGATTTTTTATTCATATATGCTTGAGGTTTCCTCATCAAAGTGTTCTTGAAATTCATTAGAAGCTATACCATGATCTAATTCTTGAAGAACTATCATTTCACTGACAAATCTTGGTAAGTTATCTCCCACACTTAGATGTTCAAAATTTGCATTTCATGTACTTGGTTCCTCTTCAAAAGAGGAGAGGATAGGAGGGAAAGACACTTCATTAACCTTCTTGACAACTATTTCTCTCAATTTTTGATCATTTCTTAATTAAAGAAGTAAGAAACTAGTAATAAGGGTGTGTTAAAAGAACCTAGTTGTTTATGCATGCATGATTCAGTTGAGTGTGGAGAGATCCTCTTTATCTTGGGAAGAATGACATGTAGATAAGAAATCACTAAAAAATGGGTTTTTAGAAATATATTAAGGTGGACTACCTAACATGAGCTAGATCCAAAATGTGTGAGTTTGTTAGGAGGTTGTCAATCCACTATTTGATAATAGTTAAGTTGAAAGAGATAAAAATGAAGTACTTTTATCAAATAATAGAAAGAACTAAAATTAAATACAAGATGAAATATATGCTTGGTAAAGAAAAATAAACTAAATATAGAAAAAATCAGGTCAATACTAATAATAAAGAGGTCAAGTTAGGTTTAAAAATTCAAGCAGAGGTTTGTGAACAGGTAGGGACACAAAGAGTCAAATTTGGTTGGGGCTAAGGGGTTGGAAATAAATTGGATTTATTTCTTACCATAGTGACCATCAATGGCTAGGGTGATCATTGGTATTTAAACTGACCATCAGTGCTTGGGTGACCATGATGGTTGAGGGTGACCATCAATGGTCAAGGTGACTGTCGATGGTTCCTATGGATTCTAAAGATATTCAAAAAAGGAGTTATAGAATGGGTCAGTGAATGGTCTGAGATTTGGTTAAGGTTCTGGGAGTTAGAAATTAATATTTAGAAAGGTCTGGTTGGGACAAGGAGGTTAGAAACTAAAATAACAAAAATTTAAATACAATGTCTCCTTATTGTATTACTTAAAGGCCGATGTCTGATCCTGGGGAAATTTTTGTAGAGTAATGGTACTTTACCTCAACAACAATTTTGGTAGAGGTTTAGATCTCTATTCAGTTGATAAATTGCTAAAAGGAAGGTCTGGTGGTTGAAAGCTTGATCACCTATGTGAAATAATGCTTGATTATGGATCCATATTCACCTCCTACTCAACTCCTTTTATAGGCAAAGAGAGATGGAGGTAGAAGGTTTCATACAAGGTTAAGCTACTAATTTTCATATATCGTGATGTGTTAACATCAAGTAAGGCAAACATTAAAATTATGTCATGTTAGTTTGTACACATCTGGTTAAGTGTTTTTTCAAGTGTTGGGGAAGGAACCTAATCATCAATGGTCAAGGTGACCATCAGTGGTCAAGCTGACTATCAATAGTTGAGTGTTGAAGTTTAAATGGGGTAAAAAGGGGTTAAGTTAGGGATTTGGTTAGCTAATTAGCTAACCTAACTTAGGGCCATGGTCAAAGGTTGGGTAATGGTCTGATTGGGGGGTGTTTCAACATTTAGAACAATAGTGTGAAAATTTTTGATGTCTATATTTTTCCCCTTTTTATTATGTAGTTTTTGTCAGCAAGATATTAAAAAAATGAAGTTTTGGTTGAAGGTCTAGCTGTATCGAGTATGGGAGGAGGTGTTCCCCCTCAAACTAGGAGTTAATAAGGTGAAACCAAAATCAATTTGGGGTTTGATAAGTAATTTATGGTCCATCACAAGGTTGGTGACAATGGTGGTTGGGAATTTAAAGCACAAACATGCACACAAAATGTGACTAAGTTATGATATCCAAGATCGTACATATATTAAATTGCCATAGTTGGTAAAAAAGGTCAGTTCTAGAAGGACAAGTGATAAGTAGACTGCATGATTACATTTAGGCATGGTGGTTGAGAACACTCATAAATGCAAGTCTCCTAGATAGGTTTGGTGTTCTCATAGGTATCAGAGGTAGGAAGTGCTCCCATGAAAAACACAAATGGTCTAGTGTGGACTAGGTGGTGTAAACTCAAATATTCAACATGGCAATTTTATTCAATGTAATCAAAAGGACCAAGGTAAGATCATCACAAAATATGCAGTAGTTTAGGCAAAAATGGCTAATGTCAAGGTGGGTGTGGTTATATGCTTGGTTGGTTAGAGAGGGTGTTTTCCAATGGTTCATGGTTTGTTTGTAGAGAAGGGTAATCTCTAAAAGGTGGTATGAAAGTGTTGGTACCAAAAAAACTTAAAAAGTGGGTTTCCTAACTATCAATGGTGAGGGATCCCAAACTTGATCATTGACAGTCACCCTGACCTTTGAGGGTTAGGGGGAAACCCTAAAAATATAAAAATGACAAGTCATTTTCACTTTAGATCTTTCGATTCCTAGTGATTTGGCATGTCATGTAAGAGAGATGATGAGGTGGGATCAATTGCTAATTGGGTGACTAAGTGATTGGGTAATTGGTTGATTGGTTTATTGTTTGTGAGGTGGACCATAGGATGTAGGGTAGATGAGGATGTAGCTGAGTAGTAGGAGTTAGACTTTCTCCTTACTGATGGTCAAGGAATGAGGTAGGTGTTGCCTTAAATTGTTAGATTAATTGATTTTGGCTATTTTGGTTGAATTTAGTTTGTTTGTTTATGATTGTGGAGGGTTTCTAGTTTTTTTTCCCTAGGTTATAGGTTTTGGTTGTTATTATGAAATTTGGTAGGAAAAAATGAAATGGGGAGGGTAGGTGAGGTTGCAAAAGGTCAAGGTAGGTATTAGATAGATTTGTGGAGGGTTTATAACGAATTTAGGATGGTTTTTAGGAAGGTAAGGTTAGGTATGTTCCATTGGTGATCACACACAATGATCATCGATGGTCATACCTGACCAATGATAGTCAATCATTGAGGGAAAATGGGTCATCTTAAATGTTGGCAGTCGAGCAACTGATCAAATGTTTTTGATAAAAAAGCTAAGGTAGGTGTGAAAAATGTTAAGGGAAATGTGATTGGTCAATTGATTTTGATAAAAAAATGTTAAGGTAAGATGGTTAGGGGTAAGATGGGTTTGATAAAAGGTTAAGGCTAGTTTTGTTAGCATTTATAATGTAGGACATGTGGGTTTAGGGTAGGCTTAAAGATATGGGAATGTAGTGAAGATAGAGAAAAAGTAGGTGTTTAGTAGGTAGGTAAAATGGGGTGAAAGTCATGGTAAAATTAGAGAAAAGAAAACTAAGTGTGTTTTTAATGGTTATTGTAGGCACAATATTTGATCTAGATGCAAGACTAGGTGCCTTAGATCTTTTCAGAGATCTATTAGGGGATGATGGAGGATGACTAGATACATATGGAGGAGGTCAGCCTCGACATGATGAGGTACTTTTAACATGTGCCATGAGATATGATGATGATCATGGCCCTCATCAAGAGATGGGATCTAGCCATGAACACATTTCTATTGCCAATAGGTGAGATGACCATCCTACTAGAGGATGTACATAGGAATACATAGTTGCCCATTCAAGGGGAACTGATATATCATATTAAGAGTAAGGATAGGGATGATCAAATGGAGCTATTCTATGGTGATCATAAATTTTTTAGATGGCATGTCAATGGATTTAATTATAAGCCATTATATCAAAGGACTAGAGCTGAGAGGTGGTTGATGATGATGATGATGGCAATATCATGTTTTGCATTACCAAATTCAAGTAGTTGGTGGTTTCTATATTTACTACTTGGTGTTTTGGTAGAGATGTTGCTTGGTTAGATATTTTTTTGGGTGGGTACCAATTTTTTTAGTTCAAATATATAGGGAGCCATGGGGGTTTAGGGTGCATCATAGATATGGCATCAACATGGGGTTTTTGCTTCATTTTTGGGCCTACGAGTATGTCAGGGTCCTGAGGATAATGGGGTTTTCATTGGAGGCATACACCTAAATGGACTTCAAGGTGGCATTTATGCATTGGAGGGTGATTATGCACTCATAAGAGCTAGAGGAGGTGTGAGGGATATTGATTGGTCAGGGAGGCATTGTAGGCCCTAGTGGGTGGAGATGTGGTCTAGAGGCCATATGTGATATTTTTGAGGTGGGCCCACTATACTCAACATCTTCTATCATTATAGAGTTAGAAGTGGATTTATGGGAGGAGAGATGGCAAGACTGATCTTATCTTATTTAATAGAGTTCATAGGCAGTTCATCCTAGTACAGGGGATTCAAAGTCCATTCTTGAGGTATAGGAGGGAAGATGTTGAGTTTTTGCTTCTTAAGCCATAACCAGAGGAGGTGGTTCTTGATCATGAAGAATTACCAAGTAAAGTAAAGATCAATGATGCTAGTTTTTTTATGAGTACGTAACATGGTATCAAGCCTTATATGTAGTGATTAATTTTTTATGGGATGATGAGGGTAGGCAACCCATGAATGTGGATCCAGATAGTAGGGTTCCACATGTGTAGGTACAGGGAGGTATCCCTAATGGATAGATATGAGAGGCATTGGCCACTACACAAGCACAAATCATAGTGTTATATGGATATGTGGCCACATTATAGATCTTAATTATGACTTTATAAGGTCAAGTTATGACTGTGATAGGGGAGAGGGACCAAGCCAGAACTTCACTAGACTTGGTAACCTAGGAGAGGGACACCATGAGATAGAGAGGAGGAATAGTTGCAACACCAATATGACCACTAAGAAGTATTTGTATGGCATGATACTTGGCCATCATTAAGGAATTTCAATATTATGAGGCCATAGTTTTGACACAGTGTCCATAGAAGCCCTGATGGGGTGAGTGTAAAGCTAGCTTGGTAGGTGGGGTAGTTGAGGTGACTCCAAGTCAATGGGTTATGTCTATGGGTGGATAGGCAGGCACTTTAGGAGGATAGACACTAGGAAATAGTGGTATTTGTGCTCTAAGGGCATGATATTATATGATATGATATATAGATATATCTATACATGATTTTGATATTGTCTTGTATGCTAATGCAATGAGATGTACATGTTTTGATAGAGAGATGATATAAATTAGTACATGTATTATTTATTTGATGACATGATGTATATGATGTTTATGATGAAATATATATGTTATTTTATGTTTCATGGTTCATGGTTTAGATGTTTTTATGTTTTATGAGATGTGGTCTCATTAGTTTAGGCATGTGATGATTATGGATGATGTTTATGATGAATGGTTATATGTGATTATGATGATGTTTTGTTTTGTTCATGGATATGATGTTTATGATTATGGTTAGGATGTTCCTTGCATGGTTATGATGTTATTTATGATGAAATGTTGTTGTTTTTATTATTATGGTGTTTTGATTATTTTTAGGATGTTTTTGATAAATGGTTATGATCATGGATATGTGGCATGGTTATGGTTTATGATTGTAGATGTGATGGGGTTCATGATTTTTATGATTATAGATGGTTTGATTATGCTTATTGATGTGGTTTATGAGTATGGATAAGATGATACTCATGGTTATAAATATGTGATGTGGTTTATTTTGTTTGATGATAGCACATTAAATAAGTTAGATAATAAACTAGATGTGGGGAAAGAAAAAAAATGAGACATATGTCCAAGTGAATACATGAACAAATTATGAGAAGATAAGAAAAAATCATAATGCTCCTTCATTGTTAGGACTAAATAAAACCAAAGTTAGATTGGCCTAATAAATATAAACCCTTTCAATGATTCACATTAGCATGCACTGGTTGATAAAAAGATGTCTTGATCACATTGTGTCAAGTAAGCTCAAAGTCCCTTGATTTATAGATGGTACAAAGGGGAGATGGGTGGTAGGTGATATGAGGGGAAATGGGTGATAGGTAAGGTAACCTTATGTGGGTTAACTTGCCCCTTATATAAGTGACCTAAGAACCATAATAGAAAAGTCCATGTCATATGTAAGGTGTAGACTAATCGATGTGGGAAGTCTATTAATGTTATATTTGAAAGTTAATTATAGCTTTCTTGGGATAACTTGTTTTGATTTTGATATAGGGTCATTTGTTACATTATTTTGATAGGTTTGTGAAGTTGATCGATCTGGGAATCTTCAAATGATTGATTTGATAAATTTGACTTAGCCATCCTTCAAGGGAGTGGTCCAAGTTTGGGTTTATTTTTTTGGTAGATATCCTTCAAAGGAGCAGTCTATATTTTTAAGAAATTTTAGATTTTGGGCAGTTACCCTTCTAAGGAGCAGTCTGCATGCTAGAGATATTTGAGCTAAATGATATTTTCATATCCCAAATTATTTTGATGCTAGGTTAGACATGGAAAAGTCTATTTAGGCTTATAGGTTTACCTTTATGAGGGAAAAACTTAGAGCACAAGAGGTTAATGATATGTGAAAGGGGTGGTTTTGAGAGACAAATGGCCATGGGATTCCATTTGATTAGGGATAAAAAGTATACTTGAGAACCATGCCATGGGTATATCTATGGTACCCATATTTAGGATTAGGCTATAACTATGATGGTTAATCACATGGTTCTATGTTGTAATCAGTTATCCTTAAAAGGATAGGATGAGGGTATGAGGAGGGTGAAAATCTCATAAAACAAGGGATGAGCTTAAGTTATACAAAGGATGAGTTTCATCCTTGTTTAATAAAAGAAAGGATGCATATGCAAAGAATTGAGAGGCTTAGGTTCTAGTTTGCCTTCAAGAGAGGACAAGTGGTAAGCTCCTAATCCATACTTGTGGGTTATGATGTAGGGTCCAAGCTAATTGAAATAAAACTTGCCTTTTTTGCTTTTATCCATGTTGGTCACATGTTGATATTCCTTTAGGATGAGATCTTTAATGTTGAAATCTCATTCATTGAAATGCTTTTTATAGGTGTGCTTTATTCATTTTTTATAGACATGAATATTTTTAAGTACTAAAAAGTAGTACTCATCAAGTATCTCTAATTATGATAGACACTCTTGACAATAGTCACTCTCAGAAATTATGCCTTGCAAATATATGCAAAGATAGGGAATCTAGAATTTGAGAGGTAAAATTACCTCTACTCTAAAGACTAGAGAGAAAGGGGTATCACCCATAGAGGTTCGAATGCTAGTGTGATAGGCTTATAAAGTGAAAGCGATGTGCAAGTGCCAATTTTGACTAGAAGCATTGAATACTTTGGTTAACATATTATTGAGGGTTTTGTTATAGGCTTTCACTTGTCCATTTAGTTTTGGATGGTAATGTGAGGAAAATCTTAACATGATGTTAAATGCATCACAAAGACCTTATACATGCTTATTTTTGAAATATTTATCATTATCAGTTATGATATTTTGGGGAACACCAAAATGATAGATGATATGATGATTAATGAAGTTGGCTATCTTATCAGATTTGGTCAAAATGAGAGGAATAACTTCCACCCACTTGGTGAAATATTTTGTGGTGGTGATGATGGAGTGGTTCCACTATGAAGAATGAGGATTAATTTCTCCAATGAGATCTAGTCCCCATTGTGAGAAGGGTAAAATTCCTTGGATACTTGAAGGCCATAAGCCAATCCACAATGTAAATTGGAATGTTGTTGACATTTAACACACTTATTTACATAATCACAACTATCTTGGTTAAGGGGGGTCAATATCATCCAAGGAAAATGATATGTTTAGTGATAGCTAAACAACTAGAATGTCCCCAATACATTCCAATATGCATTTCCTTGATAGCATGGGAAGATTCATGATTGCATAAGAAATGGATAAGGAGGTTGTCAAAACCATGTTTGTAAAGGATTCCCCCTAGTACGGTATAATGAGAGGTACTCTAAACAAAGGCTCTTTGGGCATTCCTAGAGAGGTTGGGAGGAATGATGTCAAGGTTGAGGTAGTTAAAGTTTTGCTCATACCAAATGGCTTAGGGAGATTTCTCCACACTAGAAATGGTAGGAAGGTTAGATTGGATATAAGACAGTGTGATAAAGTGATAAATGGTGATAAAGAGTTTGGAATTGGCCAGTTGAGGAGGAATTTGGGAAGCAAGGGAAGTTATTATATCTACAAACTTATTGGTAGATCATGAAATAGATTGGATAAGATAACGATTAAATGATCATAAGAGTACATCAACTAGTTATTTGTACCTTTGTAAAACATCATTCTTACATTGGTAGGATCCATTGACCTAGTTGACCACAAGTTGGGAATCACCAAAGACACTGATCATCTTGACTCCCAAAGTTAGAGCAGTTTAGAGACCTATTAATAGGGCTTCATACTCAACCATGTTGTTGGTACACTTAAAATCAAGTTTGAAATAAAGAGGAAGAGGTTTTCCATCAAGGGGAATGAGAATAACTCTAATACCCCTATCACGCTAGCATTTTTAGCTATCAAAAAAAAAGTTCATTTGGTAGGTGATGTCCTTTTGAGAAAGAATCATGATGGACTCATATGGAAACATAAAAGGAAGTGGTTGGTTGTCTGGTAAAGGAGATTTGGCCAATTTATCGATAATAACTTGTCCTTTAATTGACTTCTACTATAAAAACTCAAAGTCAAACTTAGCTAAGATTATGAGCCAATTAGCCATACATTGGTTTTGATATGGTTTAGAGTGCATGTACATGAGTGGATTAGTGTTAGTGATGACAAAGGTTTTATGACTGAGGAGATAATGATGAAGTTTTGTACCCATAAAGACTAAGGCAAGGCAAAGTTTCTTGGTATGGGTGTATCAAGTCTCATACTCTATAATTGTTCAAAATATATAGTAGACAACTCGCTCTTTGTTTTGTTCATCATGGTCAGTGAGCATTACCCTTAAGAAATGGTCAATGATAGATATATAAAGATATAAGGGTCGGTCCTCTTTAAGAGGGGTAAGAATAGGTGGAGAAAGAAGGTATTCTTTGAGTGAATAAAAATCTTGTTGACATTCCTTAGTCCACTTAAAAGATGTATCTTTCTTGAGAATATGGTGAAAGGTTGACATCTATCTAATAACTGAGAGATGAATCAATGGATGGATTAGAACTTCCCCTTCAGGATGTGAAGCTGCTTAAGGTGGGTTAGAGGAGGCATTTTGAGGATCACTCTACCTTTGATAGGGTTTACTTTGATTCCTCAAAAAGATATGATGAAACCAAGAAGGTTTCCAAATAGGACCCCAAAAACACATTTCTTAGGATTGAGTTAGACATGGAAATGGATTAGGCACTCACAGATAGTTTTGAGAACTTCAAGATGATATTTGTAATACTTGGATTTCCCAAGGAGACTATTTACATAGTCCTCTATTATTTTATGGATGAGATCATGGAAGGTGTAGGTAATTGCATGCTAGTAGGTTGCTCTAGTGTTCTTCAAATAGAATGGCATGATCATGTAGCAAAAATTTACCTAAGGGGTGATGAAAGAAGTTTTATGTTGATCCTCAAGGGAAATCAAGATCTTATTATATCTTGAGAAACCATTTATGAGAGATAACATCTTATGGCCAGTTGTAAGATCAATAAGTTGGTCGATGCTAGGCAAAGAGAAGTCATCCTTTGGATAACCAAGGTTGAGGTCATGAAAGTTAATGAAGAGGTGAAGTCCCCATGTGGGTTTGGTAATGGTGATGATATTGGAAACCCATTAGGGATAGTCAATTATTTGGATGAAATTGATAGATAAGAGGCACTGAAGTTCTTCTTTGAATAGAAGGGTGATATGAGGGTGCATTCTACAAATGTTTTGCCTAATAAGGTAAACATTGAAATGGATGACAATGTTATGGAGATTTATGGAAGGGTTGATCTTGGGAATATCCTTATAAGACCAAGAAAATTCTATATTGCAGTCATAAAGAAAGGAAGGGTAATCCTATTGCTTTGAGGAATCTAAGGATTGACCAATCTTTACAATGTGAGGGTTATCCTTAGTACCCAAGTTGACATATACAGTGGATTCATTCAAAATGGTTTGGTTCTTAAGAGGAAGGGAATAATGGATATAATAATTCCTCATACCAAGATAATTTATAATGAAATCATCATTCTGATGTTGGATGGTGTTAATGGTAGGAGAATCATTTTCTACCATTTTAGGATGAATCAGAAGAAAGGTTTTAGTTTGGCCATCCTTTTGATAGGTCAAGGGGTCCAAACTAATGGTATTGACTAAAAAACCTTAGGATGAATGGTTTAAAAATCCTCATAATTTAAAAGAGGTGGGGTTGGTGAGGATGGGATGTCTTCCTCAATGATGGTGATGGGTTTGGATGAATCAGTGAGTTCTTATGGTAGTACAAACCCAAGGCCAAATAGCGCATGAGGTTTCTAAGTTTTGATAGAAGGTAACTCATGGGGTCCATATTCATAATATCCAAGCCCAAATCCTTTCTAGGCACACCTGTGATGATATAATTTGGAAAAAAATTATTTATCCTAATAGGAGAGATCAAAGGTGAATGGTTGGATAGAATAGGTGGTGGCAAAAGTGAGAAGCAGTTGATCAAGTCCCTAATAGATGAAATTAGTTTGGTGGTTGGGGAGCCTAAAAGGGATTATGATTATAGTATTAGGTTTATAATTAGTATCATGGTCAAGGTTCCCATACTCTTGAGGAGTAGGGAAGGCATCCAAGGCTAACAGGTGATACTCTCCTAATGAGAGACATTGGAATGTAGGTTTTAGGGAATCCTTTATGGGGATCTGAGAAGAAGGGATAGATGAGCTACTTGAAGCTTCATCGATGCTAGGGGTGGAGTTGTTATTGGTTGGTTGTGAGGTGGATGAGCAAGGAAAAAAACATCATTAAGTTGATATGTCATGTTGCAAGATGCAAAGGCACTCGAGTCACTCAGTATGGTGATGACATGAGCCTTGTGTTTGAACTTGACACATTGATGTAAGGTAGAAGTGACACAACTCATGGCTCAGATCCAAAGGCATACAAGTAAGACATTATATTATAACTTGCCCTTTACAACATAAAAGAGTTTGGTAATCGTGAAAGGTCCCAAGCAGATATGGAAGATGAATATCCCCAAAGTAGTGGCCATAATATCATTAAAGGAGCATAGGAATGTTATATTTTTTGACATGATATTCTTTGGCAACTCAAGTTGATCATAAGCATGAGAGGAGATAATGTTAATACTATCTCCTCCATAAATTATCACCCTTTTGATGTGGGTTTGATTGATGTATGTAGTGATGAAGAGAGAAGGGTTAGGATATTTAGGATGAATAAAAGGTATTTTTAATTCCTTGAAAGTGAAAAGGGTAGAAAGTTGAAGGGCTCTGATAAAGGTTGTAAGAGGTTGAGGATATTTATTGTAAACCTCTATAGATTTCAGGATCTCTATTAGTGTTTGATGATGAGGGGTGAGGTTTTGTTTAATTCGTATAATCTCATATTCACTATTGTTTTGTGAAGTTATTTCAACACTACACACTGAATAGATTCAGCAGGGTTAGAAGGGCAAGCACCCAAAATGGATTTTTTGGATTTTGGTGAAGGTGAAGGTGAAGATGGTTGGGTTATATTAGAATATTGAGGGGTGTAAATTTATGTCCATGGAATGGATAGTTTGGTCTTTCCCTTATCCTTTTGTTACACATAATATCAGGTAACCATATGGATAGTGTGGATGAGGGGAAGTGTTGGGCTAGATGGCTGCTTCATTTCCTCCTCACTCTTGGGTGAGAGTGGTGGAGTAGGTAGGTGTTAGATGGGTTCATTTGGTGGTTGGGTTTGTAATGGGTTCAAGGGAAGTTCATCTGATAATAGATCATCCTCATGCCATAAGTTATGGACAAGTGCTTGTAGAGTTTTACAGTTTTCTGTGTCATGTTCGAGTGTCTTATAGTATGAATAAATCAAACTATCATTGAACCAAGATGGTTTGGGACTTGAAGGGTCAAAGGGTTTGATAGGTGGTATGATTAAGGAAGAGTTTACAACAACCTTTGTAAAATTGTTGAATAATATTCAAGCAAAGTTGTTCGAAGTGATGCATTTTGGTTTTAGGGGTGAGAGCTTTCTTAAAAGTAGGCTTCACCTTAGAAGTTATAGGTGGTAAAATGGTTTTGATAGATGAGTTTGATTGGTTTTGTTTGATGTTGGATATTTTTAAGGTATAATATTTGAAGGTAAAAGATTTGGGGATTGATGATTGAGATGATGAAGGTTTGGAAGTAGGTAGGAAGGTAGAGGTAGATAGTTTGTATAAAAATGATGGGGAGTTTGATGATTTGGAAGGGATAGGTGAAGGTAGGATTAAAGGAGGAAGTTTTATTTGGGTGGTCTTGGGAGGGTTCACCTTATTGGTAAAAGAATGAGCTCTTAAGATGGTACAAGGATGGGGTTGATCCAGGAGGATCTATGTTTTGCTCCAAAATAGAAGTCATCAAATTGAAAAATGATCGATGATACAACGTAATAGAGCTCATTGATATATTTTTTATGAAATTTGAATTGGTCAATTTTGATCCCATATGTGAAAGGTATCATGCATTGAAGTTTCCAAATCAAATAGGGCAAAAAGATGGCACAGGGTGTTGTAGTGTGTCACAAAGGACAAGTGGCATAGCTGGAACAAGTCACATGAACACATGATGTAGTGACATGTGGTGGTGATTTTTTATGAGAAAATAGTTGGTCTTTGACAAGCGTAAAAGGTTAGCTATGGGGACTAAAGTTGATGGATTCTTCTTTTGTCACAGATGGGGACCCTACCACCAATAGATCTATGGAGCATCTAGTTGGATGTTGATAAGTGTCAGATTGGGAGTGGTTTATGTGGTGGGTCCTCAAGCCACCACATGGCTTGCCACCACTTAATTATTTCCATGATCAAATTTTAATAGTCACATAGTGACTATAGTCTTATGTAATTATTCACCATGCCAAGTGGAAGCTTGAGACATACCAACTAATCGAATGTTCATTGCTAACTGAAGATTACATATTAATCCCAAATCAACCATACAAACCACCCAACTTGCCACATTCCAAAGTCCAAAGATCATGTCTAAGACCAATAACATGTCCAATGCCTATGTATAGGCATTAACCACCTCAAAGTTCATGGGATTAAAATGTTAAGCCAACCCACTTATTCCCAAATATGGGATATTATTGGGATAATAAGCAATGCCCATTGTATGGGTTTCAAACCCTGTCATCTTTGGTAAAAAGATAATGCTTTCACTAATACACCAACAGGCTTGAGCACTATATAAATTTTGTGAGGTTAATTTTAAAGACATTTGTTTTTGGTGGAGACCAAGCATAGTGTAAAGGGTGTAAGAGATGTAGGGGTATTTTTAATTTCCTCAGAGTTTGTGAATTAGTTTGAGAGTAATACTCAGGTAGAAAGTGATCCTTTGGAGATGATTTGAGCAACTATTTAATATTGTATGTTATTTATGACAATTTTTAATAAGGAGCGATCCCCACTAAGAGTGGATCTAGAGACGTAGGCTTTTAAGCCTAACTCCGCTATCAAATTGGTTTGATGTTTTTCTGTCGATTTGCCTCTTTATTCATTTACACTCATTAAAAATAGTTTTTGATGAATTTTAAATTCTATAATATTTTAAAAAATTTGATTTTTTTAAATCATTAAATAAATTTTTTGATCCATTATAAGTGTGTTTTCCATAATTTAGAAAACTTATTTATTATTGATTACGAATCAGATTTTGGTATCAAAGTGAAATTATATTTAACCATGTGGATTGGTAATGTATGTTGACAAGGTCAAAATCTAGGTGGGGTGAAGGAAAATTGGCAAAGTATGATCCAAAGGTTTGGTCAAGATGTATTGTGGAAATGGTAGATGGCTTTGAGTCTAAATAAGCTTTTTGATAGGCCTTCTTGGAAATGAAGGATATGGTTGAAGAGCTTTACTGTGAAAGATAAATGAAGATGGAGAATGACAAAGGTGGTAAAGATTTTGTGAAACCTTCCTCCTCTTCTAATGGTGGTAAAGATAAGAAATCCATTAAATATCTTCCTTCACTAAAGCTAGATATTAAGTTTGAGTTATTGATGTTTAATGGTGAGATTAATGCAGAGAAGCTAGATAACTGGATAAAGTAAATTGAAGTATATTGTAGACTCTAAAATATTTTAGATGATAAGCCTAAATTCACTTGGCTACACTTCAAATGGGAGGCACAGTTCTCATCTAGTGGAAGAGTAAGTTGAAGGAAAATGAGATTAACATAGGTAACTCGATTTCTACTTGGAGTGAATTTGTTAATGAACTCATAAAGAAATTTTATCCATTAGGCTATATGAAGCAAGCCATGATGGATTGTAAATCTTTCAAACAAACTAAAGGCCAAAGTGTTTAGGAATATACATAGGAATTTAGGAAAAAGTCTTTACTTTTGAATATTCATCTTCATACACATGAAACACTCCTTAAGTATATAGGTGGGTTGCATCATTACTTGAAACACATGATTCTTATTTTCAATCCCACTAATCTAGATGCAGTTTGTGTTTAAGCCACTCACTTAGAGGTTAGAGGAAAATGGATAAAATAATCTTTTCTAAAGTTAAAAGTAAGCAATCTGAGATTAAGCATTCTAAAGGGCAAAGTTCACAAAAGGGTAAACAAAAATCCATTTTTACTATTCGTAAATAAGAGAGTAATCCAATTTGTAATCACTATAAGAAAAATCATGATGAATCTAAGCGTTGGAAATTACATTCTAAATTAAAGCCTAATAGGTTTAGAAAGAAGGATAATAAAACTAATGATATGGTTCAAGATCTAGGTTCAGATTTAGGGGATGAAACTAAGATCATAGAAATGAGTATGTAGAATTGTTCTTCTCTTTATGTTTCTAATACTAAGTCATTTAATGTTGCTTCCTCTTCAAAATAAAAATTTGTGCATGATGATAAAAAAATAAATGAGTTGTTTCACATTAGGGTTATTTAAAAACAACTACGATTAACACTCTATTTGATAGTGGATCATAGGCAACTTTGATTTTTGAGGAGATTATTAAAAATTTAGGCTTGAAAACCAATCCCCATCCGAAACCCTATCTACTTAGTTGGGTGTGTGATGATGCAAAAAAATAGGTAATGAAAACTTGCAAATTGAAATTTGCCATCACATCCAAGTTTGTGGATGAGGTTGATCTAGATGTAGTCCCTCTGGACATATGTGGGATTATTTTACAAAGCCCTTATCTTTATGATAGGAAGGAAATATTCTATAGGGAGGAGAATAAGTACTTACTTGTTAAGGATGGTATTAAATATATACTCAGAGCACATCACATTAAGATGAGTCTTTCCTTGGTGATAGTAGGGAAAATGAAAAGACTAGTCAATTAAACCAACACTTTTTGTCTCATTTTGATTTAGTCTAAGGAAAAAGAATATTCTCATGCTTTAGAAAATTGTGATCCTACACATAAGAAAGAATTGGTTTAAATCATTTCTAGTTATGATGATGTGTTTCATCATCCCAAGGGGTTGCCCCATAAAAGGGGAGTTCAACATAAATTCAATTATTATAGGATTTTCCTCTTCCTAACATTAACATATACAGGTTATCAATGGTGGAAAATGAGGAAATCAAAAAATAGGTGAAACTTTTGGAAAGGGGTGTTATTCATCCAAGTACATCTCATATTGGTTCATCTATTATTTTAGTGCCAAAGAAAGATGGCACATGGTGAATGTGTGTTGATGTACGTGTTTTAAACAAAATTACTATTAAGAATCATTACCCTCTTCCTCGTATTGATGATTTTCTTGATCAGTTAAGAAATGATATTTATATCACTAAGGTAGACTTGAAAAGTGGTTATCATCAAGTTAGGATTAATGATGGTGATGTATGGAAAATTACTTTCAAGACAAAATAGGGATTGTTTAAATGGCTTGCCATGCCTTTCAAGTTGTGCAATGCACTGGATACATTCATGCATTTGATTAATGATGTTTTCAGGCCATTCCTTGATGATTTTGTCATAGTCTACTTAGATGATATTTTAATCTTCAGTCAATCTTGGGAAGATCATGTGATTCATATTAGGAAAGTCATGGATTCGTTGAGAAGGGAGAAACTTTATTTGATAATGTTGAAATGTGAATTTGGCAAGACCTCTTTGGTTTACTTGGGTTATATTATAGGACATGGTGAGTTGAAAATTGATCCTGTAAAATTAGAGGTTATAGTTAAATGACCTAAATCTAATAATGTAACTAAGGTTAGAATTTTTCTTGGTGCAGTACAATATTGGAGGAAATTCATTTCTAATTTCTCACTTATTGCATCACCCTTGCATTCTTTGACCAATATTAAATAGGTCTTTCAATGGGGAGGAAAGCAGCAAAAGGCCTTTGACACTTTGAAGACAAAGATTAGTACTCCTCTTATCTTGGCACTTCTTGATTTGCAATAGCCATTTTAGATTGAGAAAGATTCAAGTGATTATGCTATGGGAGTTATCCTGATGTAGGGAAATAATCCAATATCCTATCATTATGAGACTTTCACAGGTGTGGTAAGAAACTATCTGACTTATGATAAGGAAATGTATACATTGGTTCAAAGTGTTAACAAATGGAAACATTACTTGATGGGAAAGAAGATAGTTATACATACATATCATCATCCCCTCTAGTATCTCCAGTCATATACCAAGCTACAACATTCTAGGCATTTCTGTTAGATGGGTTTCATGTAGTAATTTCATCTTGTGATCAAGTATAAGAAAGGTATTCAGAATAAAGTTGTTGGCATGCTTTCTAGGCCTCCCATGATAGTTGCATCTATTCTTTTACAATATAGTTCTTTGTCTCATGAAAGTCATAAATAATATGTTGATGATGTTGATGTTAAGGATGTGTATAAATACTTGATGAGTGGTAAACAATTAGAAGATTCAAACTATCATGTGTATAATGGCCTTTTGTATCATTTGGGTAAAATTTGCATTCCTCAAAATGAAAGGGTGTACATGATTAGGGAAGAAAATACTTCTCTTATTGTTTATCATTTTGGAGTAGGTGAAATGGTTGCACATTTGAGAATGTATAGTTACTAACCTTGTATATAGTAAAATGTTGCCAAATATAACAAGGGGTGTTTTCTTTGTGCTACAAGCAAGCCTAGTAATAGGAAACTAAGACTTTACACTACCTTACCTATTCCTTACCATTCTTGGGAAAGTATTTCCATGGACTTTATAGGAGGCTTGCCTATGTCATGAAGAAAACATGATTACTTGTATGTGGTAGAGGATAGATTTAGCAAGATGTGTGTTTTGATCCCTTGCACTAAGTAAATTTTACAGGGGAAGGTATTACACAATTATTTTTTTAGCATGTATGGGTTCATTTTGGTCTACCCACTTCTATTGTTTTTGATCAGGGTTCTTAGTTTCTTCAAGAATTTTGGTCAACACTATGGGAATTAATGGACATTAAGTTTAATAAGAGCACTACATTTCATCCAGATCAATGGCCAAATAGAAGTTGTGAACTCCACAGTGGTACATTTGCTTAGGGATTATTGTCGTACACATCCTAAGTTATGGAATGAGTATTTTTTCTATATTCAACATGCTTACAACTATGCACTTCATTCTTCTACTATGAAATCTCCTTTTGAAGTTTGTTATGGATATTTACCTAAATCTCCTCTAGATGTTTGCTATAGGTAGGACTCAACTGCTAATGCACATAAAGATGTTAAATCCAAGAAGTTCATTGAAAAGATACAGTAGGTACACCAGACTATCTAGAAAAGTTAGGCAAAGTACAAAGCAAGACATGACAAACATTGTGTTGATCACCAATTTATTGTAGGTGATTTGGTATGGATTCACATCAATAAGGAAATACTAACAAGTGAAGGTAAAAATTGGAAACCAATCCAATATGGTCCTTTTTGGATTACAAAAAAGATCGGTAAAAATGTTTTATGGTTAGATTTTCCATCTTATATGCAGATTTATTCAGTTGTGAATGTGGAAAATCTAAAATTGTATGAGCCTCCAATGATTATAAATCATGATGAGAGTGTATCCATTCCTTTTGTCGACAATTTTTCTCCTGAGTATCTAATAGAATTATAGGAAGATATAATTCTTAATAGGAAGGCTCAGACTTCACGAAGGGGAGATGTTCAGTATCTTCATGTTGGTCTCAAAGGGATGCACCTGAACAAGGTCAAATGGATGTAATCTAGAAGAGTGAGGGATAAATACCTGTAGACAACAAAATTACATCACATGCACATGCATAACTCCCTATGTCAAAACCCCTCTAAAGCTCATTTTTTAATAATAACAATTAGCATCCCTAACCCATGTTTTTACCCCTCACACATTTAATTAATCTAAAATAATTAATTAATTTAATTAAAAACCCCTTATACCACCTTACATGGCCACTTCATCCTAAGACTAATTCTCACCTGATGAGTCACCTCAAGACTTAGTCCCCTTATCCTAACTACCCAAGACTTATTCTCACCTCAAAACTAAATTCCTAATCAACTACATCCTTCTTAGCCTCTTACTTTTACCATTTTGTATTGGGTGCCACATTTAGCATGAGGAGTAACAAAAAACTAGCCAAAAATAGTAGTTTTACCTATTCTAAAGCCACTGACATCAGTTAACCCATGGCTGACATCATCGAGATCATCGATGTTGGTTATATAAGCTAAACTCTAACCTTATGTTCAGGTCAGTAGAAATTAAAAAAATCACTCTTATTTACATCCAATACTTTAGCATTAAACTTTCGACATCCTAGCTTACTATTATCTTGCTTAAGTCAATCCAGATTAGGAACCAAGCTCTTAAGGACTAGCATCACCCACTTTTTTTCTCTATTCAGGGAATCAGTTCAGACTACCTGATAAGAGCCATCCATCTGGCACTTATCATTTAGTCACCACTGTATCTACGTATATCACTTATTATATAAGTCTTTTAAGTAGTTACTTTGCTATCACTTTACATCTAATATTCATTACTTTACACATTCCTAACTGAACCCCTATGAGGGAGCTATAAAGCTTCCTTGCTTGTTTCCCCTTGACTTGACACACCAAACCTCTAACCAAATCCATCTAAACCATACTCTCTCACACAAAAACTCTCCCCTACTTCTAAGACCTAACTAAAACCATTTATTAGACATGAAAAGGCCTTTTACAAGCTCTTATGCAATTATTTCCCCTATCGACCTCAATAGCCTAATCAACATTAGTCACCATCACCCATTGACCTTGGTAGCATAATCAATATTGGTCACTTATTTATCAACATTGACAATTGTGCATTTCCTAACCTTCTCAAAACCTACCCAAACACCTTCTAAAATACAAACAAAATATACCACCTACACTCTATTACTTTCTGTTGCACTCAGATTGTAAATAACAGTAACATTATCTCTCTTTCACTCTCTCTTTACCTCTCTTTTAGTTATTTATTAATTTTTTGTCTCTCAAAAGTGGACTGTCATCTCTAAGGAATTTTCACACTTCTTAGAATGAGCACGTAGCTTGGCAGTCCACTCATTTATCTACTAAAAAACATTTTGTGGTAGTGATTTATTACTTGAAATTAGTCCTCCCTAGCCAAAGAGGATTACTCATAATGTCTGGATATGATGTGCAAACTAATTTGGGTTCATTTTAATCACTTACCCCTACCATTCTTCTCTATTTTTCTTTAAAATTAAAATAGACAAATTTTAGTGAAACATTCTAGCACACCCGGTGGGAACCTAAAGTTTTCCTTGGGTTCATTGCTTGTTTTAAGCATTCATATAGGTGCATTATAGTGAAAACTTAATTTCTTGCACTTTCTCCTTCTCTTCTCTCTTAAAATGAAAAATTCAACATTTTATTTTCTGTTTAAAAGCAATAAAATAAATTTTTCTTCTTTTCTCTTTGCCTTTAAAAATAATTCATCATTTCTCTTACAAGTTGAAAGAGTCTCTTCTTTACTTCCTCTTACATGCACATTAGGATAGTAAATTACATTCTCTACTCCTATTTCATCTTTGTTTTCATTCGAATCTAAACATTTTAGATTTGGGTTTAAAACTTATTGCACTTCATTATTTGCTTTCTGCATAGATTAGCTCCCCTAGTTAACTACAAGAATTATGAATGAATTATAGTGCACCTATCTTACACAACCAGATCACACTCATAAAAACAAAAATATAAACTCACCTAAGAAAAGGCCCATTGGGATTTCATCACCTGGTGGATCACCTTAACCTACCCAGCTATCCGACTTGGATTTCACCACCAAGGGGAGAACCCACTCGGTTCTTTGGTGGAGTATATAACTCTAGGCAAAAAGTATATTTTGGCTAAGTGGCCTGGCTTGGCTTCAAGTCCATGAAGTGAAAGAAGAAAGCTCCTATAACAAACCATGTACCTAGTCTAACATAGATTTCCTCTTGAGTACTAAAACTAACCTGAAACTAGCTCTAGATTGTTTTCTAGTACCTTTGACAACCAGATTTTCTTCTCACTATCTGATTAAGTCATAAGCCAACACGAGACTAAAATTAATCTGTATGAGTTAATAATTGGTGACTGTATTTTCTTTTTTTCTTTTCCATTGCCTTCTATATTTTAGATTTAGTAAAGACATTTTCTTATTGATTCACAAAATCAACACTATTTCTAATACTTAATTTGTATAACCTATTATCTCAAGTTTTCTAAGTGTTCTTCCTTATTACACAGACCTCTTACATCCACTATTTTACCTAGTTTCAACTTTTAGGTTTCTAAAATATTAGATTTTCTATCTCCCAAGTTATCACAAAGACCAACATCGATCAACTATACTGATGTCGATAGACTTTAGCTATAGATAGCTGTTAATCCCACCAACATCGAAAAACTTTTACTACCAACATCGGTCAAGTGACCGACATCGGCAACTGTGTAATTTTCATTTGCTCAAAATAGCAAGCTGAAATAACCCACTTACCTATATCTAAACCTAATATTTCTTTATTCTATAATTAATACAGAGTAGTAAGACTATTTATACTTCTTCTTACATGGTATTTACATGATCTCAAGCAAAAATTATTACCGATTATACAAGCCAAAAACCACTTCCACCTTCCCCTCTTGTTGTTGAGTCTATCATGGAGCATACTTCAAATATGAAGCATAATCCTAGCCCCAACCAAATACCCATTGTACCTAAAGGAGATCAAGATTTTCCTAAATTTCTTGATCGCAATGTGGCAGCCCTTTAGCATTACCTTGCTATGAGTTGAACCCATAATTCTTTGGGTGACCCAATATAGGGTATGTCAACCTCTCTAATGGAGACAACTTTAGTTTCAACCACCTCCACTATTTTCCCCATGGTTACTCAAACCAACACCTTGACAAGTAACCCAACTGTAAATAATGTCCAAAGTTTAACATTGCCAATTGCCCAATCTCACCTAAATCTTAGCATGACTTCCTTGCTTTCACAACTACAACCAATTCAGTCAAGTCTCGCCCCATTATAGAATTTGGTGGTACTTATTCCATATACTCTCACACCTATAATTAATCAAGTTATGACTCACCCTTTATCCAAATTAACCATGCCAATAACCCAACCTATAATAACAACATCTAATCAAAGTATAGTCTCTAACCTAATGAGACAAGTCCCTTTTCTTTCCTCCTCCTAGCCTATGACTCATTATCTTTATGTTTCTGCAACACAACCTCATCAAGTTGTGTCATATGCTCCATCTACTTCCTATTAGGTTCCATATAACTTAAGAGGTATCCCCCAGACTAATCCCCCTCCAGACCTCATCAAGATGTTGATGGACAAGATGTCTAATCTAGAGACATTTGTTTTTGGCTCAAAGAATGTATTATCTTATGATTAGATATGCAATGAACCCATCCATCCCTCTATGCCTATTCACCCTTATCCAAGCAAATGACAACTCCCTAAATTTACTCATTTCTAGAGTAAAGAGGATCCACAGTAGCATTTATGAGCATTTAGACATGCTTGTTATTTAATAGGGAATGATGATGTGTTACTAATTTGCACTTTCCCTATGTCTCTTTTGAGTGCTATCTTGGATTGGTATAGCTCTATACCTCATCACTCCCTTTTCTCATTTACCCAACTCACAAAAATATTCCTAGACCATTTCTTTATTAACATTTCTAAAAAGGTTTCTATTAGAGACCTTGATTCCATTAGACAATTTAATGATGAGTCCATTACAGATTTTATCGCTCACTAGAGAGGCTTGATCAATTAACTATCCTTATCCATACCCCAACTTGAGCTTATTGAGCTCTTTTCAAGGGCATGTGCTAAGCACATCTTGTCCATACTCTAGGTACAAACTTTCCACACATTTGATGAGGCCTTTATAATGGCATGGAAACTCAAGATTCATGTTATAGACAAAAGAAGAGTCAAGTTGCATAGTAAGAACCCCAATTCCAAATAAAATGACTCCTATTCTAAAACTTCTCCTTCTAACCAAAAATATAAAGGATCCACCAACATGATGGTTATTAAGTCAGCTTCTTCCACAACCACCAACTAATTTAATTCCTTGACTTCCCAAAATCCCACCAAGTAATTCCAACAACGGTATGAACAAACACAATATACTCCCATTAGGGAGGCATATACATCCATTTTGGAAAAATTATTGAAATAAGGTGTCATAACCCTTCCTCAAATAAAACCTCCTATATAGTTTGACCCCTCCCATCCTATTCCAACTCGGTACAAGGAAGATGAGTTTTACGACTACCATTGAGTTAAAGGTCACAATTCTAATAACTTTAAGAAAATCAAGAACATTGTTCAAGACATGCTTGATAGGGGTGATCTCATCTTTGATAATCCTAATGCACCCCCTAATCGAAGTACGGATTTTTTAAAACACCATTTCCTAACCATTTACCCAATCAAATTGTTATTCAAACCATAACTAACTCAGGTGATCATAATATCCATATGGTTAATATGGTCTTTCCTTTACCTCTAGTTTAACCTTCCCCTCAACAAGAATCACCTATTTTATCAATCCCTCCCCCACAATCAATGGCATTTATTTTTCCCATTCTTCCTCCCCAAGTAGAAGGGCCTATTTCACCCATTTCACTACCACATGAGGAAGAGCCTCCATTACTACTTATTTTTCCACTAGAGGAGCCAATATTACCATTTCCCTTTGCACTAATATTACCTATTCTTCTACCTGTGGAAGACCACACCTTACCTGTTACACAACCACATGTTGAAGGGAACATTATTCCTATGTTATACCCCCTTGAGGAACCTTCTTCACCTACCTCTTTTCCACCGATAAAGAGTAGTACCCCATCCACTCCACCTTTGCACCTAGAAGAGTTAATGTTATCTACTCCCACATTAGATGAGAGACCTATTGCGCCTACTCCAATCATACCACTCTTACCCCTTATTTTACCTATGGAGGATCATACTTTACCGATTCCTTACCCACATATTGAGGGAGCAATTATACCTATGATTTACCCCCTTGAATAACCCTCTTCATGTACCTCTCCTCTACCCATGGAAGACCATGCCTCTTTTCCCATCTCCATCAAAGAAGACCCTGTTACAATTATTTCTCAACTTTGGCCTGAATTAGTAGAGACCAACAATTTCCCTCTTTCCCAAACACCTTAGCCTTATAAAGACACAACTGTAAGACCTATGATAACATCATCTAAACCCTTCTCACGGTTGTTGAAAAGTATAGAATTTCTTGACTCCATGAAGCTAGATCATGTGACATTTTGGGATCAGCTTAAAACTCCTTATCCAACATAATGAATGTCAACCTTTACCACCAACCCTCTCACTACCCTTTTCCCCAAGGTCTTTGACAAAGCTAGAGCTTCTTCACCAAAAGTACCTAAAGTTCATCCATCTATGTTAGAACCCTCACCCTCATAGACATCTACCACATTAAAGTAGATCAGGGCTTTAGGCATATGCCCCATTTTTAATTTAATTCATCCACAAGTGAAATTAGATTTAAATTCTCAACCACAAGTTAGAGTTTCATGACCTAAATTATAGAAAAATGTTAGGCTTCCTATATCTCACTGATCCTTTCCTCTTCAACCCTTAGCTTTACCATCAATTTTGGGACCACACCCCTCTACTTTAGTTAAAGTATTTCTGACCCAAGAAAAATAAAAGGTTAAGTTACCTCCACTACTACCTTTGCCACCTAGTAGGCATTTCACATTTGACACCATGATACCTAATACCAAGAAAGTGTTATCAAAATATGTAAATCCACCACCACCAAACAAGAAACCACACAAAATTACTCCCATGACTCCTAAACAAAATAAGGTGTCTACTCCTATTAGCACAACAAGTACGAGCCCACTTGTAGGCTCTCAAAGCTTTTTCCTATGTCAGTTATTATAATATTTTGTAATAACTCCTCCTCCCATTAATCCTTATAGTCCTCTTGGAATGAATCCATCTTGGTTTAATGATACACAAGTGTGTTTATATCATTGTTCACCTGGACATGATACTAATAATTGTAAAGCCCTCATAGTAATCATTTGACAACACTTTGATGTTGACACTCTCTTTGTTGATACTCCCATTAACCTTACTTTTATTCCACCTCTAAAATCTATAATGCCTCCTACTATTCAACCTAAAGATGTTTTTATAACCCCTTTACCACCTCCTTCACCTATATTTTAGATCAACATAGTTAATGTGGCCACACAGTCACAAAACCAAAATGATAAAGGTAAGAAAAAGGTCACTGCTCCTTGGACTCATCCCTTCACCAAAGACACTCCTCTGAATCCTAAGATTTCCATCTTGGTTGCCCCAAATTATGATCCTCACATTGGGATGGTCCTCCCTTATGGGCCCCCTAACCTTCAAACTAATTTCACATATGGGGGAATTGATCAGGATCCCACTGTTAGCAATCCATCTTCTTCACCACAACCATTTACCTATGACTTATCTTTCCTGAGCAACCCTAGATTTGATCACACCTATCTCTATAAGTGTGCCTAGAAAGGATTTAGATTGGGTTTTTACAAGCTGGGTGTCCATATGCCTATTGAATATCCTACTAGCACAACCATTGAAAATGCCAAAATGAGGCATGGAGTGGGATATGACAAACCAACTAAACTCACTAAAACGTCTAATGAAATTATTATTAAAGAACTAGTCTCTCCTTTTCCACCTTCTTCTCCACCATTACCTATAGAATTAGAGGTATCTATACCTTCTAAATTTTTTTCCAATAAATGTCATCCATTTGGGGCCTCTCACTTATCACTAGGGTAAGGAAACAAGGTCTCTTCCTCTCATTCATCCTAACATAATTGATGAAGACTCTCCCACTATTAACATTGTCTAATGTCAAGATGATGATGTAATTCTCACATACATGGGTGCAGCTGATTCTTGTATCCAATGATCACTCCCATCTCAAACACAAGCTATATTAAATTAATCAACCATTGACATCAATATGCCCTGTCATAATAACCCTCGCATCCTCAATATTGGCCAATCTTTGGATTCATCTAAACAAGCTGATTATGCCACATTTCTTAATAACCATAGCAAAGCCTTCACCTAGTCTTATAATGACATGCCTGGTATTAACCCCTCTATCATCAACCATAACATTGTCACCAATCAAGATGCTAAACTTGTTAAGTAGAAGCCTTGCAAGATGCATCTTCATATTGCTCTCCTTGTCAAAGAAGAGCTCCAATGCCTCCTTTCTATTAATTTTATCCAACCCATTGACTACCCATAATGGATTTCCAATATTGTTCCTATCACAAAAGTGATCGAGGAAATATGTATTTGCACTGACTATCATGATTTAAACCTCGCTTGTCAAAAAGATAACTTCCCATTGCCAAATATTGACTAACTTGTTAATCTAACAGCCACCCATGAGATGCTATCACTTATGGATGGGTTCTTTGGATATAATCAAATCCTAATTTATCCTAAGGATCAACACAAAACAACCTTCATTATTGCATGGTGGACTTTTTGTTATCAGTTCATGCTTTTTGGTCTGAAGAATGTTGGTGCCACCTACCAAAGGGCTATGGCTTACATCTTTCATGGTCTCCTACACAAGATTATGGAAGACTACATGGATGACTTACTTGGCAAGTCTAAACTTTTCCAAGACCACTTGGTGATTCTCAAAACCATATTTACTCATCTCCTCCAATATAACATTTGACTAAACCCAAAGAAATGTGTCTTTAGTGTTCTTTCCAATAAGCTCTTAAGTTTTATCATTTATCTCCATAGTATTGAGGTCGGCCCTACTAATGTTAGAGAAATACTAGAGATGCCTCCAGCTACTAATATCAAACAACTTCACAACCTATAGGGCAAACTTTAGTCAATTCATCGCTTCATCTTTCAGTTGTCAGATCATTACCAACCCTTTCACCATCTCCTTAAAAAGGATGTTTCCTTCCATAGGAATATAGATTTCTAGGAAGCTTTTGATGAGCTCAAACAATATCTCCTTTCCCCACAATTTCTTATTCCACCTAAGGAAAATCAACCTTTCTACTTATACATCTCTACAATAGACCATTCTCTAGGTGCTATGATTGCACATTGAGATGACCAACATTGAGAATAGGTAGTTTACTACATAAGTTGCACACTTATTGATTATGAGACTCAATATATATACCCATAGTAAAAAACTTTGCCTCACATTGGTCTTTTCTACCTCTAAGCTTTGTCATTATCTTCTAAATCACAAAACCTATGTAGTCATCCATATTGATCCCCTCAAATACATGCATTCCAAGCCATATCACAACCAACATGTATCTCGGTGGCTCACGCTTCTTGTTGAATTTGACTTATAATTTATTCAACAAAAGTATATTAAGGAGCAAATAATCACTGACTAGTTAGCTACTACCCTTTTGCCTAACAATCAACCTTCAAACCTCAAATTCCCTGATGAATCCATTGCAGTGCTCTCCACCGATGACATCTCCTATCAAATGATGATGTTCTTTGACGGATCTAAATGTCAATACGATGGGGGTGTGGGAGTCATTCTTATTCCTATAGATGGTGAGCTTATGCTTTTGTAATTTAAACTAGATTTTGAATGCACTAATAATATGGCCAAATATAAGGCTTTGATCTTAAGACTTCAAACAACTCTCTTCTTGGGTATCAAATCCATAACCACTTTTGATGATTCTCAGCTAGTGGTTAACCAGGTTAATGGTTCTTACCTATGAAAAAATGAGATTCTATAGTGGTATAAACATTGTGTAGATACACTCATGAGATCATTTGAATCTTATCTCTTACAAACTATTCCTTGATCTACAAAAAACTTTGTTGACACAATGGCTTTACTTGCATCACACATACCCTCTTCATCCTCTTCTTTAAAAATCTATGTCATTATGCATCGCTTAACATTACCCTCCTATATATCAACTAACATCCACTTTATCAGAAATGTAACATCCAATCCACATAACTTATGGTACAAGCAACTCATAGATTATCTTTCCTTCTCTATTACCGCTTTTGATCTCTCAAATAATGGGAGACATGCCTTCATAAAACATGTCGTTCATTATAATATACTAGGGAAACTTCTCTACAAGCAAGTTTTTGATGGTCTCCTTCTTAGATGCCTCACTAGTAATAAGATTCCCTTCACTATTAAGGAGGTCCATGATGGGATTTATGGTGGACATTTCAATGGTCATGTAGTTACCAAGTGTATCCTTTGACTTGGTTATTATTGGCCCACACTCCATCAAAATTGTGCTAATTATGTTCAGCGTAACGTCAAATGTCAATAACACACTAACCTCCTTCACATTCTGAGTCATGCATTACAAGTCACCAAAAAAGTTTGACCCTTCTCCGAATGGGGCTTAGATATAATTAGGGATATTAACCTTCATTCCTCCCTCCATCATCATTCTATCATTACTTCCACTGAATACTTCATCAAGTGGGCCGAGGCCATTCCTCTTATTTCCAGTAAGGCTGACAAAATTTTTGTCTTTCAACCATCACATCATTTTTTGTTTTGGTTTTCCACATAAATTTATAATAGATAATGGAAAATCTTTCAAAAAAATACTATCCAAAGTCTTTGTGATACATTCAAAATCAAATTAATCTTCTCATCACCATACTATCCATAAGTAATTGGACAAGCAAAAGCTTGTAAAAAACATTGACCAAAATTCTCATAAAGGTAGTCAACGATATGGGTAAGGTTTGGCACACACACATTCCCTTTACTTTATGGGCTTATCGCACTAGAATTTTAACCCCTACAGGTACTACACCTTTTTCCTTGGTATATGGGACAGAGGATGGTTTGCCTCTTGAGGTTCAGATTCCTTCTCTTCATATTTCTCTAAAATATATACTTACTAATGATAAATTTCACCAAGACCATTTGGCTCAACTTGAATTTCTTGATGAACATCGTCTCATAGCCCTCAACCACCTCCAAATCTATCAAGAGCATATCAAATGTGCTTACAACAAAAACCTCAAATAGTGATATTTCAATATTGGAGATCTCATCTTAAAATAAAATCAACATGTGATAAACATGGAGAAAAAAATGGGGTAAATTTGCTCCTAATTGGCTTGGACCCTATATCATAACTCACAAGTATAGCTCAGGAACTTATCACTTGTCTTCTCTCAAAGGAAGGCTAGAACCTGATCCTTTAAATACTTTACACTTATGACCATTCTTTTCTTAGATAAGTATCGCTTCACCATGTCTTTAACTTGAGCTCGTCCCTTGAGCACACTTACTCCTTCATCTCCCTTTATCTTCACCCTTACTCCTATACACTTAGTTAACTTATAAAGTTTTATGGTTTTGCCCTCAAAGTGGAAAACTCCTAAGCCTCTATAGTCTCGTCCATGACTAAAATCAAAAAACAAACAAATAAATTAGATATGTGACAAGTTAAAATATCTAAGGTCCCATTTCTCAATGTAGACTACTCCCTTGAAGGACATCTATGTAACTTCTCTTTGCTAATATCAATAGACTGCTCCCTTGAAGGATACTTATTTAAAAATCAAAAACAAATTCTTAGACCATTCCCTTGAAGGATGGCTAGGCTAAGCTTTGTTCTCAAAGAGGAATACAAATGAAAAGATTCCTCCATTGATTAGCTTACATAAAAAAACAAAAAAAACAAAAAAAAGCTTTAAGTCATGGACTTGCCTATAGTAGCTCTCGGGTCACCCGCAGTAGCGGTATATCATTCCCACTTCAAAGGTTATGCTACCCAAACATTTTCCCTCAGTTTACCCCTTTTTCCTTCATACTCATTCAAGGGACTTTGAACTCACTTAACATAAAGTGAATACAATGCTTCTCTAACACACAAAATGGTCCAATGCTGCAAGGCATGAATGAGACTCATATTCTTGAGCCTATTTATGTTATGATAATGGTCTTTTCCAATACATGAGCATTATGCCTCTTTATTTTCCCATCTAAATCACATGTCAATCTCTCTACTGAGATGAAATTTTATACTAACACTATCCAACCTACTCCATTTATTTGAATCATACACCATCAAAAATATGGGAAAATGCTAGAATAAACTAACATACCCAACCTATTCGTTTTAAGCATACACCATCACAAATATGGACAAATGCTAAGATGAAACTAACAAACCAACTATTCATATACCATCACATATATGGGAAATTCTAATCTAACTCAACTAACATGATCAGCATTAACATCAAAATTAACATAACATTAGCATAATCATCTACATAAATATCATCTTCACAATCACAATAAATGCATCTCAGAATCAAAATAAGTAAGCATCTCATGTACACACACACACACACACACACTCAGTATACATGTCTATTAATACATTATCATAATATCATCTCTCTCTCTCTCTCAAAATATACATCTCACATCTTTGGCTTGTAGGTTGGTGTACATATAACATATATAGCCAAAAATGGAAAACTCTAGCACTAGAAATGCTAATCTAACTCAACTAACATGGTCAGCATTAACATCAAAATTAACATAACATTAGCATAATCATCTACATAAATATCATCTTCACAATCACAATAAATGCATCTCAAAATCACAATAAGCAAACATCTCATGTATACATATATGTACACACACACACACACACACACATATACACGCTCAAAATACATGTCTATCAATACATTATCATAATATCATCTTTCTCTCTCAAAATATACATCTCACATCTTTGGCTCATATGTTGGTGTACAAATAACATATATACCCAAAAATGGAAAACTCTAGCACTTAGAGTCCTCAAGGCTCTCCATGTGGGCATGACAAAGGAGTGTCACGACCACTCTTAGCCTGTCTGCATCTTCATGAGATATAAGTCATGTCATGTGACATAGATCTCTCCTACTCTCTAAACTCAGAATACCTCTAAATCTACAAAAACTTCCTGATAGCCCTCTGTAGTGCCCCAACTTGGCCCTGTAATGTCTCCACTTGTCCTTATAAGGACAATGCCTATGCCTATGCTACATCTCTAGCCTACATTGTTGTATCTTGTGCCTCTATGGCTACATCTCTTTCCCTCACCACACCCTACAAATTTGGTGGTGGCCTCCTGACCTCAACTATGGGATGTGAAATGGCCCACTATTCCATGTATGCCACTGTACACCCTAGATCAACTATGCCCAACCCTATTGATAACTCCTCAAAATCTAACCCATCTATCTCATTAGGTAAAGGTAGGGGTACCTCTATATCATCCTTCTTATATTCAGGGAAGGCAGGTGGTACATCCTGTAATAGGCCAAACTACCTCCTAACCCATACCATAGGTACCATCTCAAGCTCACTGGCTCATCTCCCCTTAACCCATAATGAGCTCTATAATCCAACTAGCTACTATGCATGTCCTTTGAATATGGGTTATGTCAGGTAAGGTCTCTAAAAAATATCTATAGGGATCAAACCCTCAATCATGAACCTATAATAATTAATATCATTGACTACATAGTCTACTCAATTCTATGCCATACCATCCCTCCACCATTTGAAACCAACCCTAAAGCTAGCTAGAATCATACTAGGTAGCCTTAATGGTCATGTCACCATGATGTGTTCATACACCTAGTAGTGTAGTGAATGGCTGACACACAACTTGTACTACCATCATAGTCTCAAACCCCATAGCTCTCTGTATAACTAAGTTAAAAACACTGGTCTCCATGCAAAAATCTACCATTTGTGTCAACACACCTATCAACACAATCCAAAATCTACCAACATCTACATCTAGTAATTCATACACTATGATCCCTATCATCATTAGGATACTCAACCTATGCTTCTCCTCATCAACACTATATAGTGGCTAGTAGGCAAAACTCATTGAATGATAAGTAGCCTCACTAACATCCTCACCATATAATGCTACCATGTGTATATCATACTCCTCTCTCAAGCATGAAAATAGATCCTCACACTAGAGTGGTAATTGTAATATCCTATATACATCTTCATGTGTCGTTATCAACTCTCTGATCAACAAATGGAAGCTGTTGGTGGTGTGATCCCACCTCTTGATTAGTGTTATGATCAAGCTCACATCTCATGTGACTCTACAATATCACCGCACTCCCCCTAACCCCATAGCTACCATATGCTCCCACTCATCTAGGGTGACATCCCTCCTCATCTATGTTAGTAGCATCGGTAGGTGATCCCATAATGTCAATTTCAGCCTCACCTACATCTATACACATAACTCAAGTCACATACTTTCTAATATAATCTATCACGACTTTTTCCCTTCTCTTTTGGAGAACTACATTGGTCTAAGGAACTCCATCGAGCTATGTAGATAGCACTCAGTTGACATGAGGTCTTTTGAGGTTAGCTCAGTCATATACCCACCTAATTATCTACCCTAATCTCTCCTCTCTACCCTAGGCCCAACTACCCATCAAAACTCTAGGCCTCATAGCCTATATCCTTGACCCTTGACCCTATGCCCTATCTTTTAAACCCTAGGCCTCTTGACCTATCTTAACCTACCTTTTTAACCATTTCCCCTAACACACTTTTTATTCATACCTTAGATCTTTTTCCCTAGGCTCTAGGAGAACTACATTATCTTAAGGCCCTCAATTGGGCTATGTAGGTAGCACATAATTGGCATGGGGTCTTTTAAGGCTAGCTCAGCCACTAAGTTAATGGACTAGTTCAATTAAGGATCCAAACTACCCCATTTTCCTATTTTCTAGCTCTCCATAGTCACTAACATTAGTTTTAATACCAACATCAGTACTTGGTGTTAGCGGATGTCGATAAAAACCTATCAACATCAATGCCATGTTGGCTGATGTTGGTGGACCTCATCGACATCAACAATTTGTTTAGCCTTAAATCTAAATGACTCATCCCCATAAGTTCAAATTTTTACCTAAAAACTACCCCATAACCCTCCCAAGTTACCCTAAACCTACCCTAAGAAATTTCCTACCACTCTACTACCATTTTCTTTTCCCCCACCTCTAAATTAGCCTACAAAATAAAAATAACCAAATCAAGTTTCAAATCTAACCACAGTGGATCTTACCTTATCTCTTCATCTCCTCTAGGTTGGCACAACTAGCTCTTGTGGTGGCATGCCTCCTATTGGGTCCCCTCCTAGCTTAGCCATCTCAGTCATAGTTAGAGCTCTATTTTTCTCTAATCAAATGTTGAAAATGAGTTTAGTTAGCTACCAAACCCCTTTTTTTTGGGTTTGGTCAGCCATTAATGTCGACATCCTTGACCTAATATGTCAATGTTAGCACTTAAGCCCATCGATGTCAACAAATTTTCCCTAAGCCATTGATGTCAGTAATATTTACTACCAACATTAGTGATGTCACTGATGTTGGCACCATTAAATTAATATTTCAACCAATAACCACAACTCTTTAGACTCTACCCATAATTGGGGCAATTTAGAGATCATATATATCTCCTTGACCATAGAAACCAACTTGGAGATCACATATATCTCCCTAACCATGATAACCACCCTTGGAGCTCACTTAAATCTCCACCCATGATGAATTTACTTGGAGATCATGAATATTTCCTTGCTCATTGACCCTTTTACACCAACCTTGTATTTTTTGTCTTGATCACTTATGCTATTTCATTAAAATTGGCTCTTTAACACAAGCATGTATATTAGGTGTTTAAGATGGAACCCAAGTTCATCCTTTCACCTACAACCTTTTTGTATTTCCTAGGGGCACTTCCTACCTTAGATACTTGGGACACATAGACCATTGAAGCTATAACTTTGATTGTTTTGACCTTCTTAGCTATCACTTATAAGTTGTGTCTTATTTATTTCTATCTGAGTCCTCCTCAACCTTACCTATTCTTGAATTTGTCAACTATAGCTCATAGTAGTATATACACATGCAGTAATACCACATTCTCCTCCACTCACCCATTTCACTTCTTATCAAACTGATTTCTAATTCTAGTTTCTCCTCCATCGATTCCCATTTTGAGGGGGGATACCTCATTTAATTCTTGGCATATCTAACTTTTGTTTTTTGTCTTTCAACTTGTCAATGCAAATTATAAGACAAAAAGGGGAAAATGTAGACACCAAAATTACATCACATGCACATGCATAACTCCCTATGTCGAAACCCCCCTTAAGCCCATTTTTCAATAGTAATAATTAGCCTTCCTAACCCATGTTTTTACCCCTCACACATTTAATTAATTTAAAATACTTAATTAAGTTAATTTAAATCCCCTTATGCCACTTTACCTGGCCACCTCATTCTAAGACTAATTCTCACCTAATGATTCACCTCAAGACTTAGTCCCCTTATCCTAACTACCCAAGACTTATTCTCACCTTAAAAATAAATTCATAATCAACTACATCCTTCTTAGCTTCCTATTTTTACCATTTTGTAATGGGTACCACATTTGGCATGAGGAGCAATAGAAAATTGGCCAAAAATAGTAGTTTTATGTATTTTAAGGCCATTGACATCGATCAACCCATGGTCGACATCAGTGGGATCACTGACATCGGTTATATAAGCTAAACTCCAACCTTATGTTTAGGTCAACAAAAATCAAGAAAATTCATTCTTATTTACATCCAAGCTTTTGGCATTCAACTTTTAACATATTTTCTTACTATTACCATGTGTAAGTCAATATAGATTAGGAACCAAGCTCTTGAAGACCAAAAATACCCACTTGTTTTCTTTATTCATGGCATCAGTTCAGACCACTTATTAAGAGCCATCTATCTGACACTTATCATTTAGTCACCACTGTAGCTAAGTATATCACTTATTCTATAGGTCTTTTAAGTAGTTAATTTTCTATCACATTACATCTACTATTCATTACTTTACACATTCCTAACCGAACCCCTATGAGGGAGATATAAAGTTTCCCTAATTGTTTCCCCTTGACCTGACACACCAAACCTCTGACCAGATCCATCTAATCCATTATCTCTCTCACAAACTCTCCCCAACCTCCCAAACCTAACTAAAACCATTTCCCAAAATCAAAAATGCCTTCTATAAGATCTTAGGCAATTATTTCCCCTACCGACCTCAGCAGCCTATCCAACACTGGTCACCTTCACCCACTGACCTTGGTAGCATAATCAATATCGATCACTTCTTTATCAACATTGACAATTGTGGATCACCTAACCTTCCTAAAACCTACCCAAACACCTTCTAAAATACAAATACAATATACCACCTGCACTCTATTACTTTTTATTGTTGCACTCAGGTTGTGAATAATGATAACATTATCTCTCTTTCACTCTCTCTTTACCTCTCTTTTAGCTATTTATTACTCTTTTATCTCTCAAAAGTGGAATGTCATCTCTAAGTAATTTTCACACTTCCTAGAACAAGTGTGTATCTTGGCAGCCCACTTATTTATCTACTAACAAACATTTTATGGTAGTGTTGTCTTACTTTCAGGTAGTCCTCCCTAGCCAAAGAGGAGTACTCACAATGTCTAGATATAGTGTGCAAACCAATCTAGGTTCATTCTAATCACTTATCCATACCATTCTTCTTTGTTTTTCTTTAAACTTGAAATAAACAAATTTTAGTGAAACAATACCCTCACCTCTTTACCAAATAATCAACTTTTAGAGGTCAAAAATATCCTAATGAGGAGGATTGATTCAAGAGGATCTATGTTTCACTCTAAGATATAAGTCATCAAAGCACAACATAGATCTCATTGAGAGGTTTTTATTACAATTTAAATGGGTTGATATTAATTCTATATGTGTAATATATCATGTGTTGAAGTTTCTAAATCAAACAGGGCAAAACAATGGCACAGGGTGTCGCAGTGTGTCATTAAGGACAAGTGGCATAGTTAGAACAAGTCACATGGACCCATGGTGTAGTGACATGTGGTGGTGAGTTTATATGGGAAAATAGTTGGTTTCATAATAGGTCTTTGACAGGTGTAAAAGGCTTACTATCGGGACTATAGCCAATGGAGTCTGTATTTGTCACAAAGGGGGACCCCACCATCAATAGAGATATGGAGAATCCAGTTAGACATTGACAAGTGTCAAATTGGGAATGGTCCATGTGGTGGGTCTTCAAGCCACCACATGGATTTCCACCACTTAGTTATTTCTATGATCAAATTTTAATATTCACATAGTGACTATAGTCTTATGTAATTATTCACCATGCCAATTGGAAGCTCAAGACATACCAACTAATTGGTTGTTTCATGCCAACCAAAGGTTCCATATTAATGCCAAATCAGCCACATAAACCACCCATATTTCCACATTCCAAATTCCATGGATCATGTCAAATACCAAATACATGTCCAATGCCTAAGTATAGGCATTAACCACCATGAAGTTCATGGGATTTAAATGTTAAGCCAACCCACATATTCCCAAATGTGGGATATTGTTAGGATAATAAACAATGCCCATGCCATGATTTTCAAACCCTACCATCTTTGGTAAAAATATAATGCTTTCACTGATACTCCAGTGAGCCTGACCACTATATAAAGTGCCTGAGGTTCATTTTAAAGACATTTTTTTGGGTGGAGACCAAGCATAGTGTAAAGGGTGTAAGAGATGTAGGGGTATTTTTAATTTCCTTAGAATTTTTGAATTAGTTTGAGAGTCATGCTCAGGTATAAAGTGAGTTTGTGGAGATGATTTGAGCTACTCTTTAATATTATATGTTGTTTGTAACAATTTTTAATAAGGATTGATCCCCATTAAGAGTAGATCTAGAGATGTAGGCTTTTAAGCTGAACTCCGTTATCAAATTGGTTAGGTGTTTTTCTATTGATTTGCCTCTTTATTCATTTACACTCATTAAAAATAGTCTTTGATGAATTTTGAATTCTATAATCTTTAAAAAAAAAAATTGTTAAATTATTAAATAAAGGTTTTGATCCATTAGAAGTGTGTTTTCCACAATTTATAACACTTATTTATTGTCGATTATGGATCAAGGGTCCCAAGATAGAAGGTAAAAGAGAAGGGGGTGGTCTGGCTCTAGTTTTAGGTTGGAGTTTGGGTGGTTTCACCTTCTTGGTTTATTTGTTTAAGGTTTTCTTTGGTGGATTATATGGGTTTAAATCCAACTTCAAAGAGGGTTGGAGAGGGATAGGAGTAGGAAGTACCCCTAGGTTTGTGATAGATTTGGTAGAAGAGGCATAAGGTGATTTGATAATTATGGATGGAGGTGGTTTGGATGGTTCTCCCATAGTTCTGGAGGGAAAAGTATTTGATGAAGGGTTTGAGGTGATGATAGGTTTGATGGTGGATGAAAGTGAGGTTGAAATTTCATGTTTGTTTTGATAGGGGATCCCAAGATGATGCCAAAAGGTGGCTATATCAGGATTATGTTGGGAGGATAATTGTAGGCTTTGGACCAATATGGAGAAATGTTTGTAAATTGGTTTGATTCCTTGGTAATTGGTTTCAATTATTAGGCCCATAGGTTGAGGTGAGGGAATGGTTTCTTCACCTTTGTCCTTGATGGAAGGTTCCAAGATTTGAGAGGATGTTTACTCCATAGAAAGAGTAGATAAGGTGATCTCTTTTTTTATAATGGTTTCAAAAGAGAGAGTAGTTAACTCCATGATGGGGGAGGAAGGTGTGATGGCCTCAAGTGAAGAAACAAAAGTGGTGGCTTCCTCTATTTGGGTGTCCATAGGAATGGTGGGTAATTATACCACTTCAATAAGTGGAGTGAGGGAAGAGGTAGTTGAGGCAATGGTTGCTTCCTTTAGTATTTCTATCAAAAAAGAGTTGGGTAAGTCCATGGTCTCATCAAGTAAAAAAAGAGAGGTGGTTTTTTCCTATGTTTGGGTATCCAAAGGAAAAAAGGATGGTGATTCCACTACTTCAATGAGTGGAGTGGAGGAAGAGGTAGTTGAGGTAAGGTTTTCCTCAATGATAGGTTCACTGATAATAGCATTGACCATATGGACCTCATGAGTGTGAGATGATTATGGTTTGTTGCTATCATGGTTGGTAAAAGGGGCATGATTGGGGAAAGGTGGTTGAAAGATGTCAAGGGACTAATTCAAGGGTGTATTGGGATTATCAATTACAAGTTCTCTTTTATCAATCAAGTTTTGGATAATGGTTTTGAAGGTGTTACACCTACTAACATCATGTGCAATGACACGGTGGAAAGCACATAGATTATTTTCATTGTACCAACTAGGTGTAGGGTGAGAAGCATCAAATTATTAAGGGGTTTAATGTGGGAAGTTGTATGATTTTTGATTTGATCAACTTGTCTAAAACTGAAGCATAAGACTCCCCTAGTAAATTATATTATTTTAGGGCAGCCCAATTTTGAATTTGGGTTTTTTGATTAGAGGATTTAGAGGAGTTGGTTTCATTGGGTTGGTTGACAACTAGAGGTAGAACAGTTTTAAGGACCACCATGTTTGTGGCTACCTTTGGTTTGGTGTTGGGATGGTTACATTGGTTGGTGGTTTTATATGAGGAAGGGTCATTGGATTTGAATCTATAATTTTTATTTCTTAGTTTCAATTTCCCCTCATAAATGGCTCTGATTTCTAGTTTGCATGTCATGGTGAAAGCCTCATCAAAGGTTATAAAAGTTTGAACTTGCAGAGTAGGAGTAATGAGTTTGGCACAACCTTGAGAGAAAATTTCAATCAACTCGGGTTGGGGTAAAGAGAAAGAGAGTTGGTTGATAAGTCCTCTCTATCTAGCTATGAAATTGGCAATTGATTCATCATCAAATTGCCTGATGGAGTAGAGGTTGGTGATATTATTTAGATATATTAACTAAGTAGTGATCTAAAAAGTTTTGGGCAAGTTGGGAAAAGGAAAATATGGAGTGATTAGTGAGATCAGTATACTAATCCAAGGTTGGTCTAGATAAATAAATTGGGAAGGTACAAAGGACAAGAGCATCATCATATGTAATCAAATAGCAAGAATGGTGAAATGCTCTTAAGTGTTGTTGGGGGTCCTCTTTGCTTTGGAAATTAGAAAATTTGGGTCGTTCCCATTGAGAAGGATAAGGTTGGATAGGAACGGATGGGTGAATAGGTTCATTGTAGATTTGATCATAAGATAAAAGGTTATGAGCCCCAAAAATAATTGACTCTAGGTTGGTCATTTTGTCCATCAACATTTTGACCAAATCTATTTGGGGTTATGGTGCTCCATGGTTATATGCTAAGTTTTATTGGGGTTGGGTGGATGCAATGTATGGATAGCTAGTAGAAGGTTGAGAAGATGCCACTTATTGGTATGTGGTCATTGAAGGTTAGGATGATGCCACATAAGGGTTAATGGGCACAAAATATTGGGTGGAAGGTGTTATGTATCCTTGTGGATTAAGACCATATTGGTAGGATGTCATGGGTATTTGTTGAGTGATTGATATGGGTTAATTTGGAGGTATGGATGGATTAATTGGTTGAGGTTGAGTGGTAACTCTAGTACTGATATGTGGAAGGGTACGATGTATGGCAAGCACCAAATTTTTAAGTGGGGTAGAAATTGGTGGGTTGGTAGTGATAAGGGAAACGGTAGAAATAGGGGTAGAAGATATCCCCATGGTGGATGAAGTATGGGTAACAAGTGGTGAGGTTGTGCCTATGTTGGAGGTATTAGTTCATTTAAGGGGTGTTGGGTTATTAGTTGCGATGTTTGATTAGGTTTGGGTGGAGGTAGTGGATGGGATATTGGTATAATAATATTCTTGGGTGATCATATGTTTGGTAGAGGTAGTGCCAACCATAAGATGAGGAGGCATACCATAAGGTGGATCACTAAGAGGAACTGAAGTAGGGGTGCGATAAGATAAGGTGTTGAGGTAATATTGGAAAGCCATGGGGTTATTATCAAAGAATGTGGTAAAATCCATATCACCTTTAATAACTATTTGAGGCATGCTAGGAAGGGTAGAATGATGGGGAAAACCCTCAACATCCAAAGTATACTCCATAGAGGAATAAGAAGAGGAAGGTGGTTCTTGGTTGGTTTAATTCCTCAACTATTGTCTAGTAGAGACCATGTGAGGAATAGAAAGGAAATGATGAAAATATCACAACTCAAACATAAAGCAAACAAAATAAAAAGATCTCAAGGAAATTAAAACATACACTAGATTGTGTTTAAAAACTTATGATTCTTTTTAGATCACTTTTGGCTTATGGCTTAGAAAGTGTGAAAAACTTTAGTTTGTAGATCAGGTACTAAAAAGGAAGTATAAGGTTGGTTTTAGGTGTTAAAGACTCAAAATTTGTATTAAAATTTAGTACATGGCTTGATATTTGTGCTGACCCCCTCAGTTCACACACTGCAGTGATAAGGGTCTCAAGTGCTTAGCCAAGATATACTGAATTTCAGAGTTTAGACTCAAGCAGAGAGCTGATTGTTGGTTTCTCTTCTTGATAATGACCTCCAAGTAAGATATCCAAAGGGTAAGGTGATCTTCTAAGAGATGAAACCCTAGTCAGGCTTTATGTTAAATTTTTTGATGTATTGATTAATTATGTGGTTTGGTATAGTGTGTGATAATAAGAGTGAAACTATGATTGATTACTTTGCTTTTAAGTTAACTAGATGAACTAAAAAACTAAAATTAGTCAATGTATGCAAGTTTATTTTATACCCAAAATAAATCTCCAATTTTGTTGTATGATCATATAATAAAGGAAAAAAAGGGAACCTAGATGCTACTAGGTCCCACTGGGTGTGCCAAAATGTTTCTCTCAATTTTTTATCATTTTTTAATTAAAGAAGAAGTAAGAAACTAGTAATAAGGGTTTGGAAAAAAAACATAATTGTTTATGCACACGTGATTTAGATGAGTGTGGAGAGCTCCTCATTTTCTTGGGAAGAATTACTTGTAGATAATAAATCACTAATAAAAGGGTTGTTAGAAAGATAGTAAGGTGGACTACCTAGCGTGAGCTAGATTTGAGAAGCATGAGCTTGTTAGGAGGCTGTCAATCCACTCTTTGATAATAGTTAAGTTAAAAGAGATAAAAAGGAGTACTTGCATCAAATAATATAAAGAATTAAAATGAAATACAAGATGAAATAGATGCTTGATAAAATAAAAATAAACTAAATATAGAAAAAAGAAAGTCAATACTAGTGCTAAAGAGGTCAGGTTAGGTTCAGAAAATTAGGCAGAGGTCTGTGAATAGGTAGAGACACAAAATGTTAGAATTGGTTGGGGGTAAAGGGTTGGAAATAACTTGTTATTTCCTACTATAGTGACCATCGATGTTCAGGGTGATTTTCAACAATTAAACTGACCATCAGTGGTTGGGTGACCATCGGTGATTGAGGGTGACCATTGGTGGTTAGGGTGACCATCGATAGTTCTTGTGGATTCTGAAGATGTTCAAAAAAGGAGTTGTAGAATGGGTCAGTGAATGGTTTAATAATTTTTTAAGGGTCTAAGAGTTAGAAATTAAGATGTAGAAAGGTTTGATTAGGATAGGGAGGTTATAAACCAAAATAACAAAATTGGAAATTCAAATTGTACCTATTTTGTTGCTTGAAGGCTTATGGTTGATCCTGTGGTAATTTTGGAAGAGTTACAATACTTTACCTCAAGATAAATTTTGGTAGAGGTTCATATCTCTATTATAATTATTGAATTGTTGGAAATAACATCTGGTGGATAAAATCTTGATCACCTATGTATAATAATGCTTGATTATGGATCCCTATTTACCTCCTACTCCCCTCCTTTTATAGGCAATGGGAGATAGAGGTAGAACATTCCATAGGAGGTTAGGCTATTAATTTCTATGTGGTATGATGTGTTAGCACCATGTAAGGAAAACATATTAAATTTTGTTGTGTTAGTTTATACATAGTTGGTCAGGTGTTTGTTTAGGTGGTGGAGAAGGAATCGGGCTATTGATGGTCAGGGTGACCATCAGTGGTCAAGATGATCATCAATGATCGAGTGTCAAAGGTTAAGTGGGATAAAAAGGGGTAAGACAGTGATTTGATTAGATAATTATCTAACCTAACTTAGGGTCATGGTTAAGGGTTGGGTAATGGTTTGATTTGGGGGTGTTTTGACATTCAGAAGTACATTGTGTAGAATTATAGTGTCTATAACAACTACTAGGAAGTTATTCTAACTTTTAACTTTAGGAGCCTCAAGCTTGGATACCACACTATTATTCTTGAAATATTCAAGTGCCTTATAAATTTCTAATATGGTTTGATGCTCATGAATGGTGTTAGTATGAAGGATTAATGGAAAACTTGGATAACTTGAGACATCTTTTGGACTAGCCTTCACACTTCTATCCTCTTCTTGACTTTATCTTTCAAGGGAAGGCATGACATAGTATGATGTTATATCCCATGAAGGCTTCCAAGCTAAAGTTATTTTAGGTTCTTGAGAAGGCATGGTATCTTGAAGGGGATCTTAAACACATGAATGTTGATTTGGAGTAGGATGATGAAGGCAATCTATAATAAAGGTTTTTGGTATGTAAGGTTGAATATTAAAATTAGAGAGTGATCTAGACCTAATTTGGAACCCTAAACTATACCAAATTTTGCACACCATATAAGACAAGTCACTAAATAAGCATCCCCCAATCTTAGCCATAAAATCACTAGACAAACATAGGGGAAAATGAGGTAACAAGTCATCAACAATAATGTCTTGTGCAATTGAAATCTTGGAGTATGCATGAATGGTGAGTTATAGGTTCTTGATAAGACCAAATATCCTCATAAGATATCCATTCAACTATCATTCAAGGTTATATTTAGGTTCATATACCTAATAGAAATCGATGGAGCTAATACATGGTTTAAATCATGCATAGAGACAATAGAGAGCTGAACATAGAGAATTTAATTCCACATGAATATATTTTGCTATTCACTCATTACACTCTGATTATATAATACATTCTAAACATTAAAAATATATTTTAATATTTCTTGTAACCACTCCCCTATTTTCTCTCTCATAATCTCTCACACCTGAATCCCTATGAATAATATATACTAATAAATAAACTATGTTCATAATATTATTGTAACAATATTATGAATACCAAATTAACTATTACTTAAATATATTTACCTATTGATAAATATCAAAACTCACCCTAATAATAATGTTACTAATAATTAATCCATAACATTCACCCCCTTAACATTATTATTCCTAGTCGCACACCCCCTTAATCTGAACCTTTGGAGAATATCATCTTGTATTGCATCTGAATATGATTGTGTGATTTTTCCAAGGATCACAAACCTAAAAAATGGTTTTTCCATGGCTGACCAAAAACTAATGAAGGTTTATCCAATGGCTAACATACAACCAATGATGGTTTATCCCATGGCTTACCATCAACCAAGTGGTTTTGTTGGTTTACCACAAACCATGTCATGTATGTAAGTACATACTTAATTCCCATCATTTTCTAACTAAGAGGGATTATAAAAGGAAAATATCAAAAGAGATTACTTGAACATGAATTATAATTTTGTTCTTATTCAATCACACATAATGGAAAAATATAAAAAACACACCATACTATATATGCCATCAAAACATCTAGGGCCTCATCACTGATGACTTGCGAGAGGCTTGAATAGCCTCCATTTATGTATCCTCCATCCTCCAGTGACTTCACTTCTTACTTAGTCAATGTGTTGATTATGATCATGATTTTTTTAGGGGAGTCCCATTCATAATTCAGATGTCACGTACAAGCAAAAATGCATTTGTAAGGCAATTTTTTTTTTACAATTTTTTTTATTCTTTACATTTTGAATTTTAATATACAAAATGACTTTTACAAACAAAATAATCGACTCTAGAATTTGAACATGACTAATAAATTTATTGATATACTAGATGCTAAATAAATATTTGACAAAAATGACTCTTTGACACTTTTAAGAGTTTTGACTAAAATTTGACAATGGACCCAAATAAATAAACACACACCTATTTTATAAAATCTAATTTAGACTTTATTATGCAGTGACCAAACAACATTTAAAAATACTTAAACCTAATATATGACATGTTTTAACATGACACAAAAGTAATATATAATTAATTTATTACCACCTAAAACAATTATAAATAACTTTGAATTTAACTAAAAGACAAACTTACAATGATTTTGACCACTAACACCTTGCATGGAAGTGACTTGATACATGTCACATAATACACAATAAAATTTTACTAGACCTACAGATTGCTAATAAAATTTTAACTAAAAATAATTTTGAACAAATATTAAAAAACTTTGACCATACCTAAATGATTAAAATGAATTCTATCAATATTGCATGGTGTATGGATCGTAGCAGAGATAGTCACAAATCATTGAGTTAATTAAAACTGAATAGAATTTGGAGTGCATTTATCCTTACACCATGCTTGCAAAGGATTAGAATTCCAAGTGCCTTGAAACATTATATGTGAATATAGCAAACAGAAGGCTGAGAATGCAACATGCAGTGAATCATTCCAATGTGGCAAGGAACACATTGAGTACATGATCCAAACGGATCTACCAAAGATTGGTGGTGGAGAGAAAATATGCTTGGGTGTATGGAAGTGTAAAATTCTTGGGCATCATTGATGAGAGAGCTCTCTTAACCAATATTTCAATCTAAAATATTTATGTGCTTCTACACAGTTTTCATTTGAAATACAATGAAGACACACAAATAATATCTTCATTTCCCCTTGAACTGTATTCTAATTACATGATGGCACTTTCTTATAAATTGAATGTTAACTGTTGATAGATTATGATCTAATATTTCCTTAAAAAGATGGTTCATTGAAGGTAAAGGCTCATGAGCAATTCTAAGTATGCCAATAGAGAAAATATGAATGCAATAATTACTTATTTATTCTTAAGGAAAATTACAAACTTGTTCTCAAAAAAACTCTCTCATCTAAGGACAAAGCACAGTGCAACTACCCTAGATTAACACTCAAAACATCATACCCACTCTAATACCACTGATATAAATTGGTGGAGCTAACACATGGTTTAAATCATGCACAGAGACAATAGAGAGTTGAACACAAAAAAATTAATTCCACATGAATATATTTTATTATTCACTCATTACACTCTGATTATGTAATACATTCTAGACATTACAAATATATAAGAATAATTCTTATAACCACTACCTATTTTCTCTCCCAGAATCTCTCACACCATAATCCCTATGAATAATATAGACTAACAAACAAACTATGTTCATAATATTGTTGTAACAATATAACGACTACCAAACTAACTATTACTTTAATATATTTACCTCTTAGTAAATATTAAAACTCACCCTAATAATAATGTTACTTAAAATTAATCTATAACAATACCAAGTTCAACTTATCTACCATGAGCTTAGGGTTAATTTAATTTCTATCATTATCATCAAACAAGTAGTTATGAACCAAGAAGTCTATAATGATCACAGAGGTGAGAAAAGGAGATGGATTGCTTTCCCTAATAGATTGTTCTTGGTTTTCAAGGGTGATTTTCTAATATACTAGGGCTTGTCATTCAATCTCCTTCTACTACCTTAGACATTCATGTAACTTATTTCTTTCCTCCCTTACCTTCTCAATCTCTAAGTTCAAATCATCTTTTCTTGGTACAAGCTGACTATAAGGAATAACATGTTGGTACCATGATTGGTCAAGAGGATAAGAAGGATACTAAGGAGCTATATAAATTTCATAATGAGATTGATAGTCTTGGTAGTAATGAGGCCCATTAAAATGCTAATAAGGGTTAGCATAAGATTGATAGGGGTTATGTTAGGGTTGATAGGGAGGTGAATGATAGAAATTTTCGCCATAGGCTGCCATAACTTCTCATGGAACATATGCACAACAACATGAATTATGACCAAGAACCTTCCCTACATATACAATGATGACAATTTGATGTCTCTCAACCTAAAATTTTACTGTAAATCCTATCTCAAGTGCTTGAAATTGTTTAATATGACTACAAATCTATAAGTGAGTAATTTGATGGCTGAATCTTGTCCCATTGGGCATGTAACAACTGCTAGTAACCCAAATTGCTCCTTGTTAGAGGAGGTTATTCAAACCTACTTCAAACTTAGACTAACATTAGAATGGTCTAAAGGTTGTGGGTGACCTTATACTGGATCGAACCTCTAGATTATGGGGCTAGCTCCCCTGGTACATCAATTTAGCTCAATTCACTAAAACCTACTACTATTAGGATATAAAGAAATATAAATTAAATAAGTGAAATCTACTCTAATGGGTAGTGATGCACCTATATTGTTTATCTACTCACTCAACTTGAACTCCTAACAACACTAGTGGATTAAAAAGAAAATAAACAAACATATCCATGAGTTCCTATGTAAAAAATGATTCATGTAGAGGCTATAATAGGTAACTATAGTATAAGGACATGATAATAAGGTTTGATATGAAATTTTTACCTATCATATCATAATTTAAATTCCATCGTGAACACTTCTACACACCACAAGACCTGCATAAGACACCTTCTTGACATATAGGTGAATAAGGACCTGTAAGGGAAGGAAATCCATCACATTTTGAAATATAAACAAGTAAAAACACACTAGATATCATCATGAAAGATTTTTAATAGTTTATTTCTTAGTCCAATAGGTTCATCAAGTGCAAAACAAGTAGAGTTCCCTCATAATCAGAAGAGGGATACAAATTAAGGCCTTAAGGCCTAAATATATAAAAAATGAGGAGAGAATAATGGGATAATGGCATGGAGGAGAGAATTATGGGTCATAAAGGACCAAATTCATTCACTAATGTAGTTACAAAATAGTTACTTAGTCCTATACACCCTTTATATATTGATCCCATGATTGGCCTTTAAATGAGCCCTTAGGCATTGAAGTGGTGTAGTGGAGGATATGGTTAAATTTTTCAACCTCATCTTGAAGTATGTTAGTCCCCCTTTTGTTTAATTAACTCTTATACTGGTAGTTACACTTGAATGAGATGTAATTAAGCCATCATAAAGCATGGCATAGTCACTCTTTTTAAGCAAATTGACCAAGTCAAGAAACTACCCCCTCTCTTCATTATGACCATGAAATGTGCACTTGACTCCTTTAATTTTTTAGTTATATGGCATAATATCTCTATAATAACTCCCTCGATAGTCTTCCTACACCAATCTTCATTCCTCTTTATTGACCAAATAGGCCAATTAGGCCTAGTAACCTAACTATTAGTGTTTGGCAGCCATGAAATTCTATTCAAGACCTTGATATTATATGAATCAGTAAGATTTAGATTTGAAACAATACCATATACCATCACATATGCCCTTTTGATCAAAAAATACCTGTAAATTTGCAACAGTAGTTGAATAAGTCATTTTATCCCTCATTTATATAGACTTGTTGTATATAAGAGAGTTTTAGAGGTATTAACAAGCATGTTTTTGGACATTTAATGTCTTTATAAGGTGAAACAAGTGTCAAACTTCATCCTCCACTGATTGGCATCTTCCTAAACTACCTTGTAACTCTCTTTCTACTATTTTTCCTAAAAAATACTTTTTTATGATAGGTCCTTATAGTTTCGTATAACCCAATACCATGGTTAGGACCCTCTCTAAGTCTGATTTATGTTTCAAGTGTTTATCAGGTTATTTGTGCATTTTAGAGGGCAAAAATATCAAGTTTTCCAAAACTAGGTCTACCTTAGGGTTTAAGTAGGGTTTTAGAGGTCCACCATCTTAATGATGGTTTATAAAGTATTAATATCCAAAAAAAAACATCTTTCCATGGATATTTAGTGCATATATCCCTTACAATTCCTTGATAATCTTGAGTTCCCATGCAAAACATGTGTCAAGATATGTACATAGGGAAGTGTGTTTATAGTCTTCTACAAGCATTTTGGGCATGTTATCAATCTTAACCTTTGTTCATAAAATTAGGATCCTAAAAAAAACTCAATAATTCATGTATTTCAATTACATATTGGTCCCCAATTCTCATTATTTTCCCTGAATCCTTTTGCGGTGAAAGATCCAAGCATTGAAACATGAGTTCGAAATGACTATATAGACTGTGTATTTCAAATTAGTATTCAATACTTATTTGATCCTTATAATTGATTTTTCATACTCAAAATATCCTTCATAATACATTAATAATCCCCATACATATTTTCATGGTGTCAAAATTGATTAGGAAGGTGTCTGAGGATACTCCATAGTGGTATAGACCTTTTAGGCCAAAAATAAGCTTTTAAGCCTAATTGACCTGAACTAAGCTTTAGATATCTGAGTGACCTATATATTATTTTAGGGATAAATATCATATAAAATCCCCTTTCCCATATATTTATAACCTTATTTCATTTTTCTAACTCACAATCCCTGCTCTGCTCCTCTTTCTTAAGTGACTGGTTGTAGGTCACTGTTAGGACTGTTAAGTTTGAATGTGTTTGATATTAGTATGGGATGTGAGTGGTTTTCTCCCCTTATCCATTATATAATATATGGATTTATAATTTATATATTACATTTTCAAATTTTTAAAACCACTGAACGAAAATCCTTCATTTAAATCCACTCTTCATACCCTACACAATCAGGTTCAGGGTTTCTAAGAGGTTGCATTCATGTAACCCTATGGGCATAATTATATGTCCTTATACCTCAAATTTATGTTTATACCATATTTTAAACTCCTATCATGCTCCAAAATCCTTATCCATATGTCTATATACCTTCATAAAATCCCTAAACTTTCATTAAGACTCTAACCTACCTAAGTTTCCACTTCTAACACGCAAGTCTATTATCATCTTTTCTAGGCCTAATATGCCAATTAGGCCACTAATACCTCTTTATTAAACTAATTATACCTTTTTTATACCTCATTTCCTCTCCACTAATATTTTGTCAACCTTCAACTAATCTTTAATCAAGCACAAGGTCAAAAAATTGCATATACAAGCCTATTGAGGCCATTTTTGGCCTAAAAGGCCTTAAATCTCTTTTGTCCTTAATAAAGACTATATAATATCAATAAGTCAGTGGTATTATTTTATATAGAAAGGGAATTAAATTCAAAATCATGTTCTACTTTCCTGTAGCATTACACATTTTAGTCTTTCTTGTTTGACTTTGTCCTTAAGTACTCACTCAGGTTTGACTAAGTCTAATTAGGCCATTCAAGCACCCTTCTACCCTAGTTGATACTCACATCACATTTGATATTTTTATTGAATATTCAATTCTTACCTTATCAGGTGCTTCTATTTTATACAACCTCCAAACCTTGTATAAGCGTTCACTTGATATACACAAGCTTTTATTCCATCTAGGCCTAAAAGATCTGTGGAGGTTTATTAACTCTACCCCACTATCTCAAATAGACTAGAGAATTAATTAAAATATTATAAACTCATAAGGAAACTTAGGGTTTTTATCTCATTCTTTCATTTAAACCTTACATATTCATCACACTTCCATTCTATTGCCAATAAATTATGCCTGTGTGTGAGAATCTTACACCTTAATTGTGTGTATGAGATCAGACTTTGCCTATAGGTGTGGATGACTTATTTCTTTGTCCTTGAAGTCATGATAAATATACCATGTGAAACATAGGTCATTACCTTTTATACCTTTAATATAACTTCACACTCCTTCATATGCCATGCTTTAAGATAAGTCACTTACTTAGTTTGTCTTTTTCTCCATAGTCAGGCCTATAGGTTTAAAAAGACTATGAATACCCTATTTCAGGAGTCATTTGATGCTTCTCTAAAAGGATTGATTGTGATAAAAGGAATATGATTCTCATCTAACCTATGAAAATTCTTTAAAACCTTTTCACCATCATTATTTTCTCCACTTCAACATTGTAACCTTGTATATACTCCTTGAGGTCTTTGACTGGTCTAGCCTTCTCTTTGAATAAGTATAATGTGTGATTCTTTATGGGCCCTATCTATCCCTATTTCTATTTATCTTCATAGGTGCACATAAATTATTATGGATTATTAGTGTCTTAAATATTTGCCTTAGTATACCTTTCAGCCAACACTCCACCATTTTTAGCCTATGTAAAGGCTTACAAGTGCCTAGATGAGGGTTACTTGGAATGAGGTCTAAGAGTGAGGATGGCTAGTGTATAGGGCCAAGATGAGTATGTGAAATTAAATATATAATGTATTAAATATGACTCATGTTTATACCTCTCAAACAACCTAAGGATCCTCTGTAAGAACAAGCAAGGAACTTAACACTACATATTACCACTGGTAGTCATAGTTCTAAGATACAACCATGGAGACACTACTTAATTTTAATGTGGACCAGTTGAGAATGAGAGGTAGATAATATTTTAATGGCCTAAATAAACTCATACCCAACCTAAGAAACATTAGATACTTTCATATTTATGCACTAAAGCTCCTGTAACCATGAGAAACCAAACTACAGTTTGAAAACAAAGAAAACATAGATATTTTCCTACTTCCACACTCCTAAATGTGTGAAACATGAGTGTAAGTTAATTTATATGGGTTATGATGATCTCCATAACACAAATCAAGTAGTGGTTCTAATAAAAACCTTAAATATTCATTAAAATCATTGAACTTTTTCACCCCTACATAAATGAATAAGCTCATAAGAGTGGTTAAGATGTTAGATATTGTTCATCAAGATGAGACTTTTAACCTGTAAAAAAATGTCTTGGATTGGAAGATCAAGATACCCCCTTCCTTTCCCCAAAGTTTAATATCATGAGGTTCTCTCTTCAATCCATACTGTCCAAAAACCTAAAGGGTTGTCTTGGTTTACAAGGAATCCAGTTGAAGAGCAGGGTCAATTTTGGATCTATTTTAAGTCCTCTTGCCATGAAAATTCTCTGAGATGTCAAAATGAGCCCTCTTACAACCCTCTATCTTCTTTTATATGTAATAGTCCATGCAAATATATACAACTATAGAAAACACCTAAAAAGTCTCTTTTCCTGCATTTTTTCCATATCTCTAACCTTTTACCACCATTAAAGGATGAAAATAGGGAAAACATAAGCTAACATAACATTCAAATAATAAATATGGTAGGAGGAAGTGGAATAGAAACATTTGGCATGTGTGGGGTCCACTTGGTGAGTGGGGAGTGGAAATAGGTTTCAAAATAGACTTTTAATGATCTGAAACACATAGTTGTGACAATATGATGTGAATAAGACCTTTTAAATACCATATTAAGTAATTAAACACCATGATATTCCATTTCTCTAAATATTTATAAAGCACATTAACCCATATGAGGCACTGGAGGGGTATTTGATGGCTTTTAAGGGTGAGTTGAGGTGATAATTGAGATTGGATGAGTATATCATGGATAATGAACTTTAACACACTATTTATCTTCATATTATGACCTCAAACAATGTTTAAACACCCCTAAATTTCTTGGAAAGACTCTCTCATAATGAAAAAATGGGAACAACCCATATACTATGAGAACCAATAACCTCAAATCTGTCAAGTTACCTTAATTTTATGAAAAGATCCTTAATATCATCAAACAGGGCTAAAACCACTTGTTGGACCTTACAAGGCATCTTGACACTCACCTCTCTCACTCCATGATCACTATAACTACTATCACCTCACCAAATAGACTAAAGACATTCATGACACATGAATTCACAAGTAGAAACTATGACACACTAGGACACTCCTATCGAGGCTCAAAGACTCTCAATAGGACCAATAATGACATGAACATGAAAGAGATCACCATGATTAGGCTAGGATAGTTATCAACAAAAAAATTTGATGTTAGGAGTTGACATTTGACCTGTGAGGCCAAAAATGTCAACAGGTCTCTTATGGCCCTAGTTACAAGGAAGATTAATATTATGATGGAGAATAATACTCTATTATGTTTTATGATATCCCAATTATAGTAAGATCTGAATAAGGTTATTATTAACACCAACCTTTAGAAGACAAATATGAATCCCTTTTGAGGTTGATGGAATCAGGTGCAAGATTTCCACTAGATTTCCCAATGGAATAATTTCACACACTTATTTAAATAGAGGAGAAATAACTAGAGTAACCTCTCACTCGTATTACAAAAATCAAAATTGATTCTACTAGCAAGGGAAAAGAATAAATTGTAGAGTTTACCACAATCGATCAATATCTTACTACCAAGATTCATAAAATTAGATAATGGTACATATATCAATTTGGCATAGACCTAATAAATTTTTTAGCTATGACTTCAATGGATAATATCGATTCTAAAAATCAAGAACATACGATAGACCAAACATAATATACCCTAGTTGACTTATGTCTACGGTAGACCTTGAAGTTGGTCATGAATAGAAAAAACCTATAGATGCTTCACAACACATTTTACCTAATAAAAAGTATACCTTTTTTAACCATCAAGAGACTCTTACCCCTTTACAACTACAAAGAATCAAAGTTTTATTGAAAATTGGGGGTACTGTGTAAAACACTTTAGTTAGTTCATCTCAATCAACATGCCTTTTGGTAAACCAAAAATTGACACCCCAAAACCTATAGTATTCATATAACACACAGTAATAGATTCTAGGGATTCTATATCAAGCACCAAGGAATCAACAGCAAACCTACACAAATCAAAAAGTAAACCAAAACTAAACTTTTGGACATAGTGTTCATATCCCTAACAGGATGATGTAGGGGTAGATTCCACCCCAAAAAAATGATATTCCACCAATAAATGCACTAAACATGTAGGAGTGTAATTTAATGAAAGAAGTGGTCTCAAGGCTTGAGATAGCAACTGAATTAAGAAATATAAGTTTGATGAGATATGCCCTTCTCTGTTTAACTTAAGGATTTCCCAAGTCCTATTTCCACATCATTTCAAGGTACCCAAGTTATATAAATACAAAGGAAAGGGGGGACCCTCAAGATCACATTAGATCCTTTTTGTACTATTCAAAGAGGTATCCTACAGTAGTGTTTATTTATTTAGTTTGTTTCCATGCACTTGTGTTGGACAAGCTCTAGATTGGCCCCTCAAATTTCCTAAGGGATCAGTGAGAGATTGGAACAATCTATCAGAAAAAAATTTCAACCATTTATATTATAACATTATGCATGAGTTAATAGTGGTTGACTTATGAAAGGAAAGACAAAGAGATGGAGAAATATTTATAATATACCTATAATGATGGATATAATTAGATGGCTAATTTCAACATAATTTACCAAATCATCAATTGGTTGATATTTTTGCATAGAATATGGACCCTAAAATATCTCACAATCTTCGCTTGTGAAAACACATTAAAGGAAATTATTTATAAGGGAGTACAAATTTAAAAGGCACTTATAACTAGAGGTCTTGTGAAAATCTAATCACAAGGTCAAACATTTACTCAAAAACAACCACCTGTTTAGGGTATTACTATAGAAAAACCTAAAGTTTTTAATAAGAATAAGAACATGGTGAGAAATGGAGTGACAAAATCCAAACACGTACAAATGGTGTAGGATCTACCATCTCCAAATGTACAACCATCTTAACCTAATCCATCAAACACTTTACAAAGTGATCCTCTATGGAGGGCATTTAATATGTATAGATCATTCAATAAACTAGGAAAACCTATGGAGGTAGTATTCTAGAAACTAGTGGTAGCCAATTTGATTGTGTGGCCTATACCAAAGTCATTCCCATAGGACCAACCTAAACCTGATTGGTATTAGGAAGATGAATTTTCTAATTTCCATCATGATATCATCCATGCCATTTATTGATCTATATATTTAAGACATCTTATTGAGGAAGTGATTGAAAGTGGTGAAATTAAAGTAAAACAAATAGCATAGAACACTAATCAAGACATGGGCATCTATAAAGACTAATTTCCTAAACATAATCAACTACAACAAAAGAACAATCAAAATCAAGGTTAGGGCCAATATCAACATGAACAAGGTCATAATCCTAATCAGCATATTCATATTCAAGATCAAAATACCCAAGTTAATAACTTGGGTTACAACAGCATGCCATATGATTATAATAACATTATGCCATTTGTGTGGTGCAGACGGAGGGGTCCATGGCGCTCTTCTCTAGCATCTCTGCAATGATGCTATGGTAGCTTCTCTACTCCATGACTCGTATGGGCCTCTACGATCTTCTCAAGGAGAAATGGAGGGAAGAAGGAAACATTCCTCTTGTAAAGAAAATCTTGGTAGGGCTCATTGCCAGAGGTATCAACACGGCTGTGGGAAACCTTGTAGACATGGAAATGGTGAGGATGCAGGTAGATGGTCACCTACCACTCCAATAGAGGTGGAACTATAGGAGTGTGGTAGATGCAATGGGATGCATGGCGAGGTAGGAGGGCAACGCATCACTCTGGATGGGATCAGCCTTGATAGTACAGAGGGTGATGATCATAATGGCATCATAGCTGGTGTCTTATAACCAGTTTAAGGAGTGTGGACAATGTGATTTTAGGGTTTGAAGGCATGGTGGAGCATGACCTTTTTCTCGACATGGCTACGGTCATCATTATTGCTAGATCTGATGGTGTCTCTGTCAAATCAAGGTGACAGAGAAACCAAAGGTATTTTGTAGATTTTTAATGTCCCAATAAATGCTTGTGTGTTTTTATTGCAATGGCAACCTGCATTGTTGGCCAGGGCAAAATGCTAAAGATATATATTTTTTAGCATTCTTTACCCTATGTTGTAAGTTCTTTGAAGTTTCAGGTCCTTATAAAACCTGGGTACTTTTATTGGACTATGTTTGTGGTTTTAGGTCCCTGTAAAACCTAATTTTGATGTTGCTCTTTAGTAGGTTTTAGGACTACTTTTCCTGGTGGTTGCTAATGCTTTATCTTTCTTGATTTTGTTAAAGGGTTTTGGGGTCCCTTCAAAACCTGCTTTTACCGTAATCTAAAACACTATGGGATGGGTTTCTGCAAATCATGTTTCCATCTTTAAATTACAACCCATGAACCATCCAACCCTTCTCAAAGTATAGGACCCCCTATTTTTGGTTTGACACCCTCTTCTTCAACTAATGTCACACTAGGTTCAATCAATTTCATTATGCCTCAGTTTCTATGGGCTACTATCTCTAGAACTCTCCCCCTTCTTCTAATTATAATGACTCCCTATCAACTCAAATTACATAATTGCAACTAGACACTCACAAGTTACCCTCCAAGGCCCTTCACCTTCTTCTAATTATAGTAACTCCTTACTGAATCTAAGTTACATAATCAAAACTAGACGCTCACAACCCACTCTTCAAGACCCTTTGCCTTCTTCTTACTTTGAGCCAAATATGAACACTATACCGGCCAAGTCCAAGCCCTCTCATTCTTCCATTGAGAATCCATATAGTATTTAGGACCAACTAATAAAAACCCCTACATAAATTTATATCTTGGATCTCTTTCATATGTCATAAGTCCACATAGCTATATTAAATGACTTCCTTCAAAATTCTACTATTCCTAAAGATATAAACCCTGACCAATTTAGACACTTGTAGGACATTTATCTCTAAGCCAACAAATTACATTTGATCAGAGAGATATGTCTTCTATGATCTAGGAATTTGACTCAAAATAGGATGGTTAGTATGGTGTTAATTCCAAAATAAAAATAAAATAAAAGAAACACACTAATAGAGTAACATCTCTAAGCCTAGACACTAGGGAGAGCTTAGTTATCAAACATGAGTAAAACACACAACTAAAATGTAGAAGAAACTCTATTTCACCTTTCTTGGATGATCTAAAATGCTTGTTTTAGTGGCTTGCTCGGCTTTTTCTCATGAATTCCTTGGCAATGGAAGCTTGGCTACCTCCATCTCTCCTTGGCACCTTTGGCTTGTGGCTTGGCTTGGCTTGGAATCAAGTTCGCATTGTAACACTAGTTTCTTGAATCTTTTTAATCAATTATGCATTATAACTTTGCATAATCATGTCTTTGAAGATATTTGAGAAAAATAATTTTTGCACCAAAATAGCTTAAAAATGATGTTCATGGCCTCTCTATTTATAGATTTTTGAGATCGATCAGAATCAACCTAAACTATCCATCTCAAGATTGAGATGTGTGGCTAAGAATTAATACAATTATGTAATTAAAATCCATAAATTGGATCATCAATATTTGGGATAAAAGAGCAATTAAGAGGCATGGAGGGCTTTGTTGAGGTATGGGAAGCATGAATCCTGATATTTGTGGCATTTATGGCCTAGGGATGTCTTCCCAGGAAATGAGGTCATCTAATAATGCATATATTCAATATTAATTTCCAAAAATAATTATTCAACAAGTTTCCATGGAATTATTAATTATGCCTTGATTTGTGTTAATTAGCTCCTAGGCATGATTAAGCACTTTGTGCACAAATTACTCAAATTGATCAAAATGCCTAAAATTTGGCTGGATTGGAATTACAAGGTAATGTTAGATGCATTGGATCTGTTATCCCATTTAGTATGTTACCAATGACAAATAATAAAGGCACGTGTCTCGTGTAAGAGATTTCATTAAAGAGCAATCCAAAGCACCTAGGTTTAAAATTGGCATTTTGACTCAGAATGATCTGATCAAAGTTAGCTGGCCCATAAATTGTATTACCCCATTTAGTGATACTCTAGCTAAAATTGACATTTAAATAATCCAATTTCAAATATTTTAATGTGTTTTAGTGTTTTTAGGCCAAATTATGCATTTTAAGTGGAAAATGGCCAAAAACCTAGTTGGAGGTTGGAGGTGACTAGTTTTAGGTGTCTATAGTTTGTTCCTGTCTGGGAAGGCATTACAAACTGTAGGCAAAGCAATGTCTTCTCAAATAATGATAAATGGTCTATATGCCAAAAATAATATGATGTTTGAAGAACAAAGCTCCAAATGGTTTTTGGAAGCCTATGATGATTCCCCCTCAAGGGAGTGGCCATCACATTTGTTGATGGGCGGTCCCTAAAATAGAAACAAGAAGAAAGGTGGAATTAACCCATGGTTGAGATTAATCCAAATGAGAAAATACTTGTATGCAATGATGTAAGAAGGATGTTGATTTGCCCAAAGGTAGTTATAATCAGGGTTAAAATTCAAAATAATGATTTTCCCATAGGCGGTTATAATCATTGAGAGGACCTAGATTGGCTAAAGATGATTATGCCCCAATTAGGGCTGATTAGCAAGCATAACTCAAGAATATAACTTGGAATACAGATTAAAGATGAGTGGGTGAAAAGTGATGAAATATATGAATAGAATAATAAGATTGATCAGTGTGAATGCTTCAGTTATATCTGCCAATGAGGAGATGATCATCCTGATTAGCAATGATACAACTAGAATGGCCAATGGGTTAATTTGATCAAGGGTGGGATGGAAGGATTTTCCAAGGTGCCAAGGAGAAAATTCTATAGATCTATTGATTTTAGACCTTCTTAAAGATATTTTTTGTTGTAGCATGTGATGGTAGGTTTTATGATAGAACACCATGAAGACTATCCCAAAATATGCATAAGGACTGACTCCTAATCTAATAAACACTTGAAAATAATGCACTAATGATAAAAACCATGATGACAATATTAATGGATGAATATCGATGGACTCAATAATAATGTGCTTGAGGAATCACCCAATAAACACATATAGACTGAGTCGAGGCAACAGTGCTAAAAGTAAATAAATAGGCAAGTGAATAAATAAACAAACAAATAACCTAAAATAAATAAATAAATAAAAACCTTGAAAATAAAATCAAAAGAAAGCATCCTAACAATGACCATGCCCCAGTAAGGTGGATCAAGGATAACTAACTAGGCTTATATAGGATAAATAGTTTTGGATTTTTCAAATGTTATGAATGTTTTGGCATTTTGAGGTATTTTAACTCATTAGAGAGATGATAAGATACCTTCTCATAAAATGGTAAGAGCATTTAGCTTAGGTTGCTCATAAAATGGTGAAGTGTATGGAAAGGGGGAATGAGGTGACCTCAACATGAATTGAGCATGACCCATATAGTCTTGAAATGACCTTAAGTCATAGTAATTCCATCCACACAAAAGGCATGGAAAAACCAACTAGGTCCCAACAAGTTCTCAAATCTAGAAAATGACCAGTCAAATGAAAATAGTAATGTCAAGGTGATGCAAGAACGCATGATAAACAAGTGTTGCCCTTAGTTTTCCCATAGGTGGTTATAACTAGGATACAACAGCATAGGTCAATGATACTAATTTATCTATAGGTGGTTATAATTAGTAGCAATACTGGTGAAACACTGATTTTCCCATAGGTGGTTATAATCAGGTTCACATAAACAAACTTGATAGGATGAAATATATCTTACCATATCAACTATCACACTACTTTCATAAACTTTCCTTTAAACATGAATTAGATTGATTATTAAAACTTGATTGGAATCCCCCCATAAAAGGTGTGAGAAGAACCAAATGAACCAAGATCAAGATAGTATTGGGTAGGATGAATAAAAATAAGCTTTGGTCTAAATAGGAATGGAATGATAGGATGATATGGTATTATTACAGATAATTATGGTCTAGATAGATTGGATAAAATGGTAAGAGAGTATCCCCCAAGTTATGGGGTGAATGGCAAGATCTATGATAATGGCAAATAGACATATGTAACAATAGCAATGACATGGCATGGTACATGAAATGGTATGGTACATGTTTTTGGCCTAGGTGTGGTTTTTGATTCTATTGTTCTTGTTGATGGGGATATGCACACCTTAATCAATAAATGATACAAATAAAATACTTGATCATGTTAATTACTAGCCCACTCCTCATCTAAATAGCTACTCCATCAATAATTGTCTATATATTTGGATGTTGAGAATGCTTTTGTGATCTTTTTTGGTCATTGATTTTGATTCCTTCAAATGTCAAGACAAGGTATCCTTATAGACTCTACAAAGTAAATTATGACCATAGATGGTAAACAAGGACAAATAATGGATGGTAGGCTTTATTATGAAATAGAATGGTAGATTATAATAGAATGTGGAATGGTGGGGAAACAAATAAAGATCAGGACTTTTAGTCACGTGTAATATTTTTGATGCGAGATTCAACATAAATTTAGTTGTGGTGGGGCCAAATATTTTTTCTCTCAATAGAACCACCAGATTTTTCTTGTTTGATCTTGAGAGTAGCTACCATCTAATTAGGCTGTAGATTGGAAGTTATTTTGATTTGATCTTTGATTTCATCTTCATGAAGCAGTGAATAAATTTTGTGCTCAGCTATTGGTTCCCCAAAGAGGTTTTCACAAATGAATTTGTCTTGATTGTCCTATAGCATTTTGGAGAAGGTTTCACTAAGGAATGTTAACTTTTGACTTCGATTGTCTTCTAGCGCTTCCAAAAAAGTTTCACTAGAAGATGTTAAGTTTTAACTTTGATTGTCCCCTAGTGCCTCTGAAAAGGTTCACTAAGAGAGTGCTCTTTTGATATATGAATGTGGTCTTGGACTCCTTTCTCTTATTCAACTACTATGTCACCATGGATGTTGTACAACAAAGTGTGATTCTATTGATCCCATTCAACACTTATGGGAGATGGAATGTCAATGATATGGCTATTTTGGTTGATGGTAATGGCATGTGGAATGGTAATTGAATGGGGAGAGGCTACACAATCTTCATAGAAGATACTAGGATAACTTGTGTTGAAGCTAAATTACTCATCCTCAAAAACTATAGAAGGATCACAAATGTATTCAAATTGATCTATAAGGCATGCAGAACCAATGTTGTAATAACCATGAACATATTCTTCTTCTGAATCTAATTCTAACTCAAGGAACTCTGAATTTAATGTTGAGACTGATGTTGATTTAGATTTTGATGTTAAATCTAATGTCAATTCAATAATAGGACCTGAATCTAATTTTGATTCTTCATATAATGGGTACTTTTTTATAATGATGTCTTGTTGAATATTTGGTTTTAGATAAGTAACAGCCTGTGATGACATAATGGGATCCACAAAAATTGGTTTGTCAAAATGAGACTCCTCTAGGATGGGAAATAGGTCAAGAGACAACTCCTCAGACACTAGCTTGTCAATAGGAGGCTCTTGAAAAATAGGCACATGGTTGAGGTAAAGATTTTCCCAAAGGAAGTTATAATTATTAAGAAGTGACTTGACAAAGAATGGCTCGTAAGAGTGAGATTCTTTGACAACTAGTAAAAGATCCATAGGTGATTCATCATAGGTTAACTTATCATAAGTGGTTAGTTTTAAAAAAACATCTTAGATTAGTTGGTTGTCTAGGCTTTGGTTTCTAATGAGTTGGAAAATACTAGTTTTAAACATAGCTTGGTCTTTGAATGATTGGGTGGGTTGAGGTTTGGATGGGATTGGTACTAGAAAAGGAATGAATTATGGTGGGATAATATTAGGACCTTGGGGAGCATGATTGCTTTCATGAACCAAATGATGAAGTCCTAAAATGGTAATGATAGGGTGTTGTGGGGCTTGCTTACCCACACAAGCCAAAAGACTAGGTTCTAAGATGATGATGGAGCATTTTGGAGCTTGGTTAAATGCACAAACCAAAGGATGAGGTCTTGGTATGGAAATGGTGTGATATTTTGGTCCTAAAATAGAAATGGTACGATGTGGTAGAGCCTGATTACTCACATAATCCAAAGCATCCAAGTCTTCCTCATAAACCATAGCATCTCAATTATGAGTTGGCTTATAAGTTGGTTCTTGACTGTGTTCCATGTACTAATTATTGAAAATATGGTATGGATTCATATCCCAAACAACATTATCTATAGTTGGGTCTTCAAAGTCCTTTTTGTAAGCCTCTTCATACCAATCAAGGTCTTGATTTGGATTGTAAGTTATTTTGTGACTTTGTTCCCATGAATGATTAGTATGAGGTGAATAAAAATCTGTTTCACAAACCATATTAACATTATTGGGGTCTTGACTAAAGCCATAAAAGTCATTTTTGATGGCCATTCTATCATAAATTAGATTATAAGTGACTCAACCATAAGTGTATCTAGATATATCTGCATAAATGATGAAATCTCTGGAAAAAAAAGTTTAGATTTCTACAAACTCTGAAAAACTATGTCTAAAAGACAAATAGTTCAAACTTGGTCAAACATGGTCAAAAGGGTGGAGCTGTATCTCCAATATGGTCTGAAGGTGGAGTTGTATCTCCAAAATGGTTTGTGTTAAGACTTGGCATAAAATAGTCTAACGTTAAATGTCTAACATCAAATGTCATACACATAAAAGGTCAAGCATCTGAATAAAAATTGGCATGTCAAAGGTCTAGGTCAAAGTGTTCCAAATAAGGTCTAAACTAGGAAAGGCAAAAGTTGAGTTACAAGGTCTTTTGTCCAAACATGGAGTCAAAATCTAGGCTCAAACAAACAGGCATGTGCTAAGACTTTTGGCCAAATGACATCAAAATCTAGACATGAAACAAAGGTTGATGTGATTTGACTTAATCTACAAGTTTTGAAACAACATTGACATAAACTTGGCACACGGAATCAAACATAAATATGATCAATTGGCTTAAGGCATAAGACAAAAGGCTCTTTGAGAAAGGTTATGTTCTCCTAAATGAATGCATAAATAATGATGAGGATATGCATTAAACAAATAAACCATCAATAGTTTTCAAATTTGGGTAATCAATTAGATGAATTTATGCAACCCAAAAGAGAAAGATATACATATCAACCTGATGAATTAAGGTGTAAATATAAATTAATCAATGTTTGAATCTAAACTTGACAAGGCTAATTAAAAACTCAATGATGAAAACTAGGTTTTGACCAAATAATCAAGACAAGATTGGACAACATGATGACACAATACAAAGGTTTAAATGGTATACATGATATAGTTTTAAACAATGGTTTTTGGTGCAAGTTAAACTAGTCTTGAAACAAATTGAGCGGCCTAACGGTGTAAGCATGCTTGAATGATATGGTCAATACTATTTTTCAAAATACTTAAAGGCACAAATGGTTTGACATGATTTGGGTAGCATAACACTACCCTCCTCAACTCATAAACATTATTTTGACATGGCTTATGAACAAACAAACAAGTTTTAGTCTCAAAACATACCAAATGAGAAAATGATCCAAAAATACACTAAGTATAATCTTCCAAATCCTAGAAAGAGTATGGAAAAATGGGGTTGACTAAAACTAGCATGTTTTTGATCATTCTAGGGGAATAAATTACACAATGACTTTCACATCAAACGATGCAAAATTCAAGCACAAAAATTAGGTGAACATAGTATTGGCTAGTTGTAAAAAGGTCTAGTCCTTTTTACAAACAGTATATCATGTTATTCACTTAGTGTAGTGTGATGTCCAAATGTAGATATGTATCATGTGTAACTCCAATTAGGATCCAAATGAAGTCAATGCTGAGAGATGAAACCCCAAGTCAAAGCTTCCCTAAATAACTCACAGTAGGTAATGGCGTCTCCCTTGCAAGCCAAGTTTACATGAAAATAAAAGACTAAGAGAGAGACTTTAGGGTCATTTTCAAGGTCACCCAAACTTTGATGAGTTTTTGGGGAGTGCTTTAGATGACTTTATTTCTAAGCCTTGGACTAGGATACTTGCAATAGGAATGGCACTTTTGATTCCAAGGGTTCCCTAGAAGGGACAAATGGAAGATCATACACACAACATCCCTCTTTTTTCCAAACAAAATTAAATCTAAACAACTAAGCAAATAAAAAAAGCTTTGAAAAGGTGAGCTCATTTTTAAGTCCAAAGGGAAAGTGAGGTGGTGTTAATTTGACCCTTGGTTTTAGTTATAACTTTGAAAAACATTCACTATAAAAATCTAAATTCTTTTGTTAAACACCAAAACAAGGTTCCTAATTGATTTTTAAGCATGCAAAAGGTGATCTAAAACATGTTTTTAGTAAATGTCAAGCTTGGTCCTAAAACAAAAATGTTAGCATGTCATTTATCCTTGAATCTCTTTTTAGTTTGAAATAATAAACTTTAGAAAAAGAGCTCTTGAGTCCCTGTTCTAAGAAAAACATAGTGACCGACATTGATTTATATAACCGACAATAGTTACATTTTCTAATCAATGTCAGTTATCTAGCTGACATCGGTTATACCAATGTGACTGATGATAGGTATACAAATGATGTCAACTTTGATAATAGACATCGGTTAAGCTATCCAATTGATGTCGGTCTTATTAGTCGACATTGGTTACTATGTAAACCTATGGTAAACAAAAAATGGCAAAATAAAGTTGGAAAATTAATTTATAAGAGTTTTAATGGTCCAAATGAATATTTTAAAGCTTTAAAATGATCTTCTTCATATGTGGGATGCATCTAGTCCCACTATGCATGCCATAATGTGATCTAGGAATTTGACTCAAGAGAAGATGGTTAGTATGGTGTTAGTTCCAAAATAAAAACAAAATGAAAGAAACACACTAATAGCATAACATCTCTAGGCCTAGACACTAGGGAGAGCTTACTTAACAAACATAAATAAAATACATAACTAAAATGCAAAATAAACTCTCTTTTACCTTCCTTGGATGCTCCAAAATGCTTGTTGTAGTGGTTTTCTCAACTTGTGCTCATGAAGTCCTTGGCAATGGAAGCTTGGCTACCTCCATCTCTCCTCGGTACCTTTAGCTTGTGGCTTGGCTTGGCTTGGAATCAATTTGGCATGGTAACACTAGTTACTTGAAGATTTTTAATAAATTATGCATTATAAATTTTCATAATCATGTCTTTGAAGATATTTGAGCATAATAACTTTGCACCAAAATAGCTTAGAAATGATGTTCATGGCCTCTCTATTTATAGATTTTTGAGATTGATCAAAATCAACTTGAACCATCCATCTCAAGATTGAGATGTGTGCCTAAGGATTAAGCCAATTATGTAATTAAAATCTATAAATAGCCTCATCAATATTTGGGATAGAGGAGCAATTAAGAGGCATGGAGGGCTTTGATGAGGCATGGGAGGCATGAATCTTGATATTTGTGGTATTTATGGCCTAGGAATGTCTTCCCAAGAAATGAGGTCACCTGATGATGTAGATATTCAATATTCATTTACAAAAATAAGTATTCAAAAATTTTCCATGGAATTATTAATTATGCCTTGATTTGGGTTAATTAGCTCCTAATCATGATTAAGCACTTTATGCACAAATTACTCAAATTGATCAAAATGCCTTGTTATTGGTCCAAAATTCAACTAGATTGGAATTGGAAGGCAATGTTAGATGCATTGGATCCATTATCCCATTTAGGATGTAACCAACACCAAATAATAAATGCACGTATTTCATGCAAGATATTTGATAGGAAAGAGCAATCCAGAGCACCTAGGTGTAAAATTGGCATTTTAACTTAGAATGATCTGATCAAAGTTAGTTGGCCCATAAATTGTATTGCCCCATTTAGTGATACTCTGGCCAAAATTAGCATTTGGATATGTTAGTTTCAAATATTTTAGTGTGTTTTAGTGTTTTTAGGCCAAATTGTGCATTTTAAGTGGAAATTGACCAAAATCCTGGTTAGAGGTTATCAGTGACCAATTTTAGGTGTCTACATCTTCCCTCTATCCTAACCATAATAACCCCTTGTACATTGAGGTTATTATAAAAAATCGTAAGATCAAGTAGGTTCTTATAGATAATGGTTTAGATTAGAACATAGTGTTGCTAAATTTGATACATCAGGTGGGTTATACCACTAAGGACATCTAGCTTGAGACAATCACGATCAAGGCATATGATAATGTTGAAAGAGAGTCTTTTTGGACTATTTATTTGGCAAACATTATTGGCTCTGAATCCCATGATACTATGTGCGATGTCATAGACATTGAATTATCATATAATATACTTCATGGTCATCCTTGGATCCATGAAGTATGGGTTGTCCTGTCTACCTTGTACTAATGCCTCAAATTCCCCCATGTTGGAATTGGAGTCACTGTTCATGTTGATTTTTAGCCCTACCAATAGTTCAAACATTTAGAGGCTAAATTTTGCAATTATAAATATTGCCCTGGTTTTGAATTTGTAGCAAAGAAGAATAAATAAATAGTTTCATACCCACCTAAGTCTAATTACATTGACCCAAGTGATCTTGCTTCCACTTTGGTTGATCTATTTCCCACAGCATTTTAAAACTAGCTCACTATTTAGGATGCAGGCATTTTTACATATGATTTAAAATATGCCTTTCATATTGAAAAATTACCCAAGTCTCTTAAGTCTTATAGTAGACCTAAACCCCCTGATAGCCCTTATAGGCCCTACATGATTTAGTATAAGAAACATAAGTAGAAACCACTAGTGGTATTTGCACTAGCAACTTCACAAAATTAAGATAAGGAAGCCTTTACTAAAGGATATTGGTTATACTCTAATGGCCTTACTAATTATTTTTAGAATCCCAAGTACGTTATCCCTAATTTCATTATGGATAGTTTGGATTATCTAGGAAAAGACCTAGGGCCATCAGATCAAGGTATCTTGGAATCATTTTTAGCTGGTAAACCTACTATGAGTCAAGGTCTTAGATCTATATCATTTGGAGGTGACCTCATGTATTTTGATAGTGATTCTTCCTTATTGACTAATGAATAAACTCTTTCTAGTGATATAGCATCCCATTATAGTGCTTATAATGAGCTAGCCAACAGAGACCTATTTGACTCTAATTCTATTATGACTATCATTGCCCCTTATTCATTTAACCTTTACCATCCTAACCTTATAGATTTGGACTAGAAAAATTTTGTTATACCTCTCAATTACTTTCATAATGAAGAATCTATTGCTAAGTTACATGGGCATCATAGATAAATTTCTAATTGATGATCACTAATAAGGATTTGACTTCTCTTTAGACCCTATTGTCTTCTTTGGAGAGCAGGTAAACTTTCTTGGTCACACAAAAGATAAAACATCAAGATCTTTGGGTGAAAACCTCTTTAGGGCATTTTTTGATTAAGGAAAAATTAAATAAAAAGATGAGCCCTTGAGTTAAAACTTGTTTTAGGTGCTCTTGGATGGGGAAGTTTACTCATCTCCAAAGGAAACCTAGGGTCCAACAAGTCCAGGCTCTACAGCTAGTGCCAGTATCACTACTAAATAGGATAAAGTCTTTAAAATATTACTTTGGACTTTCTAGAGATATTTGAAAATTGGACATTACCTGAACTATCAGACTCATATTTATCTCATTATCTTGAGCTTTAAGATTTAAAAAAACAAGATGAAGTAGAAGATGAGGATCAGGATCAAACACTGCCCATAATCTTAAATGATGGTTCTACACTCCTTATAGAAAACACTATTGAAGTGAACCTAGGAACTTACAAAGATCCCAAAATTATTTATCTAGGATCATCCCTTACCAAAAAAGAGCATGACTATATTGTTACCATTATAAGGGATTTTATTGATATCTTTGCATGGACTTATTCAAACATGTTAGGCATAGACCTTGACTTGGTCATGCATCACCTTGTTCTACATCCAGATGCAAAGATAGTCAAGAAAATTTTGAGAAAAATGCATCCATACATTGCTATTTTATTAAAGGATCTATAAAAACTATTGGGAACTAGATTCATCAAAACACTAAACTATTCTGAATGCATATCAAATGTAGTCCTAGTAAAAAAAGAGCCACAAGGCATACATGTTTGTACTGATTTTTTAGATATCAACAAAGTGTGTCCTAAATATGATTTCCCTCTACCTAACATTGAAATTATCATCAAATCTATTTCTAGGTATGAGATGTTATCCCTCATAGATGGATTTTTAGGATATAATCAGATCAAGATAGTTCTAGAGTACCAACACAAGACCATATTCACCACACCATAGGGAACATTCTATTACCAAGTCGTGAATTTTAGATTAAAGAACATTATTGCCACCTATAAATGTGTTATGACTATCATTTTCCATGACATGATGCATGATATTTTTGAGGAATATGTTGATGATATTCTAGCAAAATCAAGAACATATGCCAGACATCTTGACATTTTATGGAGAATATTTAGAGTCTTTATTAATATAAGTTTCATTTAAATCCTAAGAAGTGCATCTTTGGTGTCACTTCAATAAAATTTATAGGATTCATTGTATCATAAAGATGAATTGAATTGGATCCTACTAAGGTTAAGGATATCATGAAGATGCGTTCACATTCCAATTTGAAATAGCTTCATATCCTGCAAGGTAAGATTCAATCTATTCATAGGTTTATTCATAACTGGCATATAAGTGTCATCATTTCACACACTTCTTGAATAATTGGGTCACTTTTCAATGGAATATTGAATGATAGTAATAATTTTTAAAACTCAAATCATACTTACCCAACCCATCAGTTTTGAGACTACCAATACTTGGATAGTGATTACTCCTTTATATCTCAGTGACAAAACCTGCACTAGGAGCACTCTTGGCTTAGCATGATGAATAAAGAAAGGAACATGAAGTTTATTATTTGAGCCAAAAACTTACTTCAAATGAGAATAATTATATGCATATTAATAAGGTTTATTTGGTAATGGTGTTCACTTCCCAAAATCTGTGATACTAAATGTTAAATAATCAAACTATTGTTATTGCTAAAGTGGACGCTCTCAAATATTTATAGTCCAAAGTAACTCTTACAATTCACATGGCTAAATGGGTCATGATCCTAAGTGAATTTTGATGTTGAGTAACAGATTCAAAAATATATTAAGGGTTAGGTCATTTTAGATCAACTTGAATAAGATCCTATTGTAGACACTCAACCACTCATGTTTGATTTCCCAGATGATTCTATCATAGCAATAGAAGAAGTGGCTCATGAACTTGAAAAATGGAAGTTTTAATTTGATGGATCTTTCACTTCACATGTATATAGATATATCATATTCATGGTTATATCATAAGGGGACCTCATCCCTAAGGCATTTCACATCAACTTAAACTACACCAATAATATGGCTAAGGATGAAGCTCTCATTGCAGGACTGCATCTTGCAATACAATGAGATATTCAATAGTTGATGGTTTATGGAGATTATCAATTGATCATTAACTAGAAAAAAAAAATAATATTAGACTCAAGATGACAATATTGTACCCTAAAATCACATTATAGATAATCTCAAGTCCCATTTCAAATCCCTATAGTTTGAACAGGTGCCAAGAGCCACTAATAGATCAGTCGATGTAATGGCATAATTAGGTCCATAATACAAGTCCTTAGTAGATATAAAGATTATTAGTTTATTTTTGAAAATAATTTATAGTTTTCTCATATATTTATATATTTAGAGAGGGTATGTTCAATTATTGGTCCCAATCTCCCACCTGAACTCCTTTGGTTCCAAGATGATGCAGGGGCATCACTCATGGAAGCAACATGATTGAAAATTTTGTTTAGATCAAGTGAATAAGGGGTCAAAAAAAAAATTTATAATGTTTTATAGGTGTTAGTATTTTAAACATATACCTTGGAATGTTTTCCAAGTGTCTAGAGGTGTCTAGGTAGGTTAGAAATTCAAATTGGTGTTTTCCTACCATTTTATCAAATTTGGATTTGTTAATAATTTAGCCTATAATGGGTGTTTTAGGGGTTTTCAAGAATTCATAAAGTTTTAAAATGAATATTTAATGTTAATAAAGGAACCATAGGTCTATATAATTTTCCATGAGTCACATTGTATGGATAATCAACCTTGACATTGGTGTCAAGGAGCAAACATTCTTGCAAGTGACCATTAGAAGGTAGTTGGAGTAGATAGGTTTGATATGAAGTAAGTAAATTTTGGTTTTGATTCAATTTTAATAATATATTTGAAGGAATAAGAGCTCAATACCCAAATAAATTGGAATAAAAACCCTCAAATTTGATAAGTTTGAATATAACCTTGTTTTCTATGTGTGCACAAGTTGTTAATAGTGTTTAAAGTGCCCAATGAATGAATATATGATAGTGTTATGTTTTAGAAGTTTAAATGAATTAGTGATTCCTTTTCCATTATTTTGAATGTTTTTATAGTAATTCATTTGTTAATTTCCATGTTACTTGGCTTAGTATGCAATACATACCTTTAGAGTAATACACATATAGTCAATAAGTATACAAGGTGTGATCAAGAGTATAGCAGAAGCGTCTCAAGAGTGGTTATTGATCCAAAATGGATGAATGGAGTTTTTTTATAACCTTTTAAATAATTCTAGATTTTTTAAAAAAATTGATAGTCTAAAATCCTCAAAATAGAGCCTACAAACCTTGCAACTGATTTTGTATATATAGTGAGGCTAAGATCTTTGTAGAAATGTGAAACAGAGGCTTTGAGAAATAAACTTAATCATTTTGAAGTGTGTGTTAGGGTTAAAAATTTTCTCATTATGATTCAAATATGTTTAAAACCACATCTAGAACATCAAAACTCAAAATAATGTCTCTTAGGTGCATACAAAACTTGCTAACCTTGGAATTAGGGTTTCAAAAGGAAAATGCAGATTTAAAGAGTTTCTATTGATGAAACTACCACAAAATTTGTAATCTAATAGATATTCATGAATGTGAAGATTTTTTTGAGTTTTGGGTTTGATTCAATATATTTTATTACAATGGGAGAGGTTTATGTGTGCTTATGGGCAAGGAAGGCCTAATTAGGCCTAACAGTGACCAAAAGAAGGCGAGTAAACTGAATTAAAGGTAAAAACAAGGGATGAAACTTTTGAGAAATAAATTAAATGATTTATGGTATCTAATTTTGGTATTAATTTTTCAAAGTTCATCCATATATTGTTGTATAAGGTGAAAAATATTTAAAAAGGCTACAAAGAATGTGTATGAAGCAAGCAAAACTGTGTATGATAAGAGAGGAGTGATGAAGAGTGTTGCCAAGGGAACAAGAGGTCTAATGAGACCATGAAGAGAAAGGAAAAGGTGTTTAGAACCATTCAATCAATCATTGAATCCAATAACCACTATTGTACATGTGAACCTATAACTCTTGGTCTAAGAAGTGTATGTTGAAACAAGGTTAAGTGAGAGCTTGTTGTGTTACCCTTTGCATCATTTTTAGTATCAAATGAGGTTTGCTCTTGGTGGGGGGTGACTTGTGATTTTTTCAAAGAATACAAAATGTTATAAATAAAAAGGTATATTGGACATCATGTGCGTAGAACTCAACAATAAGATAGAAAACCAAGAACAAAAGCCCATAGAACAAAAGATAGATAGAGGTAACAGAGATCAAGATGACATAGTGGAGAATTTGATGGGTCAATTGACACAATTAATTTCACCTTCAATTGGGAAAATAGAAGCTATTGATAATGATCTTAAATAAAGGGTACAAAGTTCAAAGATAGTAAATGTGGAAGGCAATAGAATATTACAAGGTCAAGAAGAACCTTTACAGCCAAAGTCAATTGGAGGAGAGAATGGAAAAGTTGAAGAATTAGTTCAAGAGGCCATAAGGCACAAGATCATGTAGAAGTAGTTCAAGCATTCACGAGGCCATAATACCATGCATATTAGGTAAGACCATTTACAATTGATAGAGTAAGAACTAATGATAGTTTCATAAGAAACAGACAAAGACCAACTTTTCAAGGACAATGTTGGAATTGCAATAAATAAGGGCATAGGGCAATGGAGATGATAAATAGAATTCAAGAGGATCAAATGAAGAAAGGAGGTAATTAAGATGAGAATCCTTACTCATGAAAAGTGTATTATTCTAGCAAAGAGGTCAAGTTCAAAGAAAAAGTATAGTTAAAAGTAGATAAAAACAAAGGGAAAATATTGCAATATTGTGATTGATGGAGGAAGCACAGATAATATAGTATCTTTAGAGATGGTATAAAATCTAGGATTGAAGAGGATTGGACATCCACATCCTTATAAGGTAGCATGGGTTCAAGAAGGGCATCAAATCATGGTAAGTTACCAAAATTGGTTTAAATTTCATATAAGTAGTTATCAAGACAAAGTTTTATATGATGTAATACCCATGGATGTTTGATATTTGTTATTAGGGGGCCATGGTAGTTTTATAAGAAGTCTATTCATGATGGTCAAGTGAATACTTACACTATAGAGAAAAATGAGATGACACATATCCTTGTACCATTGAAAGGTGAGGTAGACAGAGTGACATAGAGGGTGATGTTGATGGTAACCAAACAATAATTTGGTAAAGCTATTGAGAGTTTGAATTTGATCAAATACCCTAAGAAAGAGGTGAAGACAAGTTGTCTTGAGATGGTGAATATGGAGATATGTGAGTCCACAAAGTTGGACATGGAAGATAACCAACAAGATAGTAGATTGTTGGACAAGGTCACTACGTTGAATAGAGGAAGTGATCTGTGTGAGAAGGGATTGGTAGCTAACATGGAATGCAAGAGTGAAGGGTTAAAAAACCAAGAAGGTAGTGAGTATACCAACAAAAAAGGGGTAGAAACTACAACTTAGATAAATCAGAAGTGTCTTAAGAATGACACCAAATAAGAGAGGAAGTTGAATATTGAATTTTCCAAAAAGGAAGTACATGAGAGAGATATGGAGGCTCCAAATTTTATTACTAAAAATGTGTCTTGTGATGTGTATATAGATTATCTAAAGGCATCCACCAAGCAATTCTTGGAATCAAAGAAGCTGGAGACTATTGAGATCAAAGAAATTAAGATTCAGCCTATTGAGGTAATTAGTTATCAATAAATAGAGAATGAGTAGGAAAAGTCATGTCTAAAGACTCAAGGAAAAATAAAAGAACAAAGTCAGTAGAAGGATCATTGTGCATGAAGATCTTCAGCCTGCAGTTGGAGACAAAATTGGAAGACAAAATAGAGATAAAAATCCAAGTTCAATATTTGGTAGAACCTCATAAGGAGAGGGGAAAGCAAGCTTGTGTCAAGGAGAATCTCAATTATTATGAGAAAAAATATGGCATTCCAATTATACAATTGTAGTCAAGAAGAGAGGAGTGGAGCACATAAGGTGAAGAAATTTCATATATCAACAAGAAGCAAGCAAGAGTTGGATTGGCTATTGAGCATAGTCATTGATGTTTGGTTATCATTAATGTTAAAGAGAGCATGTTATACTAATAAATTAATGAAAAATTGATTAGTTTTACGTTTTGGAGAGATATGGCACATATGCAAGTCTATAAGGACAAAAAATATGTTGTGAGGCATTCATAGATGTTTTGGTAAAACTTTAGTGTGTCACTTGATCATTTGGAATAGGAAAAAGCATCTTCTAGAATGAGAAAAGCCAGACTATCACTGTATGTCATTTAGATATGTATGAACTAGCAATTTTTTGCATTTATTTCACATACATAGAAAGTCAACTTTGGTCAAATGTTTTCATGGTGATATTGTCTATAGTGCCAAGAAGGTACCCTAAAGATTTTGAGTCCTAAAGCATTTTTTAGCTCAAGATATAAATCTTCAAAGTTGCTCTAGAAGAATGTGATTGGCTAGAGACCATCATGTTTAACTAAATTGAAGTCTGAGGTCAACTACTTAGTAGATATAATGATGCATGTTAAATCATAGATCTTGATCCAACAGTGCATGTAAAATTTAATTTATCAAAGATGAATGTGCTAGTGGCATAAGCCACATTCACTAAGATTGAATAGAAGATCAATAGTTCTTAGATGATCATGCAGTCAGAAGATCGATGGTGTAGGACAAGTCAATAGGTCAATGTGTGCAGAAGGCATGCAGGGTTGCCAAGTAGCACAATCATAGAAGAGAGGATCTTAGATCAATGGTAAGCATTGTAAGATAAAGACTGAGATAATACACTGAGATTGATGGAGTGCATTTGTTCAAAGTTACAAAGGTGCAAAAGATAAGGTCAACATGCTCGGTGTTTAATAATTGCTCAGTGACCTTTGGAATTCAAATATTTCAATTTGTGAAGAAAACTAGTGCTCAAGTTTTTGGGCTATATCTTTTGATCAAGGATGAATTTATTGATGCGATAAAAAGAAATGTTGTAGAGGACTTCAAGGCACATCCATAGAACCTAATTATAAGGTTTGAATATCTATATAGTTAAATAAATGGAGCTTTAAAATTACCTTATATTTGTTCATGGTACTACTATGTACAAAATATTATTCAAGTGTTTTAGCAAAAGGGTGTTTTGGTGGGAGAAATCACATGAATATGTCATAAGGTTTATATGGAGTGGACCCATATACTTATATTTGATTGTATGTTCTTATTTTTATCAATGGAGTGTTAAATGGGTGAATAGGTCTCACGAGACCTATAAGGGCTACTAAGGCCTAATTGAAAGGTGTAGCTACTTAATTGTGACCCATATATGTTATGGCCAACCTATGTTAATGTATTTGAGCTATGTGTTAGCATGTATTAAGAGTTAAGGCATGTCTTATGGCTAGCCAAGAAGCTAATATTCATGAAGAATCTATAAATAGTGGAGACCAAGGTAATGGTTTCTAGACTTGAATGTGTGAATTGAGAGAGAAGAATATAGAGGAAAAGGAATGAGATCAGATGGAGCCTGCTCAGTGGATGGACTAATGTACAGAACTAATTGATGATGAGCAAAGAAGACTAGAGATATCCAAAAGGGTGTTTTGGATGCATTGCTTGTATGATCAAGTTTGAGTGTGTGTGATGAGACTGAAAGAGTGGTGTTATGCATTATTTCTCCAATCAGATCGATATGCAATCAAAATTATGGAACTATTGATTTCATAGGTGTTGTGTGGACGATCAACATCTACAAAAAGTGGGTGTTTCTTGTGAAGTGGGTGTTTCACTAAAAGGTCTCATGTTTGCGATCATATTATAAGATAAGTAGTCCATGTTTTTGTAGGCTCGAGAGTGGGTTTTACTCTCGAAGAGGGTTTCCCATGTAGATCTTATGTTATGTGTATGATCTTGCATCATCTTGCTTATTCATTTTTATGACTATCTTGTATGTTTTATGAATGCTTGCGGTCATTAATAAGAGTTTGAAAGGATTGCAATTAAATTTTTAAATATCTTACATCACTAATTCACCCCCCTCTCAATTATTGTACCTCTAATAACTAGTATTAGAATAGGACCTTCTATACAAGTTTAACCACTTCAAGCTAATCCAAGATACAATATGGCTAAACAATTGAAGAAAGAGTATCAAGAGTTGAAGGCTCAAGAAGAGGTTACTTATCTTTATATACAATCAAGTGAATAAAAATTTAATAAGCTCAAGGAACCTATTAAGAATTTAAATGGTAAGATGAGAGAGTATGATCAAGAATAAGCTCAGAAAAATATCATGGCCTCAAACTTTAAATCTATTACGGATGAGTGCATCAAACTCAATAAAGATATAGAATTCTTGAATTCAAGCTCCAGATCAAAGGATGATAAAGAGAATATCAGCACTCTTAAGGATAAATTAAGCATTAAAAAGACAAATCTAAGTTCAAAAGAGGAATTTTGTAGACATCTCAAGACTCAATTACAAGAGACAAATTCCAATTTGAATTCAAAGCAAGGTGAGCATGATGAGTTGAAGTCCAAGCTTGATTGTATAAATATTTTTAAAGAGTAAGCATGTAGATTGAAGGATGACTTGATTAAAGAAGCTAAGAGGGATAAAGAGACCATCTAAGATCTTATAATTTAGTTAGAGGCTGGAAGTTCAAGTATGAGAGCTAAAAAGGATAAGAGCATTCAATTGAAAACCAAGCTAGATTCATTGAAGGATGACCATGAGCAATTTGTTGTCAAGGTAAATAAGATTGAGAAAGAGAAAGAGCGTTTATTCCAAGACAAAAATAATGCAATAACCAAGATCAATAATAAGAGATCCATTAGGCAGCCAAATGCCATGAAGTATGAAATATATTTTAATGGTCATTGTTATGCTCATCATAGGTTTGGTCATAAGGCAAGAAATTATAAAACAAAGAGTAATTGGTTAGCTAGAGGTATCGATAATTTAATCTACTATATTTGTCATGGCATGGGATATATTACTAGATTCTACCCCAGTATGTATGGGAAAATTTAAACCCTGGTATGGATACCAAAGACAATTAATTCTGACCATAATGAACCTAAGAGATAAGATGGTAGGTTTGTTGAAACTTATAGTATTCATCAATCAAAATGTATGAATGATGTTACTTATTTTAATTGTCATCAAGTTGTTCATATTTTAGGATATTGTACAAGCAAACTCTAAAATCATAAGAAGGTGTATGGGCATCCTAGAGCATTCAAAAAGGGTCTATCCTTGTTATGGAAACCTAAGGAAGTAAAGATCAATAAAACTAATTCAGTGGAGCTAAAAGATCAAGCTGGACTACCTACTAAAACAAAAGATGAATAAGATATGAATAAGGTTTAGGAATGTCAAGAGAATGTATCATCTATCCAAATAGAAAAGGAGAATCAAAAGGTAGTTCAAGTCAAGCTTAAATAAAATACCAAATTACTAATTGAGGCTAGTTCTAAGGTATGTATAGATCCAAAAGAATTTACTACTATTGGGGAATAAGTTTCATGAAAATAACATTAGTTTTTAATGCCTAGTGATGAGGTTATTTCTTCAGATGAAAAGGTATGTCATGAATATTTTTTGTCTCCATGTATTATCAATTCAATCTTAGAAAAAAAGGATAATATTGTAGCGGATGAGAATGTTGCTTCTCTTAAGCCTAAGAAGAAGAAGAAGAAGAACTATCAGTATCAAATGACAAAGGAGGAGAAGGAGTATGAGGGGTTATGGACAACTCATGGTTTCACATTGTTTTAGGACATTGTGGGTCAGGGTGTCTCTATCTAGGCTTCAAGGAGACACTTGACAAGCAAGAGGAAGCATGGTGGATACTAGTTGAGATTCGATTGATGTTGTAGGATAATAATATAATTTGAAGATATGAGTGGCTAAGGAGGAACTAACTCAGCTTGAGTGGCTTGGATAAAATGTGCTTGATGTGAGGGAGAACATATGTGATATATTCCAGTTATGGTTGAGATTTGAAGAAGTCTACTATAGTTGTGAATTTAAGAAGAATGTTGTTCAAATAAGGTGTTTCTTTATGTTAAGAGCTTCATTGATCTTGTGGTGACCTCATAAGGTCATGAGAGGATGTATTGGCCTATTATGGAAGTACATGAATAATTTTAGTGATCTGAAGGTGATTACTTTTTAAGTTGTTCATTTTAAGATCTATACTTCAAGTATGTGTGTTCAAGGTCTGTTCGGTAATTTTGGTCATGAAGGTATGCAAGCAAAGTATGGAGGTTTCTAAGTGTTAAAACAATAAACATGAGTTGTCAAGATTATTTTATTGCATATAATACTGTGTGGCCTCAAAAATTAGTCTATAATTGTGTCTTATTAACCTCTAGGTGTGATAAAAGTTTCACGTGTTGATGTTGATCAAAAGGTGGCGAGCTGACTGAGTTTTATTTAAAAATCTAGTAATTTTGCCCATATTAGTTAGTTTGTTTCTTAAGGTAGTTGAGGTTCAAAGTAACTTGATATATTGAAATGGATAAATGGGTTGTCAAAAAGTGTTTCACATTCATCTAAATGTGTGTGGTGTCTTCCATGGATGAGGATTTGTACAAATAGAGGGATAATTAGCTAGTAGGTTCGTGAAGGAGCTATGGTGTAGAAGCAGAGTTGGAAGATGATTTTTAGCATGAATGAGGGGACACATGAGTGTACTTCAGATATGTAATTTAAATTCTTGAAGGTTCATACACAAGAAATATATGGGTGTTTCAAGGTTCATGTAAGGCTACTAGGCCTCTAGGCAAGGCTAGTGAAGATAAGAGTGGTCTTTGGTCATTTTCACCACATGACAAAGGTATGGTTATTCATGAATAAGTTTATTAGTTATTCTTTTGCATCTTTCATGTTTGAATATTGGATTATTCATCTATTGGTAATCATATAGGTAGCTTGAAGTGATAATTAATGAAGTCAAGTGTGTTGTTTCTTCATGGTTAGATATGGTCTGATGGTGCTCAAAGGATGCCTAAGCTTGGGTGACTTAGGGGGAGCCCCTCTTAATATTTTCAAGGTATTGAATCTTCATACATAAGAAAATATATCTTATGAGTTTTGTATGTAGACAGGTCCAAGGATCATAAAATCCCAAGTTTAGATAGGTGCGGTAATAGGTGACATGAGATGAAGATTGATGTTATGGGGAGCTTTCAAAGCTCTTTAATTAGTTTGTCAGGTTCAAATATCAGAGAAGTCTAAGTTTATAATGGTTCATTTCAAAGGGGAAGTAATTGATTCATATGCCTAAAAGTATGTAAGTTTCCAAAGAATCTTAAATAGTATTTAAATGCTTACATAATATTGAAAAATATTTGTTGGCATGATGAGAAAGAGACCCTTTGTCATTAATGTCAAAGGGGGAGAAAGATCAGAATGAATGAGCTTAATTCATATTAGTATGAAGTCATTTTGAGGATGTTTTACCATAATGACAAAGGGTTAGATTATTATGCATAGTCATTAATGTTTGGTTGTCATTAATGTCAAAGAGAGAATGTTATGTTAATGCATTAATGATAAAGTGATCAATTTGATTTTTAGAGAGCTATGGAACATATGTAGGTCTATAAGGACAAATAATATGTCGTGAGGCATTCATAGATGTCTTGGTGAAACTATGGTTTGTCACTTGATCATTTAGAACAAGAAATAAACATCTTCTAGGTTGAGAGAAGCCAGACTGTCACTGCACATCATGTAGATATGTATGAACCAGAAAGTTTGTGCATTTATTTTAGAAACTTTGAAAGTCAACTTGGCCAAATGTTTTCATGGTGATATTGTCTATAGTTCCAAAAAGGTACCTTAAATATTTGGATTCTTGAAGTTTTTTCTAGCTTGAGATATAAATCTTAAAAGTTGCTCTAATAGACTATGGTGGGCCAGAGACTATCAAGTTTAACTACATTGAAGTCTAAGGTCAACTAATTAGTAGATCTAATGGTATATGTTAAATCATAGATCTTGATCTAATGGTGCATTTAAAAGTCAATATGTTAAGGATGAACGTGCTAGTGCAATGTGTTACATTCACAGAGATTGGATAGAAGATCAATCATTTAAGAATGATTGTGTAGTCAGAATATCGATGGTATGGGTCGAGTCAACAATTCAATGTGTGTAGAAGGCACATGGGGCTGCCAAGTGGCATGATCATATAAGATAAGATCTTAGATCAATGGTGAGTGTTTCAAGATAAATACCAAGCTAACCCATGGAGATCAATGGAGCATGTTTGTTAAAAGTTTTTAGGGTGTATGAGATGACGTCAACATGCTCGATGTTTAATAATTACTCAATGATCATTAAAATTAAAATATTAAATTTGAAAATAAATTTAGTGCTTAGTTTTTTGGGTTATATCTTTTGATCCAAGATGAATTTCTTGATGCAGTAAAAATAAAAGTTGTAAAGGACTTCATGTCACATCTATAGAACCTAGTTCAAAGGTTTGAATGTCTATATAGTTAAATAAATGGAGCATTAAAGTTGACTATATGTTCATTCATGGTGCTACTATGTATAGAATATTATTTAATCATTTGTGCTTTAGCACAAGAGTGTTTTGTTGGGATAAATCACATGAAGATGTCATAATGGGTATATGGAGTGGACCCATATAGTTTTTTTATTGTATCTTCTTAATTTGCTCAATGGAGTGTTAAATAGGTGAATATGTCTCCATGAGCCCTATAAGGCTGATAAGGCTTAATTAAAAGGTGTAGTTTCTTAATTGTGACCCATAGATGTTATGGTCAACCTGTGTTAATGTGTTTGAGCTATGTGTTAGCATATCTTAAGGATTAAGGCATATCTTATGGCTGGCCAAGAAGCTAATATTCATGAATACTCTATAAATAGTGGAGACCAAGGAAATGGTTTCTAGACTTGAATGTGTGACTTAAGAGAGCAGAATATAGAGGCAAAGGAAAGAGATTAGAGGGAGTGTGCTCAATGGATGGAGTGAATTATAGAGCTGATTGAGGTTGAGTGAAGAAGACTAGAGAGATCCAAAAAGGTCCTTTGGATGCATTTCTTGTGTGAGAAGTTTGAGTGTGTGTGATGAGATTGATAGAGTGGTGTTATGCATTGTTTATCCAATAAAATTGATATATAATCAAAATTATAGAGCTATGGATTTCATAGGTATTATATGGGTGCTCAACATCTAGAACAAGTGGGTACTTGTTTATACTTAGGGGAGGGTGCTCCTTGTGAAGTGGGTGATTCACTAAAAGGTCCCATATTTATGATCATCTTATAGGACAAGTAGTCCATGTGTTTATAGGATTTAGAGTGGGTTTTATTCCCCAAGAGGGTTTCCCACATAGATCTTATGTTACATGTATGATCTTGTAACATATTGCTTATTAATTATTCTAAACATCTTGTATGCTTTATGAATGATTGTGGTCATTGATAAGATTTTGAAAGGATTACAATTAAAATTTGAAATATCTTACATCATTGATTCGCTCCCCCCCCACTCTTAGTCATTGTACCTCCAACATTGGGAGTGGTATGTATAACTCAATGAGGAAAGAATATATTTGAATAATTTATATTTTTAATGTGGATCAGAATAATCTTACAAAGGAGAAGTGTCAAGAGCCTAAAATATCACGTCAAGAAGATGAGCAGAATGAAAAAAAAATGGTACAATGTTATCTAGGTAAGAGGAAGTCACAACAAATTTTTCAAAGGAAAAAGTTCTCATTTGAAGGAAGAATATGATTAGGATACATTCATAGAAGCTTTTGAAGCTCATATTTTGTATGCTAAGTCATTGACTAGTGATAGGTCTATAGTATACAAACATTATTTGTGGAGAAGTCTTAATATAGATATGTATTTAGAAATGTAGTGATATGTTAATAATTTTTAGATTGATCAAGTTTTAGAGGGTAATAAGAAAATTACACCCAAAAAAGACACATGGGTAAATGATGATGAAGAATTAAAGAGCATAACTCTCGTTGACTTGACAAGACAAAATCAAGACACTAAAACATAGGTATGTGAAAGTTTAGAAGTTATCTCTAATAAAATAGAAAGTATGGCAAATAAATTAAATTATGATATGAGGTATGGGAATAATTATAAATGGTTATTGCATATTGGTTTACATAGGATAATACATTGTTTCCTATATGAATAAGCAATATCAAGATAAGATGGCATAAGTCAAGATCAATTTATTTTTAGTAAACCTTATATGTTAGAGGAGATAGTGAGGACAATAGACTTTAATCATCACAGAATCAAAACAATGGAACATTCAACTATAATGTACGCAAAATAGTTAGATTACACTATGGAGTGGAACATAGACCTCATTTGGGGAAAGTACATCATCAAAGGTTTAATAACACCTCTATATTTTGTTTAAAGAATTATTATGATGCTATAGATATCTATAAGGATCAGGTATAGATGATGAATATAGGAAAGATTTCCTTGGATTTTCATGTTCTAAACATGCTCACTCCTCCAATCTGAAGCATTGGAGGAAATATGCAATATTTTAGAAGTTGTTCAAAGGAGAGGAGTAGTTTGGAAACAATATGAGATTAGAAGAGAAGGCCAGGAAATGACTCCTGAATTAAAAGTTCTATTTTGGATTTTATGTCACAATATGAAGGAGAAGTGATAGAAAGAGTCCTCAAGACAATATGAAGAATAGTGTGTGAAACTAGGAGAATTATATTTAAACCCAATAGCCTTACTAATGATAGAAACATGGAGTGATCATGGGGAACATAGAAAGAGGCCCATTGGTAGAAAGAACTTGAAAAGTGTGTTGATACTTTCTAAAGATGAGAAAGTTAAATTGCAAGAAATATCTGGAGCATAGGTACAAGTTGATAAATCTAAGTTTGATAAGGTTAATGCCAACATGGAAAATTTATATTCCTTTTAAGGTTGTAGACATATGTAGATAGGGAAGAAAGGTATCAAGAGGTGCATTCACACAATGAAGTAAGTCATTAAAACAAGGTTCTAGTTTATAGTGTTCTTTTTTGTTCTTAGAAGGTTTGTATGAAGTTAGAAGAAGACAATAGATGTCAAAGAGAATAATAAGACAAGTTAATATAATAGATCTTAAGAAGCATTGTAGGGATTGGAGGAAAATGAAGAAATAATAATCAGATCACATTAATCTAGGAGTTCAATTTCTTAGTCCTAATCATGCATATGAGCTAAAATTATTGAGTGGTGTAGGTATATAAATCCTTTTCAATGTTTCAAACTTAAATCTTACACAAAAGAATCAAGAAGTGTAAATATAGCAAGGTAAGTGGATACAACAGGTTCAAGTTGGACAAATTAGTTGCTTCAAATCAATTTAGATAAGATAAAATGCATCTTAGATAAGCAAGTGGATAAGAAGACTTGGAACCAATAGCATTTCAAGCGTGAAAATCCACAACTCATTAAAGACACTATAATGAAGATAGATAATGACATTAAATACACAATATTACTTTGGAAAGATTCATGGATAGCAATCTCTAAGTTTTGTTTATTTTCCCCTTAAGAGTATGATGTAGGGGCATCACTCATGGAAGCAACATGAGGTGAAAAAAATAAATCAAGTGAATAAGGGGTAAATAAACATTTTTATAATGTTTTATATGTGTCAGGAGTTTAAAAATACATCTTGGAGTGTTTTCCAAGTGTCTATAGGTGTTTAGGTAGGTTGGAAATTCAAATTGGTGTTTTCTCGCCATTTTGTCAAATTTGAATTTTTGAGTAATTTAGCCTAGAATGGGTGTTTTATGGGATTTCAAGAAGTAATCAAGTTTTTAAATGAATATTTAATGTTAATAAAATCACCATAGGTCTATATACTTGGCCATGAGTCACATTGCATGGATAATCAACCTTGACATTGGTGTCAAGGAGCAAACATTCTTGCAAGTGACTATTGGAATGTAGTTAGAGTAGTTAGGTTTGATATAAAGCAAGTACATTTTGGTTTTTATTTATTTTTAATAATTTAATCAAAGGAGTAAGGGCTCAAAACCCAAGTAAATTATAATGTAAACCCTCAAATTTGATAAGTTTGAATGCAACCCTATTTTATGTGTGTGCACAAGATGTTGACGGTGTTTGAAGTGTTTAATGAAGGAAGATATGATAGTTCTATGTTTTTTAAGTTTAAATGAATTGGATAGTCCTTTTTCATGATTTTTAATGTGTTTTTATTAATTCATTTTGTAATTTTCATGTTACTTATCTTAGTAGGCAATACAAACTTGTAGAGTAATACATATACAGTCAGTAAGAATATAGGGCATGGTCAAGGGTATAGCAGAAGCATCTCAAGAGTAGTTATTGATTCCAAAATGTGAAAATGGAGTTTTTGTAGATATTTTTCAATAATTCATATAGTTTTTAAACCATTTTATAGTCTAAAATCCTCAAAATAAAGCCTATAGACCCTACAGACTGAGTTTGTATATACAGTGAGACCAAGATCTTTGTAGAAATGTGAAACAAAGGATTTGAAAAAGCAAATTAATGATTTGGAAGTGTGTGTTAGGGTTAAAAAATCCTTCATAATGCTTCATATATGTTTAAAAACACATTTATAACATTAAAACTCAAAATAATAGCTCTTGGGTACATATAGAACTTATTAACCCTAAAACTAGTGTTTTAGAAGGAAAATGTGGATTTAAAAAGTTTCCACTAATGAAACTACCTCAAATTTTGTAATCTAATAAATATCCATGAATGTGAAGATATTTTTGCATTTTGGGTTTGATTTTTTATGTGCTAGTACAATGGGAGAGGTATGTGTATGCTCATGGGCAAGGAAGGCCCAATTAGGCCTAACAGTAACCAAAAGAAGGCAAGTAAAGTCAATTAAATGTAGAAAAAAGAGATGGAACTTTTTAGAAAGAAAGTAAATGATAGAGGGTATTTGATTTTGGAATTAGTTTCTCAAATTTAATTTGTACATTACCATATAAGGTGAAAAAGCCTTAAAAAGGGCTACAAAGACTATGTATGAAGCAAGTAGGGCTGTGTAGGATAAGAAAGGAGTGAGGAAGAGTGTTGCCAAAGGAAAAAGAGGTCTAATTAGACCATGAAGAGAAAGGAGAAGGAATTTAGAACCATTCAATCAAGCATGGAATCTAATAACCCCTAGTCTACATGTGAACCTATAACTCTTGGTCTGAGAAGTGTATGTTGAAATAAGGTTAAGTGAGAGCTTGTTGTGTTATCCTCTGCATCACAAGACATTTATAATTATTTACATAACCAAGTTTTTCCCTTACCTTTCACACAATCACCAGAAAACCTTCCTCCATCACCTAGCCTATTATACCTTCCTTAGGAACACACTTTATCATAAGGGATATGATGGAACACTTCTTTATTATTTATCTTCAATAGAATCAACATCAACACTTATGGAGGTTCATGAAGGACTGTCAAGGGCCCACACTAACAGTGTAGTCCTAGCTAAAAAACTCCTCAGAACATGGTACTATTGGCCTAATATGGAAAAAAATGCTTTTAATTATGTCTCTAAGTGTGTTTATTACCAACAGTATGTAATTTGATATATGCACCTTCTTTGTTGCTACAGTTGATCACAACACCATGGCCATTTTATACATGGGGTCTCGATCTCATTGAGAAAATTAACCCAACCTATTCTGATGGCCACAAACACATTCTCACTACTACTGAGTATTTTACTAAGTGGATTAAAGTCATTCCTCTCACCTACATCATTGAGAATCAGATTGCCAAATTTATCCAATACCATATCACCTACCAATATGGCATCCCAAACTTGTATTATATCCAATAATGGTAGATCATTTGTAAAAAAAGATGTTAAAGGTCTTTGTACCATGTTCAAAATTAAAAACAAAAATTCCATGTCATATAGCCTATAAGGCAATGGTCAATCCCAGGCATATAACAAAACCATTATCATAATCCTAAATAATATTGTCAATGATGTTGGCCGCAATTGGTACTTGTAAATTTTTCCTACCCTTTGGGCCTATTATACTAGTCATTGAACCCCCATAAGAGCCACTCCATATTCCCTAGTTTATGGAATAGAGGCTATTATCCCATTCGAGGTTAATCTACCTAAATTACATGTATACTTGGATAAAAATTTTGATGATGAAGATTATAGAGTTTATAAGTTGTAAGAGATATAACTCCTTGCTGATAAGCATTTTTCCACCCTAGACAACTAGAGAGCATATCATAATATATTGCAGCATAGCTATAACAAGTGCATTCTTCCTTAGGAATTTAAATTTGGTGACTTGGTCTTGAAGGAGAACCAAAAGGATACTAATGTTGAACATAAGATAAGGGTAAGTTTCAACCCAATTGGATGGGCACATATGTGGTTACAATGAACTATGAATCAGAGGCATAAAGATTGGCTACTCCAAATGGCAAAGAGTTGATAAACCCATGAATATTGTACATTTGAAGTGGTTCTAAGCTTGAAATACTTTTTGAACCATTGTCTACAAGAGCCCTTACTTAGGGGCAACTTATGTCAAAGTCACTTATTATCCCACCATTATACTTATACTTTGGACCATTGTAAATCTGGACCAATATAACCCTGTATCATTCCATTTAGGACTGTTGTAAATTTGGACCATTGTAACCATGTACCATTTCATTATGGCCATTGTAAATCTAGACTATTGTAATAACACTACCTTGGACCATTTTAATCTATTCTATTTCACTTTATACTATTATAACAGCACTACCCTAGACCATTGTACTCTATTCTATTTCACGCTTGACCATTATAACTGCACTACCCTAGACCTTTGTACTCTAATCTATTTCATTCTTGACCATTGTAACCTCACTACCATAAACCATTGTAAATATATACCATTCCTTTTTTGAACCATTGTAATTCTAATTCATTGTAACCTTGGATCATTGTCACTTGGATCGTTTATATTCCATTAAACCAGTTTTACTTTCACCTTGGACTATTATAACCTGGACCATTTTAATATGGACTGTTGTAACTTGGACCATTGTACCCAATACCAATTATGATCTTGATTATGATTTATAGTTGTTTTGGACACATTCATCACCCATTTTATAAGGTATTTTGGCTAGGTCAGTATTCATAGCTTCTTTTACAAACAAGTGTACAAGGGTATGTTAGCACATGGTTTTTACCTATTGGATGGTTCCTTGGGATTTATTTGTTTCTACGTATTATTTAGTTTTTGATACTATTTGGTAGTCATTGTTGCCTTATCAGGATCATAGGGGTCATTGTAGCCATTTTCAGTTGTTATTGTAACTCTTATCCATGAAAGTGCATCTCCTTGGCTTAGTCATTCCCTATACCATTGTTTATCTTCATAATCCCCATTTCATCTAGTTTAACTGTTGTTTGAACTCTTACCTATGGACATGCATATCCTTAGGTAGGTATTTCCCTATACCTGTTTGCTAATATTATGTTTTTGTTGCTCATCCTATAAACACAAAAACATTAGAAAATGACAAGATAAAATACCAAAAACATTGCATTGTACCTCTATTTGTTCTAATTCTATATGCTCTCACCATTGTACAAGTCTATTGTGTGTATTTTTCATTTGAATAAGATTTGTTCCTCCACTCTTGTATTTTCTTATTCACTCATCATTTTTTGAGACTATTCTTATGTTCCTCTACACCACATTCATGTTTTCTTATCATCAATTATCTTCTATCCCATCTCATGGAAGAACTACATTGGGCCTAAAGTTCATGTTGGATATTGCATCCATGGAACTATGTAGGCAATGTCCACTTGCCTTGTGCATCTGGAGTCAGCGCAGCTTACCCCTTTCTTTTCTTATTTTCCCCCCATTTTGTTTGTTTTATTGCCCCTATAACCTAGGGAAAAATTTTTTTTGTCTTGTGTCATTGTTTCCCTATCACCTAGAGGCAACTTTGTATCCTTTATTCTTGTTTTTGTACCAGTGTTGTTGTCACTTAGCTTAGGGGACACCCTATCACAAAGCATAACACCTCTCTTACATGTGAATAAATCATTTATTTTCTATCTACACTAACATTGCAATTAACCATTGTTTGTGTTTGTATGTTTTTGAGTGCCTATAATAGTTTACTTACTGCATTTTTCTTTGCCTTGTGTTGTTTTGATTGTATTGTTTCACTTTTTATTTCTTAGTATTTTGTTGTGATTTATTTATTTTTCATTTATTGTTTAATGTTGTTTTGTTGTGTTGTTATTGTGTTTATTGTTATTTTGTTGTTCATTCATTATTATTGGTGTTTTGTTGATTGTTTCTTGGTGTTTTGGTGTGCTTTTGTTTATTTTTATTATTGTTTTATTATGTCTATATTTATTTTATTGGTGTTTTTTTGTGCCTTTCTTCTAGTCTTTTATTTTATAATTTTATCTTATTTATTATGTTTTTTTGTTTTTACTATTGTATTTGAATACATGTCGTAGACATTTTGAGTTTGGCCTTAACTTGGCCTTGACTTATTTACATTTCTATGTAAATTTTTTTGTTATTTGTTAGTTTCTTAAGTACACCTTGTTAATACATGGGTCGTAATTATTTATATCTTGATTCCATGTTGTTTAACAATTTGTTCTTACTTTGTTTTTATTTTGTATGTTTTTAAGTGCATTCTTGTTCCTACTTAACTCTTGATCATTCATATCTTGATCTTAAGTTGGGTTACAATTTTGTATTTTAATTTCTTTTTTATCTTTCATTTTATTTATTTTTTGGTTTAAACATAAATAGTTATAAGTTTGGTTTTGGTAATTTTTATCATTATCCCTAGTTATAAATATTCACGTTTGAATCGGTCAATCATAAATGAAATACAATGTTGTTATAAGTTATCCATACTTATTATGCATAGTTTAATTTTGATAAAGTGAAAACCAAGTGCTCCAAAGTCTAGTAGTCAATGTAGTGCCAAAGAACATCTCTAAACATGATATCATAAGCCAAACATTGGAAATAAACAAGACTCTACATGCAGGGCGTGCATCTCCTAGAATATAGATTGAGTCTAGATAGATATTTTTATGATTATTTTAGGATGTGCTTCTCATAAACTATCCTCTATCATCTAATCATACATGAAACATATCAAAAATCACATCATCATCTATATGCTAACTAAGGAAGTATATCTCCTAACACTAGCATATATCATCATGTCATAACAAGAGCAATATCAATATAAACATCATATGACATAAAAGAATATTAAGATTCTATGTATAAGTAACAATATGCCAAAAAATGAATGTCATATATATGTCTCAAAATAATGTTATATACATCACAATAATATCTATACATCTCATAATACAAAGAGGACGAGCTGTAAAATTATCTTTAATCATGGTCATACCTAAGGGGACTCTGATGGAAGCTCTGACCCTTACCTGATGGGAGTGATGTTGGTGGATGTGGTGGTGGAGGCCCCATGACTACCCACTATGATGATGGTTGTGCCACTAACTCAGTAGTATGTCTAGACCTAGAGATCTAATTGGTCCATTGGGATCTCATGTAATCTCTATAAGAGGGTGCTTTCTTCTTTATGGGGACTGTCACCTCATATAACCTCTACCAATATGCTATCTCATCTTTTACACGTAGGACATCATCCTTCATGTGAAAGGCATCATCCTTGATTGAAATCACATCATCCAATGCTATAGATGATCCCAAACCACTACCTATCATGGCTTGGTGAGCCTCATCTCACTCCTCTATCAACCTTTCTACCTAGGAAACTAATCTCTCCCTATCCACCTGAGAAAAAAATTGCTCACCAACCACTATCAAAAGCTCCATGTATCATGTAACTAGATGAGCCTAACCCCCTATAAAATAGGTAACCTATCCCCTCAGAGTCATAGTCTTTGCATCTCTGGATGAAATAAGACACTGTAGCCTCATAGTCTCCCCTATGTCATAGCCAACTGTGTTAGTAATCCAGCTATAATGCTATGTAAACCTATAATCTCTAATAATCAGGCTATGATCTCTTATTATAACATTTCAATTAATTCATGGTATTCCATAGACTTGCCTATTCCAGAGGGCCCTTCCTCTTCTATACCTATACTTATGCCTATCCTGTTAGGTGTGTGGATCTAAAAGCTTCACCAAGGAGCATACAAACAGGTTCGGGTCTACACAGACACCAGCGTCGGTCAGGAGCGATCGACGTCGGTCAGTTGCAGTTACAGAGGTGCCGACGTCGGCAGTATGGTCGGTCAGCGACGGTCACAGGCGAATAGGCAGGAACCGACGTCGGTTACCTGTGTGTCCAGAAAGCGATTTTCGAGGACAGAAGCGAGTGTTTGCATGATGAGTTTGAGTTGTAGACTCAAGCTCACGTCTCTATTGTTAGCAATATTATTTTTAGAGCCCTTGTTGAAGAGGCTTAACTGTTTGTTGTAAGAGCATGCTCAAGTTTCCTATTTCTATATGTAGGAGAGATCTTCTAAGCTATTGTGAGTAATAGAGTATGAGTAGAACATTGTGAATGTTTGAAGGACAGTACTTGAGAGAGAGATCTTGAGGAATAGAGATCTAGTGAGAGATATTGTGTGCATCTGAGAGAGGTGTGGAAGAACAAAGTTCTTCATTTGTATTCCTATTGTAAAGAGTTTTTAATACAAGTTTTCAGGGTGTTTTCTTGTATATCTTGTTATGTGCTATTTATCATTTTAGTTACTTATCTATCTGATTATTTCTGTATTTATTGCTTTCACAAGTGTAATCCATTGTTGGTTGATCCCCAACAAGTGGTATCAGAGCTCAGGTTCACTAACAGGTGGTTCAGATCTGTGTAGTGTGTTTGGATTACAGGTTGCTCACAGGGATTTCTGTTTGAGTGGGAGAAGCAATGGCAGAAGAAAGTAAGTTGAGAATGGAAAAGTTTAATGGCAAGAACTATCAACATTGGATAATGTAGATAGAGGACTATCTGTATCAGAAGGATCTTTACTTACCGTTAGGTGGGATAGCAAAGAAGCCCAAGGACATGGAGGATGAAGAATGGGAAGTTCTTGACAGAAAGGCTCTTGGGTCTATAAGACTGAGTCTGGCCTCCACTATGATATCTAATTTGTCACAGGCAAAAACTACGGTAGAGTTAATGACTACGTTAGCAAATTTGTATGAAAAACCCTCAGCTTCAAATAAGGTATATTTAATGAAGCAGTTATTTAATTTGCATATGCAAGAAGGTGGATCTGTTTCTAATCACCTGAATGATTTCCATGGTATTGTTAATCAGTTAAGTTCTGTCAATATTGCATTTAAAGATGAAATAAAGGCTCTTTTAATATTATGTTCTTTGCCTGAAAGCTGGCATGGCTTGGTAATGGCAGTTTCTAATACTGCATCTGCTTCGAATATTTTAAAAGTAGAGGATGTGGTTAGTGTTATTTTGAATGAGGAAATTCGCAGGAAAAGCACAGAAGAGACATCTGGGACATCCGGGAACGCTTTAAATCTCGAGAGTAGAGGAAGGCAAAAAGAAAAGAGCAAGAGGAGATCAAGATCTAAGTCTAAGGGAAGAGGCAGATCCAAATCCAGGAATGGCAGAAGGCCACAATGCTGGAACTGTGGAAAGTTGGGGCACATAAGCAGAGATTGCTGGTCAAAGCCTAAGGAGGACAATCAGCACGAAGGAAAGGAAGAGACAAAGGTTGCAGGTATTGCACAGGATGCTCTTATTTTCTCTTTGCATAATAATATAGAATCTTGGGTATTAGATTCTGGTGCATCTTTCCATGCTACCCCTAACAGAGAATATTTCAGTGACTATGTCCATGGAGATTTTGGAATAGTGTACTTAGGGGATGATGAGCCTTGTAAGATTATTGGCAAAGGTAAAGTGCAGCTAAAGATGCAGAATGGCAACACATGGGTGTTGAGAGATGTGATGCATGTTCCTAGTTTGAAGAGAAATTTGATTTCTGCAGGTAAGCTAGGTGATGAGGGTTGTACAGTAACTCTCACAGTAGATTCTTGGAAGGTGACCAAGGGTGCACTTGTTATGGCCAGAGGTAAGAGAGAAGGTACTCTCTATTTGTGTAATTGTGTTACTAACAAATCTCCTTCAGTTTTATCTACTTCAGATGTGGATGCTAAATTGTGGCACTCAAGGCTTGGCCACATGAGTGAGAAGGGGATGTCAATCCTTAAGTCTAAAGGTATGCTTTCAGATTTGAAAAGTATGGATCTAGAATTTTGTGAGCATTGTGTATTTGGAAAACAGAAAAGAGTTAGTTTTCTAAAGACTGGGTCTACTAAGAAAAGGCAGAAGTTGCAGCTTGTTCACACAGACGTGTGGGGGCCGGCTCAGGTAGCCTCTATTGGCGGATCACAGTACTATGTTACATTCATAGATGACGCCACAAGAAAGGTATGGATCTACTGTATTAAAAAGAAATCTGATGTTTTTGAGACTTTCAAGATTTGGAAAGCCATGGTTGAGAATGAAACAGGCTAAAGATTAAAGTGCTTGAGATCTGATAATGGTGGTGAGTTCTGCAGTCTTAAGTTCAAATTGTATTGTTATATAAATGGAATCCGTAGGCAAAGGACGGTTCCAAGGACACCTCAGCAGAATGGTATTGCTGAAAGGATGAACAGAACTATTATGGAGCGTGCAAGATGTATGAGATTGCATGCAGGGTTGCCCTTAGAGTTTTGGGCAGAAGCAGTTGACACCGCAGTGTACCTGATCAACAGAGGACCCTCTACAGCTCTGGATGGTGGAATTCCAGAAGAGGCATGGACAGGTAAAAAGGTAGATCTCTCATATCTCAAAGTTTTTGGTTGTGAAGCCTTTGTGCACATAGATAAGGAAAATAGAAAGAAGCTTGATGCTAAGTCTATGAGGTGCACGTTTATAGGCTATGGCTCAGATGATTTTGGTTTCAAATTTTGGAATCTAGGAACTAACAAGGTAATTAGGAGCCGTGATGTTGTTTTCAATGAAAGAGTGATGTACAGTGATCAGATAAGGAAGCTAGATCAAGCTAGGTAGAGCAATAATGAGTTGGACGAAGTTATGGTCCAGAATGAGCTCACGGGAAAAAGAAATAATCACTTACAGGAAAACACAGAGACCGACGTCGGCAGGTTTGGAACCGGCGTCGGCAGTACAGAAATCGATGTCGGTCATACAGAGACCAACGACGGCAGACCAGGCACCGGCGTCGGCCAGGAAGAACCGGCGTCGGCCAGTAACAGGTCTACAGGTGGCCGAGGTCGGTCACTATCAAAAAATTTGGGTAGACAGATTGTGGAAAACGAGTCCAAGACACCAATCAGGAGGTCTGAAAGGGTAAGTAAGCCTCCAATTAGATATTCTCCTTCTTTATATTATTTATTGCTAACTGATGGTGGAGAACTAGAAAGTTTTGAAGAAGCATTACAGGTGGAGTCCAGGAGTAAGTGGGAGCGTGGCATGGTTGAGGAGATGGAGTCCTTAAGAGAGAACCAAACATGGGATTTGGTTGAATTGCCAGCTGGTAAGAGAACACTGAAGAACAGGTGGACCTACAGGTTGAAGGAAGGTGAGGATGGACAGATGAGGTATAAGGCCAGATTGGTTGTAAAAGGATTTGCACAAAATCTAGGTATTGACTTTGGTGAGATCTTTTCTCCCATTGTTAAGATGACTTCTATAAGGGTTGTATTGTCTTTGGTTGCTTTTGAGGATTTGCATCTTGAGCAGCTAGATGTTAAGACAGCGTTTCTTCATGGAGATTTAGATGAGGAAATTTACATGGAACAGCCAGAAGGTTTTGAGGTCAAGGGTAAGGAGAAACTAGTGTGCAAGTTGAAGAAAAGCTTGTATGGCCTCAAGCAAGCTCCTAGGCAATGGTACTTAAAATTTGACAGGTTTATGACTGAGCATGGCTACAGTAGATGTCAATCAGACCATTGTGTATATTTTAAGAGATTTGATAATGGTAGATATATTATTCTATTGTTGTATGTAGATGACATGCTGGTTGCAGGGTCTCACATGAAGGATATCTCTGAGCTTAAGGTGAAGTTAGCTCAAACGTTTGCTATGAAGGATTTGGGAGCAACAAAGAAAATCCTTGGCATGAGCATTAAGAGAGACAGAGAAAATCACAGATTGATATTGTCTCAAGAAGATTATGTGGACAAGGTGTTGAAACGGTTCAATATGCAGGATGCTAAACCAGTAAGCACACCTTTGGCTGGACATTTCAAGTTAAGTAAAGAACAATGTCCCAATTCACATGATGAGGTAGAGTACATGAGTAAGGTTCCATATTCTTCCGCGGTAGGAAGTTTGATGTATGCAATGGTGTGTACTAGACCGGATATTGCCCAAGCAGTGGGAGTAGTAAGCAGGTATATGGCCAATCCAGGAAAGGAACATTGGAAAGCAGTACAATGGATCCTTAGATATCTGAGAGGAACCAGCAGTAGACACTTATGCTATGGAGGTTTAGATACTTCTCTACATGGCTATGTAGATTCAGATATGGCAGGAGATTTGGATGGCAGGAGGAGCACTACAGGTTATGTTTTTACTGTAGGTGGAACGGCAGTTAGTTGGATATCTAAGTTGCATAAGGTTGTAGCCTTGTCAACTACAGAAGCAGAATATATTGCAGCCACAGAAGCTAGCAAGGAGATGATATGGATGACACGGTTCATGAAAGAGCTTGGAAGGGAGCATGGGAGTTGCAGATTGCATAGTGACAGTCAGAGTGCAATCCATTTAGCTAAGAACTCAGCTTTTCATTCTAGAACCAAGCACATACAGCTAAGGTACCACTTCATACGGCAGGTATTGGAAGATGGTGAGTTGAAGCTGGAGAAGATCCATACAGACAAGAATCCTGCTGATATGCTAACAAAGCCAGTTACTAAGGAGAAGTTGAATCTTCATTCAACTTTTATTGGTCTTCATGATTGAGTTGAAGATGGAGGAGCTAGAAGATGTTGCTGTACAGGTACTGGTGCAGCTGGTTTATCTCCAAGTGGGAGATTGTTAGGTGTGTGGAGCTAAAAGCTTCACCAAGGAGCATACAAATAGGTTCGGGTCTACACAGACGCCGGCGTCGGTCAGGAGTGACCGACGTCGGTCAGTTGCAGTTACAGAGGCACCGACGTCGGCAGTATGGTCGGCTGGCGACGGTCACAGGCGAACAGGCAGGAACCGACGTCGGTTACCTGTGTGTCCAGAAAGCGATTTTTGAGGACAGAAGCGAGTGTTTGCATGATGAGTTTGAGTTGTAGACTCAAGCTCGCGTCTCTATTGTTAGCAATATTATTTTTAGAGCCCTTGTTGAAGAGGCTTAACTGTTTGTTGTAAGAGCATGCTCAAGTTTCCTATTTCTATATGTAGGAGAGATCTTCTAAGCTATTGTGAGTAATAGAGTATGAGTAGAACATTGTGAATGTTTGAAGGACAGTACTTGAGAGAGAGCTCTTGAGGAATAGAGATCTAGTGAGAGATCTTGTGTGCATCTGAGAGAGGTGTGGAAGAACAAAGTTCTTCATTTGTATTCCTATTGTAAAGAGTTTTTAATACAAGTTTTCAGGGTGTTTTCTTATATATCTTGTTTTGTGCTATTTATCATTTTAGTTACTTATCTATCTGATTATTTCCGCATTTATTGCTTTCACAAGTGTAATCCATTGTTGGTTGATCCCCAACATATCCCAAAGGACCCAACCTCTCTTATCTTTATCATGTGACCCTCATCACCACCTGGGGCATCTCCCATTCAATGTCATGTATATCTAGTTCAGCCATCTCTATATCATCTAGAGGATCATGTTGTAACTAAGCATGCACTACCTATAATGGAAAGACATGTGGTATCACTATTTATATTGATACCTAGGAATATCATTGTGTTAGGGCATACCCTAGTCTCTCCTAAGTCTCACCCATATTTGATGCAAAACTCACTACTGCAATAGTGGCCTAATCAATTAAATTGGTCTAACCCCAACCCACCATGATTCATAAGCATCTATAACCCCTCTTGCATAATTCTATAACACGTGCAGAACCCTATCATAATCCAAAACTACCTCAACCTAGGGCATTGGTGGCCCCCACTCATAGATCTCCCTAGTCACATGTGCAAAATAGTCAGGACCCTCTAGGGTATCCTTTTGAATGCCAAATAGCCATTGGGCTCAATTTAGCCTATACTTCTCTACCACATAATTATGGTGACCTATAATATAGAATGGAGTGATCATATAGTTGATCATGAATAAGTCCTCAATTTAAACCCACTAAATCATTATATAGGGTTACTAAATAAAATCCCTATCCTCCATCTCATCTATGACTCATCTATAATATGGTAGACCTCTAAGATGGCCATGTAGACCTAGACCTATCAAATACCATACAAAATCCACTATATCCTCTATTCCCCTATGGTATCTCAACCCCACAAGCCACTCAATGGCAATGTGCTCGCATGCCCATACCTAGAGGAGTGTGTTGTGCCCAATGTTGCATCTTTTATATAAGCTATAATATGTAAATCTTTGTATGGCTATGCTAGCATAATTGACCACCATGTAAACTATGTTAGGTGGTCAAACATTTCCTAAACTACTCTAATCAATCCAAGTGGAAAGAACCATTTGTCATTATCAAGAAGTATGAGGCTACTGATAAGAGCCATGAATATAACTACCTCTGAGGGAATGGTCCCCTATCCTACTCCTACTTTGTCATCAAGAGGCCAAGCTAGGTCCTCTAATGTATATATATAGATGCTACCATCCACAACCTCCAAGTCAACCACTCCAATCAAGTCTTCTAACATAGCCCACTATCCCACCAACATCCAGGTAATCCTATGACTTGCATCAACACCTATAGTATATGGTGAACATCCTCCAAAAGTGATCATCACCTCCCCAATTGGTAAATAAAATTTCAAGGTCTCTAAATGCCACCTCTACATAAGTGCTAATAAATATGCCCTATGTATGTGAATCACTGGTAATCATGCCAAATGATATAGCTCCATTGCCTCAAATACACCCATGAACTCATCCATCCAAATCCCTTATCATCAAAGAACTCACGATCATCACTCCTATGATGTGATCACTCTGACTCACTCCTAAAAATCAAAAACAAGGATCTAGGTCAATTATTTTTCCTTTCAGTGATCTAATTTACCTATTTTTTTCTAATTTTGTGTCCTAGACTAATCATCTATAGGGCCCACTCTCTCTTTTTCTAAGTTTGGGTCTAGATTAATCTCCTATGGGCATCATTCTCCCTTCTTCTGGTGACCTCACCATTTTCTCAATTATTTCACCATTTTGTAGGTGATTTTGCCATTTAATAGGGCATTATCATCATTTATAGCATTCTTACCAATTTATAGGGTGATCTTGTTATTGTTAGCAAAATCATCATTTAACTAATAAAAATAATTATTTGACTAGGTGAAATACCCATTTGACTAGTAATTTTTGCCCAAATCTATGATTTCACTGATAAAGTGGTGAACTCGCCATTTTGACTTGTGAACCCACCAAAGAAATTTTGACCTCATTTTTACTGATGGATATCTTATTGTTATCGAGGGAGACCTTATCGATTGTAAAGTTGGGTAATCGATGGGATCACCAAACTTCCTAATTCATGTTAGTAATAAATGCCATAAATGCAAAATTTAAATACCAAAAAAGGTACCTACTAATGGTCCATTCCCTAGTGGTCTCAGATACTCTTGCATGCACTCTCCAACATGATGGTGGTGTATGATATTGGCCATATTTCTTAGTTATCTCATGCACAAATCTCAGAGCTCTAAATTACTATAGTTAGGGGTGCAAATGAACTAATTTTACCCCCTAGGGGTTAAAATATAGTAATTTTCTCAAAATTTTCACCCCATTGGGCCTATATTTGCTTCATTTTATCTTTCTTAGGCTATTATTTTAGCCCCATTTATCCATTTTTCTTCCTACTTTCTTTGAACTGATCTATTTTTTAGCCTCATTTGATCAGATTAATATGATTATTACTTTTTATAATCAAGGTCCAACCCATCAAAGATAAAAAAAATTCTATCTTCCTCTCGATGGGGCATCATAGGCCACCTAAATGTTGTTTGGGGCATTTTCATAACCTTGTTTTCCTATGACTCATGTAAAATTTAATGGAAAGTATGAATGAATTTATTTATTTTAATTATAGTAACCTTTATATTCTTTGAAAAAATGTTGCTTCAACCAAATATCTTGCCAAGCCTTCTCAAACATGGGTAAAATGTAGAAATTTAATTCCTATCACTATTGTGCTAAAATCATCAATCTAAATGATATTCTATGATAATGCACAATCTGGGCCAAAATCACTAAAATGCTCTAAATAATTTGAATATATTCTCACTATCCCTAAATGGGGCAATACATTTTATAATATTATTATATTTTCATTAATCACTTTGATTCAAATTATGATCATGCAAAATGATGTCATGGACGATTGAATTATTCTAATTTAGCCACACACATCACGTGCATGTGTTAATTCACGTGTATAATACCCTAACTGGGGTATTACCCTATATGCAACCGACATCTTCTGATTATATTTTAGTTAAATTATGACTCAATAAAATGACACTTCTAACTAGGTTTAATAAACATGCAATAGATTTCCAAAGAATTATAGACAAATAATCAAAGTCACATAAGCAAATTAAACAAAATCAAGATTTTAAGTGGAAATTCCATGAAAGTTGTCAAATATCTATTTATTGGAAATTCATTATTCAATTCTACATCATCATAGGGTTATCATCCATAAGTCACTAATATTGATGATTAGACTCTCCCATACCTCATCAATGCCCTATTCTTCTAAATATTGATGATAATGTTTATTACTTATCTCTCCAAGATTGAAACAATCTATAGCTACACATCTTGATCTCAATATGGACAATCATGGTTGATCCTAAACATTTCAAAAAGTTATAAATAAGTGAACCAAGACCATCATTTTTAAGATTGAATTGTGTAAACATGTTATGTAGAAACACTTCCAAATAAGCTTCACTCATTCACCCAATTTTACCAAATTGAATAACCTAATCCATTGGTGAACTAAGAGATGATGGAGGCTCATGCTACACCTCATTGACAAAGACTTAGAGCACCAAATCTGGGGAAAAGCATGCTTATTGACTACTTTTAGAGGAGAATATCTACTTAGAAGGTATAAAATCATCTTGATTTTGTAATTAGTTCTTTAAATACATTATCACTTCCCCTTGAGGGAGTAGGCTTAACATGTTAGTTCTTTATGTTTATTTTATAATTTCTTGACTAATGCATGAGCTAACTTATTTCGTAATCCTATTCTACAACTATAAATAGATTAAATAACTCATACACAACCAAAGACTAAGAAACCATAATAATATAACTTCTTACACAATCCATAAGTTGGAGAATAATCAAGATTTGTACATCAAGACTAAAATTATAAAAATTCATAATTTCCTATTAATCTTTAATAGCCAAAATCCTCCTCCCTTTGGAACTATGAATTTATAAGTATAAATAGGCTTGGTATGGGGAAGGCGTCATCTCTCAATTGAATTCTAGTAATACATTTATAAAAATAGGACTTGCATCCAAATTTCATGCAAAGGATGTATGTACAATAGTCAACCCAAAATAGAATTTCACAACTGAAAATACAATATATAAATGCCACATATATCTAGAACCAAAGTTCTAACTTATTAAAATCATGCAAGTATGTAGTTATATTTAGATAGGCATTGATGTGGCACCACTAGCCAAAGAATATGGTGGAGTGACCAGTAAAGGGATAGAATTAGTAACCATGGTGCTTTGTGGGATCAAAATTGGGCTCGTTGGAGTTTGCATGATTGTAAATCCTAAAAATTGGGAACCTTGAGATATTATGGTAGTACTATCAGTTGGCTTCATGGTTGGTATTTAGCCTAAATCTATTTCTTTCACCCTGAGTTCTACAAAAAAGGATGTGTTGCATCTAACTCCTTATTTATGATGTCAAAATTGAGTAGGGAAGGTTTGAAGAGTTTGATGGCCATAACCATCAACCTTTTTTTTTAAGTTTTTGACTCTTAAATTTTACTCTTGAAGCTTCAGCTCTTGTCACCCTATCCTTATCAAAATTTATATAGTGAACTTAACTTCCTCCTTGAAGTTATTTATATCTTGTAGGAGGAGGTTATCATGATTTGACTTTTTTGACTAGTTCACCTATAGGAGTGATCACTAATGTGACCCTCATATCCTTTAGAATTTTTAAGGCCTCACTTTCATGATATAAGAAATGCCCCAATAGAGTCTTCATCTAGTTATGCCAATTGAGGGAAGCATCCCTTTTTACAATTATGTAGTTAAGGCACCATGATGCATCCATTTTCATCTTTAAGTTAAATTATTTAAAAGCACTGGTTCTAGATCACTAAACTAATAAATTCAACCTCTTCTTTAGTTCTTTCATTTGATGGCAAAAATTGGCCACATTTGTTTTATTTGATTGTATGCCTACTCTAAAAACCTAGATACTAAACAAAATGTTGTACAACTTACTAGTTATACTCTACACATCATCAATTATCTCTCAAAGAGCTTGTATAGTCTATCTATGTTATAGTCTTTGATGTGATTCCTATTTGACTTTACACATTTCTTTCATAGCTTCACTATTTGAATCCACAAAATCAAAGAAATCTTTAGTATATTCATTAGGATCTCTTGGATCCTTTTTAGATTTTCTTGCCAGGGGAAACAAGTTTTTCTTTACCCAGATTCAATTTATTCCCTTGTATCCAGATTTAAAGGCTTCATCGTCCTCACTCTTTGGATGGTTCCACTCTTATTTTCAAACTAATTAGATATTATAGGTAACTCTATGATAACTAGGTTCTATCCCTCATCCCTTACATTAGGCATCTACTTTTCCCATTCAATAATAACAAATTCCCTTGGTTCTTCATCTTATAGGCTCAGGTCTTCATATGTATAAGGTGGAGGATTCATTGGAGGAGGTGTTATTGATGGAGGTGCCAATGATGCACTTATTTGTATGAGGAACTAGAGATTCGGATAGATAATACTTTCCCATGGTGAAATCTCTCTTAATGGAATGACTCAGCCACATCCCTGGTTGAGCTTGGGGTTATCTCAATAGTCATAGTGGTTAACTGTATGGGTGAATATTGTGGCATGGGTAGCTCTAGTTGAGTTTAATGTTTCTTGAGGATAGGTGGCCTCTTAGGTTTATAATTATAAATAGTAACCCTACCCTATAAATGGATTCCTTTCTTTGGAGCATTTATTTCCTTTGAGATTAAAAGAATGGGAGAGTTAATAAAACTAGATAAAAGAATATTTGGAATAGTTGGAGGGAAATTTGTAGTTGGACTATTTATAGTGGAAATAGATAAAACAAGATAAAAAACTGCATCACTTATGTTTTGTCTTTGTTCCTCTATGAGTATTTATTGATCCAAAGAGTTAGTCAAAGCTTTCTCTTGTTTTATGCTTTCCATACTCATAGCTTTAGCCTTTTTTATATCCTGTTCCTCATCAATTAGGTATGCCTCTTCACTTAGTATAGGTCCTAACCCCATCATTATTTCCACATCTTCTTTATCTTCATCATTTGAATACTTCACTTAGGATATTATCAATGTAGTCTCCTCTTCTTCTTCTACTCGCTCCTCATCAATATATTACTCTATGGTGGGTAGACCAAAAGATGGTATTTCCTCTTTTTTCCTACACTTACATGAGGTGGAAGGACCCTTATCTTTCCTCTGGTAAGTGATTATAGGGGGAGTGAAATGATAAGGATATTTTTAAATGACTAAAGGACTTATAGTGGTGGAAAGTATCATTGTAGTTGGTGATGAAGGAATGGTGAATGGAGGGGCAACATTAGTGGAAGGAAGGGTGAATAGAGAAAGGGATGGAATGTTAGGGAGTGCTTGAGAGGGTGCATCCTCACTAATGGTAGTGGATGGAGTTGGACTTATCAGAGGTGCCTAAGGATAAGAATGAATGGTTATAATAGACATGAAACAAGACTTTATAAACTTAGGGAGATTAACCTGAGTATCAGTTATAAGTAGTGGCAGAGGTGTCACCAATAATGTTCTCTTCTACTAATCTGAAAGAGGTGTAGTTTTCTCCCTATCAATATACGTTCCCAAAACTATAGCATTAGTATCTAGTGATGAAGAGGGAATTTGAGGATAGGGGAGGGCTCATAGATTTTTTCTCCTTATTTGAGGATTAGATTCCCTCTAGCTACTATACTATCCCTCTTGTAAACCTATATGTTCCCCATGTGTCCTATGAACTGTTCCCATGATGACATCTAGAATATATGACATCATGTAAAAACTACCATCAACTAGGCTTTGGTAAGGATAAAATATTTGTGTTTTCAAACTTACACTTATAAATTCCCCTAGGGTGACTAACTTGTCTAAAGTTAAAATAATATCTAATAGAGGGACCTATTTTACTTACACATAATTTATGCTTTCAAAAACATATAGTTTATTTAGGTGAGCCATAACTATCCTAATTCTAGGTCTAAATTTGACAATGCTATTAGAGGAAATACTTCCCTTGGGAGTTAATCTCTAGCCCTTAACTATCCATTATTTTAGTTTCCCATCTACTGTGTTATGCTCAAGCCAAACATTAGTTGATACTTGGTTATAGGTGGTATCAAGCCATTGAACCATAAGATACCTTTTAAAAACCTACTAGAAATAAAAATATCTAATTTTTGTTTTTCTTAACATACACACAATCCTCAAAAAAAAATCCATTAAAAAATCAACCTCTAAGTAGGTATGTGCCAGGCATTACCTCTAGTTTTGGAACCACTAGATGGAGACCTTGTGTTCTAATGGGCCATAAGTCATTGATATATTAATTTTCATCTATAAATAATTGGACTTAAACATAGTAGGTTTCCATTGACTCTACAGCATTCTAGAGAACTGAATAGTGCAGGAACTTGAATTTGAGGGTATTTTTGTCAAATATTGTGTCCCTATATTTAATAATCCTAGCACAAGAGTATACTAAGGATGCTTAAAGATGTGCTCTCTTTAAAGAGGAGGTCATTCTATTAATCCTAACTATTAAATTCTTTCTTCAAATCATTTGGTTTTCTCTTGTAAGTTTACTTTTTTTAAAAGGGCTCTTTGGACACTTAAGGGCTTGGATTTACAAAGTTTGATTGATGGCTTGATAGATAAATGATTGATCTTCTACTAGATTTCACACATATCATCCCAAAATCTGAGCCTTGAATGTATTTATGTATCATTAATGTATATAATAACCTTTTGATTATATTCTCATTTTGATTTGAATGTGTTAGTTAGCTTTGGCAGGTTCACTTGTTTTTTAGATGGTAACTTTATGTGTATAGTCATCACGTTCTAGATAGCTGTCAAATTTTTATTTGCTCACTTTTTTGCCTTATTATCAAACTCATTTATGTATACTTTGAGCTTATGTCATCTATATTGTGACACTTGTGTAATTATCATTCACTCGAGACCTTAGATCTACATATAAGCTTTATATAACCTAGGGCTATGAGTTAACATAATTGTGCCACATGGATCCACCTCAGGTTTGTGGGGACTTAGAATCATGGGATTATGGGAGCTTAGTCCATTTGAGCTATGTACATCAATGTACATGTTTTATGTAATGGAACACTGACATGTGGCATGATCTTGGGGCCTCAGGGGCATGGAGACTTGGATCCATGGGACCATTAGCTCATTGATTGAATATTTATTCCTTAAATCTAGACCAATATAATTATGCCACTTGTCATCTTCTCAGAGCTCAAATGCTTGAAGGTATTAGACTGTGGGGACTCAAAACCATTAGATTGAATTAATACTTTTATGGCTTTAGATAAATTAAAATGTGTCAAGTGTCGAATGCTCAAAGCTTAAAAGCTCAGAACCATTAGACTATGTTTATCCTTTTGTGGTTTTAGATAAATGAAAATGCACCCAGTGTCAAATGCTTGGATCTCAAAAGCTCAGAATAATTAGACTAAAGGAACTTGAAACCATTAGACTATGTTAATCCTTTAGAGGTTTGAAATAATTAAAAACGTG